>JAJPGS010001777.1:0-451102 GCA_028654335.1 Alnus rubra | reverse complement strand
GCCTCAAGTTGATTCACTGCTTCAACAAATCTTTGATGAAGTTCTGGAGTCCACTTTAACCTGGGCTTTGCATCAGTGGACAAAACCAAATTCATGTTCTGATTTTGCATATTGTGTAGACCCTTTTGTGTTTTGTGGATGAGATATAGCTAGAAAACTGAAACATAGAAATGGATTTTGACGAGCTCTGCGTCAATATGCGGCAGCTATAGTTCTCTTTATAATTTGGAGGAGTTGTTGGCCTGTCCTATGTTCTCACTCCATATCTGGAAACATAAGTGGGGTTATGCTGGGGAATATATGCCATGAGCTGTGGCTCTTCCTTTCTCTCATTTCCCATTTCATATCAACTTTTCTTCTTTTTTTTTTAATTTTTTTTTTTTTTTTCTCTCTTCTTTGACTTGAAAGAGGAGGAGAGAATCTCTGATGCAGCAAAAACAGAGAAAGCAGCACAGTTCAATTTGAGTCTTAAAAGGAGAGAAAAGAGGAAAAGTGTATGGTTTGTTTTTATCTTGATGTTTTCCTCTCTCTCTCTCTCTCTCTCCTCCTCTTTGTGCTAGATTCCCTGATGAATTAGGTGGCCCCACCATGATGAATAATGGGTGCAACTTTCCTAGGCACTCTGAGAAGCTTTGAAAAAAAAAAAAAAAAAAAAAAAAATTAAATTGATGGAGATGCTGTAATGGATATTTCTTTTGGTGATTGAAAGGGAAAACCAAATGGGTCTTGCTTTCTTTTTAATTTTTCTTTCCCTTTTTCTTTTTTCATTTTCTTTCCTTAGAAGAGTGTGGTGCGATTGGCAGATTCTTTTTGTTCTTAGTAGGGATAGGGGAATCAAAGAATCTCACCTTAGATTTTAGGACCCAAACTTACTCATATTTTTCTTTAAAAGAAGTACTCTAGCAAAAGAGAATCAAATCATCTATCTAGCTTATTGAATTTGAAGGTGCTGTTCCTACGTAATCGTACCCACAAATTTCTCTTTTCTGAAAATTGAAGGCAATAAGATTTGTATGATTATCCAAATACAGGGGAATCTCAGGCCCCAAGTCTTAAGCATTAATACCCCAAGGGGTACCATCAATCAACGTGCCCTGCCTTACAGGTATCTGAACATCCCATATTACTTAAAAACGGAAAAATAATAATATAATAATAATAATAATAAAATACAAGTTCTACATCCTTTCAAAGCTGACTGAACTTGCATGTTTCACTTGCAAGCTACAGCTTCATTCAATTATAAAGAGAATTGGAGTTGCTTCTCAAGATGTGATAAAGTTCAAATAACATAACTTAACAACCTAACTTCAAGCCAAACATTTCTGTTGGTTGTTAAATCATCATTTATCTTTAAAAGTTTAAGCTCATAAGAAGGGATAAATTTAATCATTTAATCAATATTTTGACACTCTTCTTTATAGAAGCATAATTTAAACTCAAGACCTCTGCTCTAATACTATGTTAAGACACCACTTATCTTAAAAGCTTAAATTCATATGAAATAATAAATTTAATTATTTAATCAATATTTTAACCAATGGTTGCAATACGAAACAAAAAAACCAGCGAGAGATTTTACCGAGCACCACATGGTAGTGGTGATACAATCACACAAAGAAACAAATAACGCTAGAATCTCTTTCTCTAATTCGGAGAAACACAAATTTACAATGAAATTAAAAAAATAGAAAAAAAAAAGGTTCACATAATTTAGGGCTGCACACTTTCTTGCAAATATGAAAGCAATCAAGAGCACTCACTCTGCATAAAAGTCCCATAAAGAAATATATTCCAAAGGGAGTGTTAGCTTTAATTCTGTAATCCATACCCAAGCTGAACTGAAGAAAAGGAATTTTCACCCAGAAAAGAAAAGAAGAAAAGAAAAAGGGAGGCCACAATGGCCAACAACAAATCGTAAAAGTCAATTGTATTAGATAGATCTTCAGATTTCTCGGGTTGCGGTCAAGCGTTTGATCACTGGAATCAAAATCCAATGATTGATCTTCAAGTATTGCCATCTCAGTGCCAAACATTCAGTTGGTCTGCTGCATTGATAAATAATTTCCCAGGATTCAAAGGTGAGAAATTTTAGATACCAAAGTGTTATTTTAGCCGGGCAACCAGAAGAGAGAGACACTCTTTTAATCAGTGAACAAACTGAAGGACATGTACAAGGGTGTCTTTAAGCATTTGAATATGTTATTACAGAAAGATACCCATCCATGGACTGGTCAGATGTTAGTATACTGTTAAGACACAGAGCAGTCAGCATAGACTGAAAAAGTCCATGATCAAAACTCTTACCATCACCATTTACTCTGGTAAAAATTTTGTTATTGAAGGATCATTATATGAGGAAACAAGTGGTGGGTCCAGTTTCACATCAATAGGGGGCTCTTCCTGAGCAAGCATCTACTTCTTCTGTCCTGAACTGTTAGTCCTTAGTGGCAAGCTCATAGTTCGCATTCAAAGAAAGGAATATTAATTATTGACAAGTTTTAATGGTATGTGGCCCGAATGTTTGAAAAACAAGTAAAGAAGGGGGAGTTATTGAAGTACCTTTCTCTTTAGCCAGCTGCTGTACTTGAAGCTACTTTCTCACTTTAATATATTCCATAACAGGTAAAGGAGATTCTGGGATGATGCCAAACGGCCCCTGGTATTCTTAGGTCAGTAGGAGAAGGTCCGGTGAATCAAAAGTCATTTAAACAAAGGTGCCTCATCAATAATTATTCTTTAAGGGACCCATTAGATGAGATCTCACAAATCCAAAGCAAGGAAAGAAGATGAGAAGAATATGGCCTCAGGAATCAGGAAAAGAGAAACAAAAGGAACTTGTCACCATCTCACCAAAGAATAATTTCAATAAATAGATGAAATTTTATGTCAAGCACTTCCACAGAAATGACGGGAGCATTATGTCACTAATCAATTTTTTTATTTCTCTATATTATCAAATTGATCTTAGGCTTTAAGAAAGGAAAGAATAAGCATGGTTGTATCAACAGACAATTAAAAAAATATATTTGCAAATCAATATCTACAGTGGCAGTAGAGCATAGAAAGCAGAAACAAAATAAATGCTCACATGGTCACAAGTGTTACCGATACAGGTATATACCCAACTAGACTCATGTCCCCTCAACCTGGGTTGTGCCATCACTGGCGTTGGTTCCATGCTGAAGTCATATCGTGGTCACACTTCAATCAACGGTTAGAATCTCTTTTGGAGTTTTTTCATTTTTTTTTTTATTATTATTATAATAATATGGGTTGGGGGTGGCTTAAGTCTATAGGAAATTTCTTTCAAGTGATAGAAAAACATAAGGAAAAAGAAAGGAGAGGATATAAGAAAAATCGTAATAGAAACAACATGTAGACTCCTTTACGTACGTATGAAAAAGAGTTTCATTATTAAATGCAACGAGAACATAAAAGTAAAGCTGTTTTATATGCAATAATACTGAACAAAATATGTTCTTCCATCTTTTGAGAACCTCTGCTAAATCATCTCCCTTTAGAAACATAGGCACGTACAATCATAATCTAGCTTCAACAGAAATGGCCCATTAATCACCAAAATTATATATTTAAATTGTAAACCATTTAATATCCTGAGCATACACGAAAATCAGATTTGCTAAATGATCCAGACCTTCAAACCAAGAGCCAAATGTATTACAAGTAGGTGAAAGAATAAGTCAACAGTTACAAAAGTTTGAGAAATCAGTGCTCAAAACTACCAAAATTAAACTCTCTGATAGTCTGACTTTTCACCAATACCTACAACCATACAATGGTTAAGTGATGATTCAACGTTTAGGTTTCATCTATCCCTTATCACACTTAAGCTGTATACAAGAATCCAAGATATCACATGCTTGTGTGTGATAGAGATGATTGATAACTCCACCAAGGCAGTAAAAGTTATTTGCCTCATTAAGTGATGTCTCATTTCTAGAATCTTATGAAACACAACATCTTTGTCCAAGACCCCACAACTTGATTGATGGAGACAAAATAGAATCATGCAGAAATATTCCCTCGAATAATTCAGGCAAGACTAACTCATTTCTGATAAAATGGTACATCCAAATCCATAGTACCTCTTGCTTGACATGACTCAACCCAAAAGAAAGCATGGCTCAGTTGCATGAAGAGGGACCGCTGCCTGAGAATAGAAGCAACATCAATGTGAAGAGGCCTCAAGTCAATTTGGAAAACTTACTGCCTATATAAGTCTTATAACTCCTAATCACCATACTTCAAATTTAAAAGTTATAAATGCCGTAAACAGTTTTGACCGACAAAACTCTAGTTGTTCTTACTTTTTCTTTCTAAAGTTGATATCAGGTCATGAAAGAGGTCTAAAATGTACCATGAACTCTTTCTAGCAGGTCAATATTTGGACCCTTCTTGTTTTCCTTCATTTGATTTTCTCTCCTTACGGTGAACCATTGTTGTAAATTTCATATTCATTACTTTCTTTTTGAAAAAAAAGGAAGTAATTGAAAGAAAAAAAAGCTTCTCCATAAGGTGGCAGGATACACATTTTAATTGCTCTGGAGCTTCTTTCTTCTTCTTCTTCTTTTATTTTATTTTTTTTTTATTTTTTTATTTTTTTATTTTTTTATTTTTTTATAGTAAGGAACAAGATCTCCCCCTTGTTGAAATTGTAGTTTCCTACATATATAATCCAATAGTTTGTATCTGGAAAAGGTATGAGGACAATTCCTGAAACAGTAATGCTCTATTTGGTATAGAGAAGAAAGGGGGGGGGGGGGGGGGAATATTAAATTTGAATTTCTTTAGGTACTTGGTTTGGAACGGTTCTTACAAGAGTCCTGGCTTACTTTTGTCTTCTTCATATCCTAAGCATCTAAAAGGAAAATAGCATCTAATTTACAATTAATCTCATAAAAGAACCAAAAAAAAAAAAATTAAAAAAAAGGGGTAATTACCTTTTCCCCCCATGAACTATCAAAAAATGCGCGATGCCCCCATGAACTACCAACTCAACCAAAATAGAGCATTCAACTACCAAAGTCAACCATTTTCCCCCATTCCGTCAGTTAGAGGGGTTAAAAGAAACAGTCAATGGGTCATGTGCTGTTTTACATGGGGGCATGTTGGAAGATAGTGGTAGTTCATGGGGGGGAAAGAGGAAGATGGTGGTAGTTCATGGGGGGGAAAGAGGAAGAAAATAAGGGTAAAACGGCGTGTGACGGTCACGTGACCCGTTGACCGTTTGTTTTAACCCCTTTGACTGACGGAAGGGGGGAAAAGGGTTGTCTTTGGTAGTTGAATGCTCTATTTTGGTCGAGTTGGTAGTTCATGGGGGCATCGCGCATTTTTTGGTAGTTCATGGGGGGAAAAGGTAATTACCCCTAAAAAAAATACATATTAGAGTCCACAACACATAAGAAGATAACATAGCAATAGCCTTCTTGACCACATTCTCAAAAGTAAAGCAACTTTGATATCAACTCCCAAACATCAGAATATTAAGTCAGCTAAATTATGCCCCTTCCAATCTACAAGCTAATCTTTGCCAATGAGAATCCCAGTGGATAGACGATATCCAAGAACCTAGGTTTCCTAAGGCAAGGATCAACCAAGCCAATTCTTGGACCTCCACAGGCCTTCCTCCACTTTTCTTAAATTTATTGGATGGTTTAAAGTTTAGATTCTATTTTCTGATTTTTGCTTGATCTGTTGGGATTCCTCTTGTAGAGGCCCCACGTGCTTCTCTTTACACCCCTTTTCTCTTCTTATTGAACCTTATTTGTTTTAGGGGGATAGAGACAGAGAGTTGTTAAACTTCCATAAGCAAGGGCATAGCTAGGCAATTCCTGAACATCTCCTAGATAACAGAAGGTATACTTACTGACTTGTACACTTTTATGGTTTGAACCAAAGTACAAGAGACATGTTTAATTTACTTAGACCAGTTACCTAAGCTCAACATCCTAAACCCTAATCCCGGCCCTAGATGTTCAGCTAGGCAATGGGATAACCCACCCACTAACTAGATGAAACTCTCACTGCATTAATCTTTGCCTTTCTAAACTTATATAGGAACTTTTAGACTTAAATGCATCTGATATAATTGAAATAAACAAATAAATACAAGATTTCTCATCAAACATCATATGCATCATGAGAAATTCACACAGAGTGATATGGAATCTTATGCACAGCTACTCCAGAAGCACAGAGAGTACAAGCAGGAACTGTGTTAGTAAACAGACAAGTGGAGATTCATATTGAACTCAAGCTGTCTCTAGGATTCCTAAAGTGAACCATACTAGAGAATGTCTCATAATCCAGAATAGTGACGGTTGATTAATTTTTCTCTTTCTTTTTTTCAGGGTTTAGGATAGTTGATTAAGTTTAAAAACAAATGAAGTTGAACTTTTGCCTAATTGGGGCACCAAATAAGTCTAGTGCTTATTTGAACTGGAAACAAGGGTTATCATGAATCTGTGGCATGATTCATGCTTCATAGGTGGACCAGAATACTTTCATCCATTTTCTTGGTGACTTAATGCAACCTCAAAAGCAAATGACTACAGAACAAGTTCCGGTTTTGTATAAAAATATAAAGCACTATCCCCTCAACTTTTCATCAAAAAATTCATGTATGACATATATTTCTGCTGATTCACATGCCATGAGACCAACATTGAGAACAGAACTAAGAATCTACTGCGCATTGATGTTCAGAACTAAAACCTGGTAAAGAGGATCATATAGTTAAATTTTAATAAATAAATAAAAGTAATCTAAACTTGACTTCAGTGAAGCATACAAACTTTTTATTGAACGTCAATTTTTCCTAAAAGCTACTTATTGTTCACATCTATGCATAGATAAAAACAATGTAGCTATGACAAGATTGACATTATATGGAATTTCTTCCGTACCCAGCACTAATCATGCTAATGCTTCTTCTGGAGGTTCTTAAGCTTCTTCAGCCCAAAAAGTATTTTAACCAACAAAACACCCACATTTCACACAAAATGAGCTCTGCCATTAGGAGGTATAATCTTTCAATTCTCAATTCCCAATTCCTTCTGCAGTTTTAACCGAATCCCCCAAAAAGAGATCCATTCTCTCATCAACAGCCAAAAATGAAAACGGAGGTTCTCAACACAACAAAAATTACCACATTCCAACGAACATACCTTGAAACTTCCAAATAACTAATAACACCAACAAACTCCAACAGACATATGATATACAACTCCAGCTTTTATGACCATGACGCAAAACACTAAAGTACAAACAATTGCAATCAAGATCACTATGCCAACCCTACAACATTGTCAGAAAGTTTGAACCTTTGTTCCCTTCTTAATGAGAAAAAATGCCTTGATCATCTGGGTAAAAGATAATTTTTGTAAGAAGTGAGTAAATGGGCCATTAGAATTCATTGATGCGGCTCCAAGCGCTGAATGATTGGTTAAAAGGATCTGGAAATGGAGATTAAGCTATCTTTGGCGAAAATAGACAGACACCCAGATGAAAAAAAACTGGATTTCGATAGAAACCCAACATGTAAGCCGATGAAACATCATAGCTGACCAATTTAGAATAGACAGTCAGATTGAAAACGTTATCAATAAGGAAATGGAAGCAATGGTAATGGTTGAGTTAGCATGAAAATTAAAGCTTTCAAATAGCAGCGCATTCAGTTTGGTCGGGCTGGGCCAGCTGGCTAATTGGCTATAGCCTATAGCCAGTTGAGTGACATCAGACTAAATGTTCTAATCCTCTTCTCTGTTAATTTTATTTATTTATTTATTTATTTTGGTCAGAATATACAATCAAAGAGAAAACTAAAACAAGGGAAGAATAAGCACATAAGCTAGCTAACATCGACAAGAAGAGGGGGGGATAAGTTATGGTTGACCTTAGCAGCAACCCAAAATGCCCGTGGAGATTCTTCACTTGCTTCATCGTGCGTTTCATCATTTCCCGCTCTGCGCCGTGGCTTGCTGCTTTTGTAGTTCTCAGGCGTAAACGGATCCTTTTCTGAAAAAGTAGTAGCAGCAGCGACGTTTCGGGTTGTTAAGCCCGCTCAAACGCTGTAACAAACTCTTTACGAAATGCTTCTATTGAAACGAAGATTTATGCTTTGGCAACGCCAACTTTATCGTCGCTATATATATCTCAATAGAATTTCAAAAATCCTATTTGAAAGGTTTTATTCTACATTAATTGGTTATCTACTTAAGGCCATTGTTAAAAAAAATATATTTATTTTTTAAAAATAGAAATAATAAATCCAAAAATTTGATTGGTTATAAGATTTCTTGAAGACTTCCTAAAAAATTAATAAATTGTCTTATTGAATCTGATAAAGTGAGTTTAGTAAAAAATAAAAAATAAGAAAGTTTAACTCGTATATTTCTATTAAAGCTATTAAAAATGAAAAAAAAAAAAAAAATACTATCAAATAAAAGTTATGTGTTAACAAAATTGTATTAGCTATAAATAAGTAATTGATTAAAGGACAAATTTGATCAATGAAAAGAAAAAGGGTTTAATTAAGAAATGGGGAGGAGGAAGAGAGGTGATAAACGTGTACGAATACTTCATTAACTAAAAGCTTATTGGCAAGTTGTTAGGATAAGAACTTTTGTTGTCGATCAAATTAAAAAACTTTGTCAAGAATCTTAATTAAAACTCTGTTTGTTTCAACGTATAATGATTTTTTGTAAGAAAATAATTTTAGTGAAATAATTTTTCGAAAAAATGATTTCAACTAAAAATATTTTTAAACGTTTGATTCGGAGGAAAAATCAACAATGGCAACGCGTAGGTGGCAACAACAGTACAGAATGAATTGTGAGAAAGAGTGCGTGCGAGAATGAGGTTGAATATTGTGGGTCGAGAAGGATAAGTTCAAACTCGAAAAATAGTTTAGGGAAACCATTTAACGCAACTTAAATGAGGTTTTTCTGGTTAACCGAAATTAATTTTTATTTTGACTAAGATTTTCAGTCGTACTAAACACTAAAAAATAGAGAAAACATTTTTCATTTTTACATTGAAACAATCGAAGCCAAAGGTTAGATTAAATTTTTTATGAGGTAAATTTAAATTTGACAATTTCATTCACTGATTTATGACCTTCTACGAAACTATAGATTGCGTCATTACTTTTTGTTTAACATTTATCAATATGTTCATATGTCCTTTTTATTTTGTTTTAATCATTTGGCGACTATGATGATAATTTAAAGAGTATTGCTACAATATGTATAACAATCTACTATCGATAGATAAGGGAAAGCCGCAGAACTCTCTCCCTCTCTAGAGTGAGCATGGTTTTCACCGGGAGGGGTGGCTTTCACGCCTCCTCCTCCCAGTAGTAATTTTCCTCTGGCTTCTTGTGAGTTAGGGTATTTTTCGTTCCCCCTGAGTTGGTTCAGTGGGGTTATTTTTTCTCCCAACCTCTAGGGTTGTGGAGCTTTTGTTCCCCCCGGCTAAATTCGGTGGAGGTTGATCTTCTCCTAACCTTTTTGGGCTATGGTGGCTTGTATATTTGTTTTTCTTTGTTTTTTTTTTTTGGTAGAATTGTTCATCTCAAGATGTCTTATTTGGAGGAGTGGCCGAGCCAACGTGTCGTCGGCGGGATGATTTTTGGCCTGTTTTTTCACCTTTTTCTTTGATTTTAGAAGCTAGATCTACACTTCCTCGCCAACTTCTAATTGACACACGCCACCCAGCCGTGTTCTCTGCTGTCTTCCGCTCCTGCCGCCGCAAGATCCAGTCCTGTCGGTCGACAGAGATCGGCGCATGGTGTCCACGCGCTTGGGAGCTCTCTGCTGTTTGGTGCGCGTGTGGGCCACGCTCCGCCTTTTTCAGGCCGGGCTCGGTGGCAACCGGTTATACGGCATCGGAACTCTGTCTGGGTGGCACCGGTGTCGGCGCATGTCCTTCACGCGCCACCGTCCGGCATCTTGGCCCTCTCCTCTACTGCCAGCAGCTTGTTTTGGGTGGTTTTTGCTTAAGTGTTCTTGTGTTTTTCTCTTGTTTCTCCGATCACAGTCTGCTTGTGTTTGGTTCAAATTTTATGGGAATATTTGTTGGCTAATTGCTAGATCATGTCTCTTTTCTTTAGAGAGTAAACGTTAATGTAAGAGAGGCTCAAATGTTATTCTTCTAAAATTTGTATTTCTGCTTAGAGAATGGAGGTTTTATCCCTTATTTTCAACTTGTAAACATCTGGGCATTTTGCAATATAAATGATAGAATACAATCTCTGTTCAGAAAATAAATAAAATAAAATGAAAAAAGAAAAAAAGAAAAAGAGAAGTATTGCTACAGCTTTTACTATAAGTTTTCTTACAAATTACGTAATAATTCATAATTGGTGAAATATTTAAGTAAAAAATATGAATTGTTAATTTAATTAATCATTTCACTAATTTGGACTGCGCTCAATACATTAGAAAATGGAATTATCTGTTCGTATAAAACGACCAAATGTTATGCAAAATATTTTTCATGGAATTCATTTCTTAATGGAATTAAGGTTAATTATTTTTTCCCATGAACTATAATTCATTTACAACTTGCTCCCATGAACTGGCATGACATGTGTCACACTGAGTTGTATTTAACTATCATTCGTTAGCAAAAACTCCCTATCTGTCACTCAGAATTGTGAAAAAAAAAAAAAAAAAAAAAAACATGCACACAAAAAATGATGAAAATACCCAAGTTTATATAAAAACTAAATTTATATAAATACCCTTAAAATATAAATTTAAAAAAGGCACAACAAAAAAATACTATGGGTGGGCCAAACTACCACCAACCCCAAGAGGTGGTGGTTGGACCACGGTGGTTCGAGGTGGCCGATTTATCACCCAGGGGGTGGTTGAGCCACCCACAAACACCATTTGATTTAAGGGTGGCCAATCCACCTCCAAACACTTGTTTGAGGTTGCCAAGGTGGCCGAGCCACCCTAAGCAAGTCATTTAATTTGATTCAAGTGTGGCCAAGCCACTTCCAAAAAATGCTTGGGGGTGGCTCGGCCACCTTTGAAACTTATAGGCCGCTTCCAAACACTTGGATCTTTTCTTTTCTTTTTCTTTTTCTTTTTTTAAAGAAAAGTTATTATTATTATTTTTTAATATTTAATTTTTGTATTTTCTTATTTAAGGGTATTTTCATCATTTAATGTCTAAAAATGCATATTTCATTTGATTTAACGAAATTTTCTAATGGCGATGCTTTTTATTTTTTATTTGTTTATGTAACAAAATGGTAATTCAATGTGGCGAAGTGTAACAAGTATCAATTCATAGAAGCAACTTAATTATATATAAATAAGTGTTCATATATATGCAGACCGACGGGGTAATTAACACGTTCTAGATCGAACTAACTTACATGAACTTTTCTCTTCGAATCTTGATAATTTTACAGTACTTTTTCTTCCACATGCAGCCTCCTCCCAATGGTAGCTAGTGGTTGTTACCTTGCAGAAGTTTAGGTAGGGTTAAACTACGTACGTACCCGTGTTTTATGTTTTAGTGTTTAATGACTCATTTCTTGTATTTCTCGCACTATAATTTTTCTACTTCTTTTTTCAGTATTTTAATCCATGTAACCCTTTTCTTATTTGCTATGAAGAAAAAAGAAGCTACATATCTTCCTGTACCTTATTAGAGACAATTAATGGAGATGAGAATATTCTTTATTGGCATATATGCTCGATCATTTGCCAATTAGAAAGAAACATTAAGGATATATAGAGAGGAGAGGTAGTGACTAACACCTAATTATTAGACCCACTTCCTCCACTAATTAATATCTCTATATATATATATTTCAATTCGATCTTTCTCAAGATTCACCTAAAATTGTTTTTTAACACCCTCAAGATAAAATTTAGCACTTTGAAACTTGGAAGCCAAAGCCATTTAAGGAAAACAATTCATTTAGAAACATAAAGAAGATTTTGAGCATGCCTAAAAGCTAGCTAGTTGCTCGATCTCATGCATGCATCCACCTTTTTCAAAGAGTACTTTAATTTGTCTAGTGCCTTGCCCACCACCCTACCACCCACGCCACATACATTCATATATAACTTCTTATTTTCAATTCTAGAAATCCAATGAAAATGACCATATATATATATATATTTTATTGGTTTGAGATGGCATGGGTTTTTATACACCCGACAAAAAATCCGTTAAGATTTTAAATAGAAGATGGACGGACGAAAGTATCAAATTGATGATCGAACTTAAAAAAAAGTATAGTACGTGTATTAATTAGTTTTGTTACTTTTTAAAACCCAATTAAGTACCTTTTTAATTAATGAAGACCGAAGAGTAGTGAAGAGGGAATCACCCGGCCATAACAATTAACAACTATATATCCATTTAACCCTTAATTAACTTATTAAATATATTATTTCCTATAAATAATGACGCAAAAACTATGACATTATTTTGATAATGGATTGATCAGTATTCGAATTCCTGCTTAAAAAGTTTTAATTGATTGATAAATAATATTATTCGGATTCCAGCTCGTCAAACACTTGCATATATGTCTAACAATGACAAATGCATAAATTCCGAAGACAATAAGATCAGCTTTGCCTTTACCTTTATATATACCTGCAGATCATCGATCCTCTTCTTTTTTCTTTTTTTGTTTTGTTTTAATGCTGATCGAGTTTCAGGATAATGAAACAGTTCTTGTGACAACCTGATCGATGCGTTTCAATAGTTATTTGCTACCAAACCCTCTTCAAAAGTATTCCCATCTTCGTGGAAGAACTAATCCTTGTTTTTTGGGAAAATTAAACATCAAGAAAAGGATTTCTTGCTTAATTTTGAACCAAGAAATTGTGTTGCATGTGGTCTGTTGCACGCGCATAAGAAGAACCATTTCCCCATACAAATTAATATCACCAGTAGTACTCCTTCTACATATATATCTTTAGTACGTACAACATATTGGATAAAATTTTAGTCAATCCAAGATTAGAAAGTAGAGTCGTTAACTGCATGTTCCCCATACACAAAGAACGTACAACTAAACAAATTATTTTTAGTATCCTGCTGGCGGCAGGGGACTGTGGCGGTGATTAGCCCCTGATCCTGAATAATCAGCAAATTCCAAATCACTCCTGCCATTGGTGAGCTCTTCTTCCACAGACTGCTCTGTGATTGCCTGTTACCACGAGACAAACAGATTAAAGAGAGGAAAGAAAAGAAATAGAGAGAAGAAGCATGTGATACATCATATATATATACCCCACGGATACTCCTAGAAGCTGCAATATCTTTAGCACTGTCATGCAATAGAATTCTTGCCCCTGTACGTAATTGCAAAACAAAATATTGGTTAAGCATGAACTCGAACAGAAAAAAGAAAAAGTAGCCATTTTGAGATAGATAACTGTTGGATGTTTACTTGATATTGGGACAGCATTCAAGGAGATAAGGTTAGAGAAAGCCAGTAGTATCACAAGTAGATGAAGGGTATTGCCTGCCATTCTCATTACATCCCAAGTTATGGATGATAATTATTAGTTTCTCACTAAGCTACTTCTCCTTTTAAAGTAAAATAGATCAATATCATGTAGGTATGTGTTGGTGATCAAGCACAGTAGCACATTTTTTTTTGGAGGATTATTTAAAAGAAGCAAACTTTCTGCTTTATAAAAGGAACCTCTCAGGAGCCTTTCTGGACTAATCAAAATTCACAATTGTTGGTTTGGCACCATGAATTAATAAAGTGGACTTGACTAGCTTATTTGCAATAACTTCTTGCTGACTTCCTGATCAAGGTCAGTAAGTAAGGTCTAAGAGTTTATTAATTATTAATTAGTGGAATGCCATCGTCAGACACGGTAATAATAATAATAATTAATGAAAGAAAGGTAACTATTTGGAAACTATAACCCACCATTGTTAGGTTTTTAGTGCTAATAAATAAAGTGTCAAATTAAACATGTGTAGTTGTAAGTTTTAGCTTTAGGGTTAAGTTGGTGCAAAAGTTAGTCTAAGACATGAGTATTCATGTTGTTCAACATTGACCTAGTCATATCAAAACGGCCATGTATTTTGATTCCGATACCGGATAAAGACAAGCTTGGTAGCATTGGAAATCTAACTCACAATACTACAATTAATTTAGTATTTCATGAAAAAATTTCAATTCCAATATTTACTGAGTTAAAACGAGTTGCATGCCAAATATAAGACTAAAAAACTGAACAAAATAACTTGTTCGTAGTCTCATTCACGGATCGTGTAAAAAATTGTTAATCCTATTCAAAAATAAAATATATATCCAAAATAAACCGGCCTAAGTTTCAATTTGGGCACCATCAAAGTAAAGTTACTCCAAATGAAAAGTATAAATTTTAAGAGGGAAGTAGTAGTTCTTTCTCTAAGCTGCTTCCCATTAACTATAAAGGATTATTTCCTGGTTAAGATAAATCATATTTTTCGTAAGATTTATACCTCATATCCCTTTGATTCCATAACTTCCATTTCATCATAGTTTGTGGTGGCAGCAGTTTATTTGAGTGGCATGCGTAAATATAGTGGTCAACATTATGGCCCAAAAGCCCACTAGAGTTTAAGGAATTGTCAAATCAGAATGTATTAATTCTTCCTCAACATGTCCCTGTGCGTTTGTCACAAAGTATAGTCTTGACAACACTCAAACATCTTATCAATATTGTTAATGCAATTAGTTTTAAGCACTTTATGACCAACTAATCCTTTCTTGTCGGCCAATTATTTTATTTTATTTTTTAAAAAAAAAAAAAAAAAGAAGAAGAAGAAGTTGTTGTTGTTGTGGAGCTCTTGATTTAGGCTACTGTTCAAAGTTTGCAAGTCATTTTAACTCCTTTTTCCTTCCTGTTAAAGAGAGATGGAGAAATAACGTTGTGCTTGCTATCATCAGCATCCAGCAGCATGCCAACCTTTTCATATATATATATATGATATTTCTCATGACAAGTTAAAAGGTTCCTCCACTTGCTCTTTCTCCACGTACAAGAACCCTTTTTCAAAGCACTACGCGAAATTTTCCTCTTCTGCATATCTTTTTAAGAGAATTAATTTTGTGATTATCTCAAAAACTTTAGTAGCTTGACAATTTTCCAATTGTAGGTATAACTTAAAGCTATAAAGTTGAGATAATAGGAGAACCAAAGACAAAACAAATTCTTTCAAAAAGGCCACTAAGACCTGCACTCATAGTAAAAGTCCACTTAATATTATATATATATATATATATATAACAATAAAACCCATACTCATACCAGTATTTAATTACTCATTGAATCAACTATAAAATAATTATATATTTCAAATTTAAGTTGTAAATCAATATCATTTGTTGATAAAAATCCCAATTCTAACTCATCTCAATCAATCCATGATTGACTCATGTTTATCAAAAATTGTAGTTTTAATTTCTTTTCCACTTTGTAAATATAATTTGCCACTAAAGTAAAATGGTAGCTCACCTAACCCCTTGGCAGCGAAGATTCGATTTATTTTTTTAAGTAATCATTGTAATTATCATCATCTCATAGCTGTCATTATTATTATTATTATTATTATTATTATTAAAGTGTTTTGTGTCATTATCTTGCAGATTTTTTTAAAAATTTACTATTTAATATGTAGACAAGAAATGTGAAAAAGAATTGAACAAATCATTTATAATATTAAAATCTACCATTTATAATAATAAAATCTACCATTTAATATCTGGGTTTCTCAAACCCATTTGACTCAGTTATCCACCTTCAACATGCATATATCCACCTTTGACATGCTCTCGTCTCGCAGTCCTTGGCCTCCCCTCAACCCCTTTCACTCCTCTTCTCCTGTGCGTTGGCCTCACACACCTCCCTACTGTTTCTCCCAACCCACTAGAGCTGCATACCGATGGATTTGTTGTTATTTTATGGCATGTAAAGTCTCCAGTACTGTTACAAGTGCCCCTCATTTTGATGTGGAGCTTTGGGCTTCATATATCTGTCAGGCACCCCTTCTGTGGGACATTATAGGAAGCGCCTCGTCAACAACTTTAGATCTATATTTTATTGTGTTTTTTTTTATCTGTTGCGGCCTCCAAGTCCCCTTGTTTCCATTGCGGAAGCTAGTCATCCGAAGCAAGCTCGATCTCTCATGACCTGCATCAAAGACCGTCCCTTTCTCGGCTTTCAATCCAAGAAACAATATTGGATCGGGCCGTACATTTTACGGCCCCTTTTCTAGTTATTAATTTGTTTGTACTTTCTCAAGCATGCACTGTATTTTTTGTTTAGGACTTTGTCATTAGGCACCCACCGTACCCCCCACTTGTAATTTGTTTCCTCTTTTAATGGAGTTCATTCTTTAGATGTTAGAATTCTTCCCATTTATTGTATGTAGTGCTAACAAATGCCCAGGCACAGTCGTCCATGGAAGGCCCAGTATAACTAGACCTGCATGCAACACCAAATCCACTCAGATAGATGGTGGGTCGTTGATGGTGGTGTACGTTTGGATCGCATTTCAGGTTTTAAATGACATATATGGAGTACTTATAATCACCTTATAGATATATTTACTTCAGACTTTAGTCGTATAATGTGGACAAAAAAAATTGACTAAAGTTAATTGCGGTAAAAACCAAATTAATAGAGAGGATTTGATCAGTGTTTTTAAGTGATCGAAATGATCTTGCTGTTTAATTCAACACTACCAAATTAGTGGCTCGATCATAGATCACCTGGCTAGTTATACCCACTAAAAATGTTTTGCACTTGAGAATTAAATATTCCAAAACTCTTGAATGTTGACTAGTTCAAAAATGATTATATTTTTTTAGAATTGAGACAGAAAACTGATTTTATTACTATAATAAAAAGCTACGGTATCCTTGTGACATCTCAAAAAGCTAGTTTTACGTTCAAAAGATGGATTGCTCATATTGAGATTAGAGTAGATGAATTATACCAGAGTTTATAGGTGTTAATTAAGTCTTGTATTAGTTCCTTATTAGGTGAGATTGAACTTTATAAATAATTTTATAGAGCTTCAATTACAATTTGAGTAGTCTTTTGTGTTTGGTTGTTGTTTGTTTTAAAAAATAAAATAAAATAAAATCTTGTCCACTTTTCAATAAAATGGAAAGTATTATAATAGCCTTTTTTCTTTTTTCTTTTTTCTTTATTTTTTGAGTGATGTAAAGTACTATAATTTTTACTACAAATTCTTCGGTCTACATAATATTTAATTACTATGTACTTAATAATTAAATTTATTTGTCAAATTTTATTGCTTAATTTTTCACCGCATATGGCACCACATGACATTCATATGAACGGTCACTTAAGTTTATAAAAAATTATAATAAAATTTGTAGTACTTTAAGCATTTCCCTTCTATTTTTCCTTGATATTCTAATGTCTCCTTTTAACTCCATTTCATCCTTAATAAAGCTAAAACTTGGGATGCAATTAAAGTGTTCTCTTCCCCTTTTATATTAGCTTTTATGAACTTTTTTTTTTTTGCCAATATATATATATATATATATTGGGGGGTGGCCGGTGGGGGGTCTATAATGGGTTTTTGAAACTTGCAAGGAGTGAAAACTAAAAACAAATGGGAGGTTGGTGCTAAATGCTAATAACCCAAAAGGGATGGGTTTCTTTTGAAAGCCACCAACATTTAGAAAGATGAAAGGGGGGTTTTATTGGATAAGAGAAAAACGTATGGTCCAGTCTTATCACTTCCCTGAACTGGACACGTGGCAGTCACCAAGAAAGATATAATATGCCTTCTATAATTCAGCAAATGACAGCCACTAGAAGAAGATTCTTTCTCACAATGCTGACTGAATTGGGGAGGTACATCTTCAACTGCAGAAACGTGCCCAGATTCTATTGGCAAGAATGGACGGCAGGGATGTTGTCAGATGACCTTTTCACTTCGCTTTTTGCAGGTGGGCCTACATTGAATATGGTGCTGATGTGTCAGGGGGCAGGTGTTAACTCTTTGCAGGCTATACAAGGCACCCCGGTGGCTACCTGCCACGTGTTTGTATTGCATGTGGGCTCTGCCAGCTTTTTTAACCTTTTGTTTCCTTTTAAAACATCAAATTCAATTTACCTACTCAAAATAGATCGGCGTGCAACCACGTGGGAAAATGTACGAGGTATTATAATTTTTTTTTTTTTTTTTATAAATTGATATAGTAGTTTATAATTAGTAAAATAATTAAGTAATTATATTACTAATTTTAAACTACAATATATATATATATTTATAAGGAAATTTATGATAAAATTATAATATTTTTAGTAGGATTAATAATTTTTTATATAACCCGCTAATCCGACATAAAATTAATGAATTATAATTTTATATAATTGGACTCAAGTCAATTCAAATCGACTCGAATAAACCTGTTTAAATCCATATACTGTGGAAACAAGTCATACAAGTCGTGTTTGGATTAACCTAACACAATTTATTTATATTTAGGGTTATAGAGGTCGGATCAACCCAACACAATCTGTTTATTAAATGAATTATGTGGTTGTGTCATATGACCCGCTTATTTAAATTGATCGTGTTAGAATTGAGAAGTTTGACTTATTTAATTAAGTAGGCATTGTTTGAATTAACCCATATCAAATTAACCCATAATTCAACTCGACACAAACTCAACACACCAATGAAAACCTCAATTCTTAGAAGCACTCATTTCAAATAAAAGACTACGCTAATTTTCCAATTAACCATCGTAAAGAGAGCTTTAACGTCTGTTTATATTTCCTTTTTTAAAACATTGTTGAGTTTTTAAAATCTAAAAATTAAATCCCACATAAGATTTTCAGATTATGTTTCAAAATCGGCTTTTTGGAATCATTTTTTTTCTTTTTCTTTTTAAAAAAAAGGCCCTAAAATCGAAAGATAAATGTTTATTTTTATTCTCTTGTGTATCTCGTGTCCATTTAACTACAAGAGATGTGTAAATTCACCGTTAAATCTATAAGATCACATGTAGACTTCAAACACATCTCAAATCAAAAACATATTTAAGATGTTTTCGAAACTTAGAAACAAATTTTGTTTAAAAATGCAGAGAAATCTTTGTGTATCCAATTTTTTTTTTCTAGCATTTCCAAATACTTTGTCAAGTTTTGAAAACAGTTCAAAACCTATTTTCAATTTTTTTCTTTCTCAAAAATAGCTTTTTAAAAACACCAAAAATTGAAAATACATCCAAACGAATATATTATATTATTCACGTTTTTTGGATTATTTTTTTTTTTCAAGGAATCAAAGAATATAAACTGAACCAACAAGACATTTTTATAACAATTTTAGCAATAAACCCAAATTATTTGTGAATGAGAATTTGTTGTGTTCCTTACTTAATAATTAAGTTAATTATACTCATTATGCTAATTTATTATTTGTTCGAAGATATATATATATAACTTATATAAGATTGAAAGGGATATAGTTGGCAATGGAAGTACTGGCATGGGGTAAACTTCATTTCAGTTGTAGTGCTGTTTTGTTAAGGACTTGGCTTAATTGAGTTTTGGAGTAGTTTATGTAAAAATCTTGGACTTTGTCAATTCAGAATAAAAAATAAAATAAAATGTTCAAGCATCTGAAGATCAAAAAAGACATTTGGGTCAACTTAAGATTAAGTTTGTTCAAGCTAGTAATAAATAAAATCAACAAATATAGGTGTAGGAAACAATTCAAACTTCAAACCAAACTCAATAAATGAGATCAAAATTCTAGCATATCATGATGTTAAACAAGTGAATACTTTTCAACTCATTGGCACCCGTCCTTTTGGAAGTGCAAGCTAGGTTTGCCTCTTGTGTCGTATGTGCATATGATATTGGGATAGAATTATAGTTTTTTATTGGAGGGACCAAAACATTAATGAGGCCAGCAAGTTTAATTTTGATAGAGCCGGTCCTAGGTTTTAGGCCAATATACATGGGGGAGGGGAACCATGACTCTCATTCCTCCCTCTACTTCTATAGCTAATCTTATCGTTAGGAAAACGTTAGCGTTAGCGGCTAAGAATTTATGGCTTCGAAGAAACACCATAATTTTTGGAGAGATTATTATCCATCCTAATCTTATTGTTAGGAAAAAGTTATAAACCATTGAATTTAAATCTGTCAATGCTAGGCCACAGGCTGAAAGTGAAGGTTCTTCGCCTATACAAAAGTGGAAAAGCGTCTGTTGTGGGTTATGTGAAGGTTAACTGAAATGCAATGGTAGATAAGGCCAAAAGTAAAATGGACATTAAGGTGATTGTGAGAGACCATAAGGGAGAGGTTTGAGAGACTTTGTTAGCCCCTCGACAACATATCTTTGACCCTGTCATGGCTGAAGTTACGGCGGCTCTGACGGAAATTTTTTTGCTAGGGAGCTGGGACATCAACAAGTAGAGCTAGAAGGTGATGCAATCCAAATTGTACATGCTCTGAATAAAGAATAAAATAATTGGTGTAGGTATAGCCTTTTGATTGAAGATGCCCTAGCTATGCTTAATAATTTGCAATTACAAAGGGTGAATCATGTTAGCAGGGAGGAAAATTGAGTAGCTCATAGGCTAGTCAAGGAAGTGTTTTTTCCTTATGGACGAACAAGTTCATATGGAGGAAGCTAGACCCTCTTTGTATTATTGACATTGCAACTACTGAACCCAGTAATCTTTAAATTCTACATCTATGAAAGGTTTGCGTCATTAATTTT
This sequence comes from Alnus rubra, assembly GCA_028654335.1. NCBI lineage: Eukaryota > Viridiplantae > Streptophyta > Magnoliopsida > Fagales > Betulaceae > Alnus > Alnus rubra. Next base: position 430,315 of record JAJPGS010001777.1, on the reverse strand, counting down.
TTTTTTAAAAAAAAAAATAGAAAAAAAAGATACAAAGTCTACACAAACCAAAACTTGTACTAAATATTTTAATCTACATGGGATGACTAAAATATAAAAAGAATAATGCTATTCTTCACACTTATTTTACTTCGATAAACGTTGCGTGTTTTAAATATATATATATATATATATATTTAAGTAGCTGACATAAAAAGTCACTTAAAACACGTCAGATCAGTCGATATAAAACGAATATAATATATAAGTGTGAATAGTAATATTACTTTAAAAAAAATCATTTAATATAAAAGTAAGCTTGAGAAGTAGTATTAGTTTGTATAAAAATACTTATGAAGAGATAGAAAAAAAGTAAAAATGGGGAGGGGTGAGTCATTGAGAGGAAGAAAAAGAAAAAACAAAGAGAGGTGGTGACATGGAAGAAAAGCAGGAGACAGCAGAGCACTATCTTTTGGAGAAATGTGGGGAATCCTACAGCACGGAAAGATCTCGATTCTCAAAGGCCACATGAACTTGTGGCTCACAAAATTTCCCCTTTAATGATGTGGCATTCTCATTCTCACCTCGTTAAACACCCCCAGCTCTTTCCAATTCCCCAACCTTTTCTCTTTCTCGACCAAATTCTCAGCCCACACTCTCTCACCAAAACGACGACCCACAGCACAGACAACACCACTGTTGTTATCTAGAGACCAAAGAAAAAAAAGAAAGACACGGGAGTTGGAACACAGAGTCAGATTCAAAGCCTAAGAGAGACAGAGAATGTCGGCTTTAAAAGACCCGGCGATTAAGCTGTTCGGGAAGACGATTCCTTTGCCACTGAAGCAGAGAACTTGTGCTATTGAGTTATGTGGAGCTGAAGATCGCTTTGACCCAAATCTTTTTTCTTCAACCACTTCTTCCCGCGAAGACAACTCTGGCAGAGAAGGTGCTGGGCAAGAAGGGGATCAGGTATGCATATGCCTTGCCTTGTTTTGAATTTTTTTTAATATCACATGTATGCTTTCTGTTATTTCCAATTTTAAGACCAGCCCACTTTTCAGAAGCTCCAAACTATTACTGGGTCGGTCTTATTTTACAAGATTTTGTGATTTGAGGTGTCAATTTATGCTCTTGTTACAATTCTAAGAGGGACCAATTTTTCAGAAATTCAGGAATTTCGAATGGTTGATTGATTGGATTACCTCTTAACGTAAATATATATATATATATATATATATATATATATATATATATATATATATATATATATATATTTTCGTAGGGAACTAAAGAATCATTTTCTGGTTTTTCTCTGATTTAGCTCGAGTTTTCCGAGTGTGATTTCATCTATTCACTTTACATGATTTTCCTTGGTTTTTTTTTCTTCATTTTCTGTTTAATCTTTGGTATCATATTTTGGAGTCGTTGGTTTAAAACTGAGTTTACAATTTAATAATTCGCCACTGCAGTTTGATTATAGCCAATTATATTTTACTTTTGGACACTTTCTGACTGGTACCTCTTTGATAAACTCTGTTTCAGAGTAAGAGTCCTTTGTGTGTTTTCTATATTCTTATGAATTATGACAATCCAAAAGGGCCCCTTTTGTCTTATTTGCTAGCAATTCATAATCTGTTTTGTTTAATTGTGGGTTGTGAATCAACGTTTCTCCATCTCTGACATATTCTTTGCTGCTTTGTATGAAATCTTTCGTTGTTGTCTTAGAAGTGATCCGCACAGTTTTGTGGATTGACTGAGAAGAAGAACTCCTTACAATATATCACAAAAAGAGAGATGATATTCTAGAACTTTCGTTATTGGAAATTTGTCAGATTCAACTGCTTTATGATAAATTCTAAGATGAGCTTTTGGGTTTTTCTGCAGTGATTAGGAAAATTTTATCCACTTTATGATTGCTTGCTTTTTCTTTCTTTCTTTCTTTCTTTCTTTTTTTTTTCTTTTTTTTTTTTTTTTTTTATAAATATATATATATATATATATATATATATATATATTAATATCTTTAGTTACGGTTCTGTTTTTCTGTCTGCTTGTGTGTTGAATTGATCCTCCTGTCCAAGACATGATTGAATTAATCTAACAATTACTAGCAAAAGATCTTTGCAGCTTTACTCTTTTTTTCTTTTCTACAGTTTTCTTATTCCCCTCCTTTCTACTTCAGTTTCATCCTAATGATTGTATGTGAACTCCTTTAGTTTTTTTTTTGTTTTTTTATTTTTGAGAAAAAGAGAGAGTGTATGAACAGGGTTTCTAAACGTAAGAAAAAGCTGAAGATTGGTAACTACTTTTTCTTCTTGTTTTATGCTGTTATGAGTTACAAGAAAGCCGACAGTGCAATATGGCCAGTCAAATGGCTTCCGATCTTCTCATAATAGTTACATTTAATTAAATAATATCAACCAAAAACATATCAATAAAACACTTCTAGCATGTATTCACACATCAATCTATTCACTAATTCCTATGAAAAGTTATGCTTGAAGCCGAATCTTTGATTGTCCGGTGGTTCTTATCTTATTGTTCTTGCTGTATTTAAAACCTTATATTTTAGTTTTCTCCTACTTGGACTTTGTTAGCTATGCTATAGCTACTATTTTTTCTCATTGGAACTTCTATTTGAAATATTAGGTACACATGGGAAGAGAACCCACCGAAGATAAACAGGAAGATTGTAACTCAAATCAGACTGTAGAAGACTCTAAAGATCATACAACATCATCAGGAATTAGCGAGAACCCCAAAACTCCCTTGATTGACAGAGAAGCTTCGTCACTAAAAGCCTCCAAGAATGGGGAAGAGAGCGAGACAACTATCTCACAAGAAAAGACTCTGAAGAAGCCTGACAAAATACTTCCATGTCCCCGGTGTAATAGCATGGATACCAAGTTCTGTTACTACAACAATTACAATGTCAACCAGCCCCGTCATTTCTGTAAGAACTGTCAAAGGTACTGGACTGCTGGTGGAACTATGAGGAATGTACCCGTGGGTGCTGGTCGCCGTAAGAACAAGAACAACTCTAGTTCACACTATCGTCACATTATAGTTTCAGAAGCTCTTCATACGGCTCAAGCTAATGGAGTACACAACTCTGCTTTGGGAAAAAATGGAACCGTCCTCACCTTTGGCTCAGATTCTCCTCTTTGTGAATCCATGGCTTCTGTATTGAACCTTGCAGAGAAAACACCAAATCATATTCAAAATGGGTTTCATAGACCTGAGCAAAGAACTCCTGTTTCTGGGGGTGGAGATAACGGGGATGACCACTCAAGTGGATCCTCTATCACAGCTTTAAATTCAACTGAGAAGGAAGGTTTGCAAGAGTCAGCGGTTAAAAATTATCAAGGGTTTCCTCCTCAAGTACCGTGCTTTCCAGGGACCCCTTGGCCTTTACAGTGGAACTCAGCTCAATGGGGCTCTGTAATGCCTCCACCTGCTTTGTGCCCATCAGGATTTCCACTATCGTTCTACCCTGCTCCAGCATATTGGGGTTGTACTGTACCAGGCTCTTGGAATATGCAATCTCTTTCCCCACCATCCTCTTTTGTTAGCCACTGTGGCCAAAGCCCTGCTCCTAATTCCTCAACCTTGGGCAAACATTCAAGGGATGGGGACATCCTTAATCCAGTCAACTCACAGCAAGAAGAGTCTGTTAAAGAGCAACGTTCAGAAACATGTGTCTGGATTCCTAAAACTTTAAGGATTGATGATTCCAGTGAAGCCGTAAAGAGCTCTATATGGGCAAAACTTGGGATCAAGAATGATAAGACTAATTCTGCCAATGGTGGAAGCCTCTTCAAGGCCTTCCAATCAAAGGGTGATGGCAAAGGTCATGTGGTCGAGACATCTCCAGTGCTGCAAGCCAACCCTGCAGCCTTATCCCGGTCACTAAATTTCCATGAGAGCACATAATCAGAGAGAAATTTGCGTTGTAAACTGTGCTTGTGATGGCAATGCAACAAATGGGGTTTACCTCTCTACAACCTCTCCCTGCTGACAAACTTGCTCGGCCTTTTTTCCGCCTAAGGTCGTATCATTAACCAACCTCAATGCAGGAAGTGGTTAGCAAAGCAATCCAATTTAGAGGAAGACCAGATAAATGTCACTTTGTAGGAGTGAAGATGTATTTCTTAGTAGTTCATATAGCTGCCTTTTTTTTTTTTTTTTTTCCAATGAATATGTAGCTGCGGTATCTTCTCATCTGTAACAGTATAGCTAGGAGTGAAGATGTATCTCTTAGATGGTTTGTCAGTGTTCTTGTACATACCTATATGTGGGAGTGTGAGATAGAGCTGGAACAAATATATTAGATTCTTGGATCAGGATGGATCGAAATCCAGTAATGTACAATAAACATATAGGCCGTATTCTGCAAAATTTTATTACCTTCTATTTCTGTGATAAATCTGGAAAAACTTATTGCTTTTTTCCAGGAGCTGTCAAGAAATAATGTTTAGTTCAATCTTAACATCTGAAAAAGAATTCAGCAAACTGATTGGTGTTCTTGTCCTGCCTATTTACAGAAGTATTTTTGGAAAATTCAAGGCTGCAAAAGTATATGGATTTTGTATTGCCGGTATAATAAAAAAAAATGATTATTTTTTTTTTTAATACTTGATGCATGTCAGTATTTAAGAGAGGCAGGGTGAGCATATAGATTCAAAAGATAGAAAAAAGTTTTCTAGGCCCACAACATTCATGCTGATAACTTGAATGCTATTCGGAAAAGGCCAAAAGGTGGAAAACAAGGCACCTTTTCTTTGCCTTACTTTTCGTTTTCCTTTAACCTATTTTTGTTTCATTTTCTTCTTTCCCTTATTTCATTCTTCCAGGGCAGAGAATAGAGTAGAGATATATGAAATTTGAATTAATTGCTGTATATGATGTGCCTCTGATCTTTCAGCCAGGGAGAAACATTCAGATATTTGATTGTTGGCATCGACACTGTGAGGTCACTATTTGTGCAAAAGATTAGTTGGAATGGGACCCAAAGCATGTGATGCCATGAATGGTTGTTCTCACCCTCTTTGGCAAATCCTTTTCTTTCCTTTTCCTTTTCCTTTTCCTTTTAGTGCTTTTGCTTCTATGTAAAAAGGCTTGCTTTTTCTCTATCATAATATCCCAGCTTCACCATTATCGGTTACTAAATATGTGGCCTGAAAACATAAATCCTCTCTTCTATTCTCCTTTTTTGCATGTTACTCATGCTTAAGGAATTTAATAAAAATTCAAATATATGTTTATTGTTTGAATTATGTTGGAAGTGAAGTGCTCGAAAAGTATGTGAGAAGAGACGACAGTAGTTGTTTTATTTCCATGGAAAAAAAAAAAAGACTTTTTAGCTTCCCACCCAAAAAGAAGGCAGGAAAAAGTGGTAGTCCCACTTTAATTTCCTTAATCATCTGCTAGTGGGAAAAGACTCGACTGTGATGAAGATATGAGAATAAATACTAACGGGACATGAAAATTTTTCCTATTTTTAATTAACAAAATAACCACATTTTGGGACCGAAACCTAAGTACTCAACTTTGGAAAAAACTTGTAATAATTAAGCCTTCAATTAGATTAGGACAAAGATTTCTTTTAAATTGGGTTGGAGAAAGTTTTTCCAACTCAATCTATAAAAATGTCATGTATTTGTTTGCATGTGAGATGTATATGTATTTTGAATAGCAAAAACAAATTTGAAAGAAAAATGTATTAAAAAACACATTTGCTTCTCGCATATTATTTAAAAATACATATGCATCTCATATGCAAATGTGACATATGACATTGTTATAGACCGAGTTGAAAGAAGTTTTTTCTCCATTGGGTTATGAATACTTGATTCCGTATCTACTTAAAAAAAACACGTGTCACAATCTTATCAAGTGCAAGCTTGGGCCAGCCAGCATCGAAGTTGCAGCAAGCTAGCCCAGCTTTTACTACACATCTCATCACAACTATGCAATTGAGTCTTGGAACTGGGAATAACAACAAAGTCTTGTAATCCACTGTGGAGCTGGGCTTTAAAATTAAGCCTCTACTCATTATGATTAAATAAATAAAAGGCAGATTTTGCTAGATTCAGGAATCCAGGCTACTAACTGTTTTGAAAAATATTTGGGTGTGCTTGCTATGGTCGGAATATCTATGTGGATGGCATTTATTTCTGTTAAATACCGCATCTGAGCCAAATAACAAATTAGAATAACAAATTCATGTTACAAGCCAGAAAAGAAATTATCTTGAAAGCAGTGGTTCAATTCATTCCTACTTACACTATGAGTATTTTTCTTCTCCGAAGATGTTGTTGAATGTAGGTTGGCAATTTTGACACGACCCGCGAACCAGGCACGAACACGACACGAAAATATAGAATTTGGGTTTGGGCTAATCGGGTTCGGATCATAATCGGGTCAACCCGCTAACCAGATTGCGACCCGTTATTTGTTTTCCAACCCGATAACCGTTTATGACATTTTTTTGAATTATTTTTATTTTACTTTTTTTAAATAATAATAATAATAATCACAATCGGTTGACCCATTCCAACCGATTATTTATCATGTTGTATTCGGGTTGTACTTCAACCGCCAACCCGACGGTCGACATGAACCCGAATACCAAGCCTAGTTGAATGAGATTAATACCATGATACAGCAGTTTTGGTGGGTCATCAATAACAAGTCTCAAAGATCCATGGATTAAATGGGCAAATCTAAAGCACAAGTGGCATGGGCTTCTGTGATATGAAATGCTTTAACAATGCATTATTAGAAAGCAAGTTTGGTGAATCCTTCAAAATCCAAAGTCACTATTTGCAAAGATCTTAAAAGTCAAGTACTTCCATTATGGTTCGATCGTAGAAGCTCAGTTGGGTCGCCGACCGTCTTATGTTTGGAGGAGCATATGATTTGCTCGAGAGCTCCTCAAGGAGGGGTTATAGTGGCGAGTGGGAAATGGAGGGCAAATCCGTAGTTGGAATGACAAAGGGCTACCCAAAAATACTCCACCTCAATGCATAACACTTAGAGGAGGTCTCAGTGAGGAAGCCAATGTAACAAAACTTACTGATTGGGAAACTAAAAGGTGGAAGCTTAGCTTGGTTCGCGAGATGTTTGGAGAGGCAATTGTGACCCACATATGCCAAATTCCTATTGGGTCCATTCATAATAGTGATAGATAGATCTGGAGTGCTACAACTAATAGAGAATTTACGGTTAGAAGCGCTTACCATCTACACAAGGAACTCCTCGCAAAATATAAAGAGGAAAGCTCTCACATATGATAACACAAGCTCCTATGAAAAAATATATGGAAGATGAATGTTCTTCATGTTGTGAAAGTGTTTATGTGGAGAGCATGTCATAATGATTTAGCTACTAAAGCAAATATCTTTAGACACAAAATTACAGAAGATCATTTATGTCCTCTATGTGAAGTGGGGGTGGAGCCTACAAGACACGTTCTGTGGAGATGCCCAGCCGTAAGAGTCATATGGAGTATGTGCGGCAGTAATATCCAAAACATTGTACAGCGAATGAAGAGTTTGTGTTTATTGTTGAGGAGCTTCAACGACATGTGACTGCGGAGGATATGGAGCTTATAAGAGTTGTGGCTAGGAATTTATGGCTACGACGGAATGCAGTGGTCTATGAAAAAATGGTTAGCCCTTATTCTAATGTGATAAGTAATGCATATGACTCATCGATGGATTTTTTTTTTTTTTTTTTGAAATGCAAGTACTCGAAAACCTACAAATAATTTGGCAACAAATAGGGAGCATCGCTGAATAGCCCCTATGGTTGGGTTTGTCAATGTTAATTGGAATGTAACTGTGGATAAAAATAAGATGAAGATGAGTATCGGTGTTATCATCAAAGATTGCATAGGTGAGGTGATGGCCACGTTGTCAGAGCCAAAAAAATGTCATCATTGCACCTGATATTGCATAAGCCACTACAGCATTAAGGGTAGCATTTTCAATCGTGAATTGAATTTCTATAAAGTTATTCTAGAAGGTGATGTCCTTCAAATAGTGCAAGCATTGACAAAAGATGGGAGAAATTAGAATAAGTATGGCCATCTAATTGAAGATACTCGTGGAATTTTGAATGGTATCCAGAAGTGGCAAGTTATATATTCATGTTAATCGTAATTTAAATGGTGCGGCTCATCGGCTTGATAGGGAAGCATTGTCCCTTTGTGAGGAACAATGTTTTCTTGAGGAAGTACCCCCATGTATTTTTGATATTATCTCTGTTGAACGTAATGCTTAAACTGTTTATTTATAAGATGTGCTCGATTTTTTATTTTTATTTGTAAAAAAAAACAAAAAACAAAAAACACAGGAGACACTGGAATAATTCGAAACTAAAATAAAGTCCATTTTCAAGGATTAAACAAAATGAAACAAGAAATAGGTAACAAATACTTCTGCCATTACACATGCCAGGAGCTCTATCCTTTGGCTAGGTTTTTATTACTTCTAATTTAAATACTCCTGATTGAAATTCATAGTGAATAAAAAATATCTTAATTATGCGAGAAAAATAAATTGCAAAACAATGGGGAGTGACAGTTTGACTGGGTTAGGATTGGACTTTGTGGTGAATTTGTTAAGGCCCAATTTCCGTGAAAAATTAAATAATCAAGTTAATTGAGATCATTATTCACAATTTACAGATTAAATTTACCAAATCAGTATCTAAAAACTACAATTATCTACTTTAGTTACTATTCTTTCGATACATGCTTTAACAAATTTTATTATTCTTTTCTCTACTTTCTTTAAATATTGGTGCACCTCGAACTACCGACCGTTTTCAAAGAAAACCCCACAAACTGACAAGTGTGACACTTAGATACATCAAACTATAATTTTGTAGCAAATAAGCCACTCTGTTAGCGTTGATCGTTATAATGAATACAAATGAAAAACCAAATTTGTCTTTTATAATTATTAATGATTAAAAAAAATACCCTCATTTCGCCCAAGGCCTGAGGGTCAGTTGGATAAATGGTGAAGACTAATGTGAGTAATGGGTTCAGTTCAGTTAGGCCATTTAGTAGTTGGTCCTTTAATAGTTGAAATGGTGTTCAGTTTATGGGCCTTATTTCATGGGCCATGCTTTATGTGATTTATATTTTCTTTTGGGTTTCAATGCAAGTTATAACTAATAACTGTTATTTGTTAAGCCTAAGTTCTAAGTTATCTCAGTTAGGAGGCCTAACCCCTTTAAAGTGGTCATTATTCATTTCACAAATATCATTCTATTATTTATAGAATTTGGACGTCATAATAGTATGATCTAATATACTTCCATTCATTCTTTTTTCACACTTTTTTATTTATATATATATATATATATATATATATATATATATATATATATATATATATATATATATTTGCAGACAGTTGGGTTTTTATCGATATTAAATTAGCCCAAACTCGGCCCAACTTTATTCAATACGGCCTGGCCCTGCCTGTCCTTCCCTAGTTCCCTTACTGTTCCTCTTACCTTCTTTCAATAGTAGCATGATAGCATCAATTAGAGAAGTACGGTTTTTTTTTTTTTTTTTTTTACTAAAAAATTAATTAATTAATTAATTTTTTTTTTTGAGATAACTAGTGATTTAAACATAGTGTAAGAACATAAATACTAAGTTCAAACCTTATTCCTCAAATTACTTCAATTTTAGTTAAATATTATATGTATTGAGCCTAACTTGTTAAAAAATAATTTGAGTTTATACGTGATGAAGAGTGTTAAAGTATTAATTAAATAAATTTATAATTTTTTTTATCAATTTAAACTTTTAAAATAAATGATGATTTAAACAATCATTCGGTTATATATCTAATTTTAAAAAGGGTTTTCTTTTTCTTTTCTTTATTTTTTTTGTTCTTTTCTAATTTCCATAAGTAAAAGAATCTTTAATCTTTATAAATCTCATACCGATGTACATCTACAAAGGGTGTATTTGGCAAACACTTTTTAGGTGAGTTTTATTTATGAGTATTAATAAAAAGTGATTGATGTGATATAAAGTATAAAGAATTCGTATAAAAAAAAAGTGAACAAAAAAATTGTTTTATAGTGTTTTTTTTTTAATTAGAATAATAACAATCTAATAAATCATTTATTATTATTAAGAAAAATGCAAAATCAGTCCATGTTGCTTATCTAATTTACAATTAATTTCATGTGATATCAAAATGAACTCAGAAGTCTTTGGGATATGTCAAAAAAAACAAATCACTTCCTGTAATCAAATTCTGTAAAAAACTTAACGAATTCCGTTTTTCCCCTCAAAATGCAAAATGACAACACGTGTCACTCATAAGAACTTCTCTTGTGGGCTAGTTCTCTCTCTTTTTTCTTAGCTACCCGCAGCCCAGGCAAGTCCAGTAGTGCAAAAATCTGCAGTTGGCGTCGTCTATGGGAATGATGTTCCTTATTTCTTTGAACATTCGGCTAGGAGGCTAGTGGCTCCTCCTCCCTCAAATGTTTTAGAGAAAAAATTGGTGAATCTAACACCTCAATAGGCTATAGCAGCAAAAAATACACAGGGGTCAAGCTCCATGATGAACATAACACCATTTTTTCAAAACACAAAAACATGTATATTTCTTGAATAAATCGTATACCTTTGTGTGTCGAACTTCAAGAAAGGTTTTGAGATGTTGTTTGGAGGGTAAGGTTTGCTCTTAATACCTCTTAGATCTTCTCCATAGTTTTGCTTTTGTGATCAAAGAGTAATATGGGCCGTCATACACAAGGCTCATTTGACTAGACGTGCGAATCCTAGCTAGAGTATTAAGACTTGAAAACCATGTTTTTCTTTAACACCCATTCACAAGCCTATTATGAGTATTACTCTATGTGCAATTAGGTCAAACCTTAAAGATAATTATCAGCTTGAGAATGGATTTAAAGGGAAAATAAAACTAGCTCCAATGGGGCTAGGACACTTGTCATCTCATGACTTCTTTTAAGTTATCATTAATTTCAGTTTATTCCATTAAAAATTTGTAATTGCACTCTAGTATTTATTTTAATTAATGAAGAGCTCCATTAACTTATTACAATTACATTTGACTCCTCTACAAAGTGATTATGGATTACATCTTGAAGAGTACGTAGTATTCCCACAATGCTACGTGTGACTACCCAACACAGAAATTTCACCATACAGGATATCACTCATAAATGTATCAAAGTGGCATACACTTCACATTTGAGTTCATATTCTTCTCACAATTTAGAGTCAATGCTATAAGTAGTCGTGAGTTAAGTTATTCAATCGACAATAACTTATAGAATAACAATTCAATGATACAATTCAATGTATTCTAACCATACCATACTAACATATCAATTAAAGATATCTGCTTTCATTATTAAGATAAATCATCATGATTGATACGTTATATTCTTATTAAATGAAATGTATAATCTCATTATTGACTATATACTAGAGTTTATACAGAAAGAAAAACTCTATGCATGAAGGTAAGTAATGCTAAACTTGGATAGAATTGTCTATATACACAATATAGGATAAGCTTAACATCGTATTTTTTCGACCTCAAAAATGACTAACCCCCAAGGGAAAGAGGGGCAACCCCGAGAAAATGCTTAAGGAAAAACTTCGACCGAAAGCTAAAAATCAAATTTTCAACGCTCGACCAGCTAGACAAGTCGGTCATAAGATTGAGAAACAACTAATATGACATAAATAGCCTAAAAACCCAATAATAAAAAGGCATACCCTACTTAGGATAGTTCTCTATAATGTTTTACTCTACACGTGGCCCAATCCGACCTTGCAAGAGTATATGCATCAGCATATGTATCAATTTTCTTTGATCTTCACTTATTAAGAGCCAGAGTTGATTTCTACATCCAGCTATCCTTTTCACATGTCAGGCGTGCACTATTCATTACGTTGAAAAAATAAATAAATATTCAGTCAGTAAGCTACTGTTTATGTCAATCAATGAGTTAATACGCATATCAAATTACTGTTGTCTTCCAGGCTGTTGTAAAATAGTTTTGGATGTGGATGATCATGTCACCAGATTTTATGCTTCTTGTATCAGCAAAATAATAAATATCCTAGGGAATTTTTGGATAAACGTCCCTTTGTATGCACACACAGTAGTTTCAAACAGCGACCCCCATGTGGGTGGCATGAGGTCTCAGGAGATTCTGCTGATGAGGGAAGGGGTCCAGGGGAATTGAACAGTTTCCATCATGAACGCCTTAAGGCTGTGGCTGTGGTGGTATGCAGTTGCAGAATTTCTGCCTGAGAGCTTTTGCAGGCCCATGAGAAAAGGATGTTCTGAATAGTTCGAATCCCCTGTTTTTGTCTTTCTTAGCCTTAATTATCCCACACAACCTTCTCAACCTCGTCTTTCACTTTGTGGTCACTAGACAAAATAATAACCTTGTTTATATAATTAAGGTTACCATAAACTGTATATACTAATGTAAAGCATAAAAATAATAATAATAATTAAAAAAAAAAAAAAAAAAAAAAAGGTAAAAATATGAAAATCCTGACCCGTTCCTGGCTTCCATGTGTTTGTCCTTGGTGTCCTTACCTCTTTTTCTTGTCCGTTTGATCCTGGTGTCCTTTCCTCTTTTTCTTTTTAAAAGGAATGCCACCTGGGTTCTTAGTTTAATGGGATTCCAGCTCTTTTAACCGATTTTTTTTTTTTTCCTTTTCTTTTTAAGTACAATTTCTTAAAAGATAATACAGATATGGAGCCATTGATGAAGAGCTTCTTGCCGACCGATATCCCACAGGAGAGGTGCCCGACAGATAAAGCTTAGAGGACAACAGCATAATCGGGGCACTTGTAATAGGGGCCAGGGGGTGAATGTAGAAGACAAACAAAAAGCTCATAGATATGCAACTCCGATGGTATCGTGGGGCAGTAGGGAGGCGCGTGAGGTCGACACTCGGCGAGTGGGAGGGAGGCCGGAAAAGGCGAGAGGGAATGCATGGAGGTTGATCTAAGTTTGAAAAACACACGTACTAGAGCCCTTTCGTTATCACAAGCGATCAAATAACAGGAAGTTAAAAACCCAAAAAAAAAAAAAAAAAGAAGAAGAAGAAAAAAAGTAGAGAGAAAGGTGACATGGCATTTGTGACGAATAACATTGAACTTATTCCTTCACCTTGGGAAAGAGTCTCATGCGAGGAAGGGGGGTTACAAGAAAAAGATGGTGGGGGATATGACTTCAACAAAGTGATGCAAATATTTGTACTGTCATCTAACTGGAACAACAATCCTTTCTGTTTACCTCTAATGGCTTCTCATTTATCTTGGACCACATCCACATAGAGGCACTCTTTTGATGATGATTTCTGCGAAAAAACTTTTTTCAGCTTTTCATCGCTTCCAACTTCATGTGGCTCCTACTCCAAGAAAGTCAATGAATGGTGGTGGAATGGTCTCAAATTGGCTGCCTACCATGCTTTCTGCAGCTGATGATGATGAAGGTTCCCTGCCTGAAACTTGAGGCGTTGGCGCTGACGACGACTCTAAGAAACTGTAAGGGCTGTGGTTGTTTGACTGTTGCATTGCCATTAAAAAAGGAGGCTGGTGGGGATGATAGAAAGCTTCGTCCCAAGATCTGCCCTGCCTCAACCTCCCCATCATCTCATTCCCCTTACAACCTGAACAACACAATTTGTTACAAACAATATGTAGAAGAAGAAGAAGAAAATGAAAATAAAAATAAAAATGAGACCAATGAGGAGCAGCACAGAAACCCAAATGCACAAACTGAAGGAACACAAAGGTTTAGAGCCGGGAAAAGAGACACACCCGGGAAGAAGTCAAAAGGCGTCTGTTGTGGACAGAAAGCAGTGTAAGGAAGGAGCTTGGGGCTTGAGATTGCTTCTCCTCCACTGCTTAAGCTATAATCAACCCCACCACTGCCATGAAAGGTTCCAAAGGGGAAAGGAATATTATTGCTGAGTTCTCCTCCGTTGGAGAGATTGAGACAGTATGGTAGTGGTTCTGTTCTTGTTGTGGATGCCTCTCCGCTTGGATTTCCCAGCTTTCTCCTCCTGTAAGCACTGGATTGTTCCCTAAACTTCCTAGCCATAATAACATGCCAATGGTTCTTCACTGCATTATCAGTTCTTCCAGGGAAAAGCCTAGCTATCATGGCCCATTTATTCCCATAAATTCTATGAGCTTGCATTAGCCTTTCTTCTTCTTCTTCACTAAAAGCTCTTCTATTGATCCTTGGGTCCAACTGGTTGAACCATCTCAGCCTGCAGCTCTTACCTGAAAGGTAACATCAATAATTCAACATTTTACCCAAACGACAGGAGGGAGAGGAAATATAAATATTGTTGTCTTTCTTACCTGATCTTCCTTCCAACTTCTCTGCTATAAGATTCCAGTTCTGAGGGCCATAAAGAGAGACAAGTTCCTTGAGCTTCGTATCCTCTGCAGGCCTCCAATGGCCTCTGGCACAAAGCTTTGACTGTTTCTCATTGGAGTTCTTATCGTTTAGGTTGACATTGTTCTGCCCAAAACCATCACTGCCCTCAGCGTCGCTGCTTGTAATGGAGTGAAAACCCCAGCAAGCTCTGCCGTTTTCCACCTCAGAATTCTTGGAGAGGTTACTTTCTTGCGAAGAAGAAACTGCCGAAGCTACTCTACTGTTGGGACCGAGGGAGAGAGAACCCATGTCTGCATAAACTATCCCCAGTGAAGAAGGAGTGGATGATGAGTAATATTTGTTAGTCATGCCTTCATTTCCTCTCTCCATCCATCGCCTGAAAAGAATATTATTAAAATGACATGTTGGACCAAGTTTGAAAGATAGAAGAGAGAAAACTTGGAACCCCCAAAACAGCGAACTGTCTTAACAGAAACCTACAGAGGCTTCCTTGCTTCCTTCTCCCCTCACAGAAATCAGAGAGAGAGAGAGAGAGAATGCGTACACTTTGAAGTAGTTAACCACTCTGATCCACCCTGACATCTTAATTTAACTAGTTCAGATTATTATATATATATATATTTATAATTCTTCTTCTTCTTCTTCTTTTTTGATAAGCTCTTCATTCACACGTGTGAAAGTGAGAGACATAAACAACACCTCTCTCTCTCTCTCTATTTATGGGGTGAAGGTTCTTAGGCTGTCCCTCTCTAAATTGACAAGAAAGACTCATAATGTGATGTGTGCTAGCTTGGGCTCGTGCAGGGCTAGACACCTTTCTTTTCAAAGGCAGAAGAAAATGAGACTTGGACACAACATGCAACCCATGTCAACACTAGTAAATAAGCTACAGCCTCCCATCTCCATCAGTCCCTGTTTTAACTTTAGGGGAAGCATTTTAACCTGCTCAGTTAACCACCTGAAGTTGACTCAACAACCAAACCCTTTGGGAAAAGAATTACTTCATTCACGTCCCTTCTTTACACCAAACTCTAACTGTACAAAAGCTCATTACCTTCATTCTAATCCCACTTCTTTTCTGTCTAGCTCCTTCGTTTCTTTCATCTAAAAGAAACTATCACATTATTGTTTTTACAAAACGTTTTAGAGATTTTTATTTATTTCTTTTTTTGTGATACGGTGTAAAGGTGAAATAATTTTAAATATTTTTTTTTTGTTTTAAATGATTAATTTGTTACTTTAAAAAGCTTTGCGGAGAAACTGAAAGTACGCAGTGCTCTTTTTCTCCATATCTTATGTGGTTTACTATGATTAATATCGGTTATATATTGTACGTACTGGAGCAGGAATTCCTATTCTGATTCTTTTATTTAATTGGATGAAGTTTCAACCTTCCGGCCTGCAGATCCCACTGCTTAATTCAATAATTAAATATTGACGAGTTAAAACAGTAAATTAAATGTTTCTACTTCTTACTGCAAGTGTCATCTGCACATTCTAAAGAGACCCCCAATAAAACCAGTTAAAAGGATGGGCCATGTTTCCATGCAAGGTATGTTCTAGACTGCCTTTCATTCATTGCCTTTTACCCAAAACTAAAAATATACTTAAAAAGAATTTAAAAAATTGTCCTTATTAAATAGTCTTCTTCAGTTTTCACTCTCCGGAGTCCGGATAACCCAATGGCAGACGTTTCATTTAAATTGTCACAGTGCAACAGGAATGTACTATCCGTGCTGTGAAGAACTGAACAGCTTTGGGTCAAGACTTTGAAAACCCTGACTTTTCATCGGAAACAACCCAACTAAACTCACCCCCAGCCACTGTAATTAGTAATTGCAATCCCTTAGAAGAATATGATTTTTCAGTGCTCTTTTTTCTTTTTAACTTCAGTAAAAATTATCATTAAATTTTAAATAAGTTAATTTGTATATAATATATCAATAATAATTTTCACCATCACATCAACAAAAGACAAACACATGAAATATTTTTCAAAGAATATAGACCAAAGTTGGATAGAGTTGCTTCCAAGTTCCAACCTCAACGATTCTCTTGGGGCATAGGGTCCCAACCGAATATGACATGTTTATGTGTCTTTAAATATGTTTCGTTCCCCATGGGAGTGGAGTCTGGTTCATACCAATAGCATTTAAGATACATGTGAACATGCTCCTGAGATCATTGGACTCTCTTGATCATGTCACCATGACCAGTCTAGCTAGTACTGTTCATTAGCTTATTAATCCAAATATATTGAAAAAATTGAATCTCATGAAATATATGAATCCTACATTCATTACGATTGTAATGCTATTTAACTTGTATTTCGAGGGATTTGCATGATATGAAATGAGATGAACAACTTCTTATTTTATGAATTTATAACTCTGACAACAAATGCAGATTATCCTTATCCAGAAAGCTAGCAGCATCTACATAAAAGTTTATGTTAAAGACGCGGCACAGCATTTCAAGTGCCTAACTGTCAGTTGGGAAAGGGAGCCCAATAGTCGAGTCGCAGCGCCAGGTTATGTTACTTGATAAGGACGCAACGACCCAACCGCGCCTGACCATAGTCCACAGAGATCTTTGATCATACTAATTACGAACAAGAATACCTCTGTAAGCTTTCCTAATTAAAAAGGCAGTCGAGAAAGATTAACTCTAACTATTTTATTTAGGCCGGTGTGACTGTTGTTGATAAAATAACCTTCCCGAGTGGGGAGGGTTCCTACCGAGCGGGGAATGTCGGATACACCGCTACCGATGAGGCCTCCTTCCTGGAATGGTGAGGCCTCGGTCGACGCAAACCGAGCAGGAGGTGTCGGGTGCTCCATTAACCGACAAGTGGTAATGATGACGATACTGATAAAAGAGAGCGATTAGGTGACTGAGCCCCTGAAGATCTGGGATTTCCTGAAGTCCCATACTTCGTCATTAAAGAGCCCACCTGCCCATCACTGTCAGGAGTGTACTTAGGACCTGTTCGCGCGCAGGGAGTCACTGTTCCCTGAAAACCGGGATATCCTTACCTAATCTTCAGAGCAGCTGCCTATAAATAGCAAAGTCCAGGTATCAAGTTTTTCCGAGAGATTTATTCTAAAAGCAAGCCCTGATCTCTCTCTCTCTCTCTCTCTCTCTCTCTCTCTCACTCAAAGTATATTTCATCTAATTTGGGCGTCGGAGGAGGACCGCTGGGGAAACCCACTGTGCGTCCTTTGTCTTTGCAGGTCAGTTGGTTGAGTCCACCTGCGGCAGCTCCTGCTTCACCGACCGGAAATAGCATCAACAACTGTAATAGCACTCGTTAATTGGAAGCTATACAAGAGAAGTATAGACGGTAAAAATCATTGGCGCTCTCTTAAATCCGACCGAATCATAGTCTGACTCGCCTCTATCAGGAAATCAATAGGACTTACGACAATTAATACTAATAGAATCGTAGATTTCTATTTTGAGAGTTGAATTCTAACCCTAATATTTGCTCAACCACTTTAAAAAGAATTTCTTGTAGCCTCTAAATTACTATCACTTATATAGTACTGTTCTTGGCTTCTTGTGCTCGTGTTGGTAGTCTTTAAATTATAACCCACCTAACGAATCACGACAGATTTATTGTTTATATATATACCATGCACTATTCGAAACATTTGGTAAAAAAAATAAACGAAGGACTAGATCAATCGATTTTAAGTAATAGCATTTACAATGTAGAAAATATTAAAACTATATATATATATATATAAGTGAAAGCAAGAAAAAAAAAACACACAAATTTTTTTAAGGTGATTCGATCTTAAAGGCCGGCCTATGTCCACTATTATAACGTGTCATATGTGTATAGGACTACATCTTTATTAAATGACTTAATATACAATTGTATTACATGGGTGAGTTATGCAAAAAATATGGTAATTGAGGTAATTCAAATCAGGAACGGAGCCAGAAATTTTTATGGGCAGGGGCCAATGATAAAAAAAAATATTTGGTAGGGGTCAAATAAACTAAATTTTTATTTTTACCTTATATTTTTTAATTTTTTAGAAAAAAAAAAAGTTTTTCAACTTAATAATTTTTTTTTTTTAGGAAATTGAGGGGAGGGGGGGCTGGCCGTCTCTGATTCAAATCATATAGATTTGATTATAGATCGACATACGACGATGATACAAACCTATAAGAAAAACTATATTAATGCTAATACGAAAAATATCCAATATATTCTAATAGTCTCTCAAACTAATTAAGGTAGAAGCTTGAACTTGAAAAGATAAATAATTGGCAACTTTTTTTTGTATGAAAGTTTTTTTTTTCTTGAACTGAGTCAACTCGTGTCAATTGGTTCAGTGATCGAGTTTACCTTCCTTTCCTTTTTTTTTTTAGTTGACTTGGTTGTAAGTCATTGGATTGACTCAGTAAGTTGATCGCAGGTTGACTCGCCTTGACAACGAGAAGGCAAAGAATGGTAATTGAAGGCAGCATATACAATTGCCAAAGGTGGCAGTAGTGCTGTGGCCGTAGACGCGAAGTAGCACTACAAAAATTAATACAATTGGACCCGGTTACTGTAGATACGCGTCCATTTTGACACGTGTCTTATGAGACACGTGTCAAATTGTATCATCTTCAATTTTATACGCGTGTATTTAATACACGTGTCCAATTGGACACGTGTATTAAATACACGCGTCCAATTTGACACGTGTATTAAATACTCGTGTCCAAATGGACACGTGTAATAATACACGTGTCTATTTGGACGCGTGTAAAAATACACGCGTCTAATTGGACGCGTGTATTATTACACGTGTCCAACTGTTATTTTTTCCCAAATATATATTAAAAAAAAAAAAAAAACTGTGTTGTGTTAATTTTTTGAAAAATAAAAATAAAAAATAAACTCCTTATCTTATTAACCATACAAATCTGTGAAAATACGGTGTACATAACTTGTACACATAAAATTAGGTTTGAAAGCTATATACTATATGCTATATGCTATATGTAAATTCTATACTTGAAATTTTTACTTTTTAGGTTCCTTATTTATATATATATATATATATATATATAGTATACTAATAAGTACGTAAACCCTAACCTAATTTACATATTGTAATATATGCATAATTAAACAAATTTGGTGCTATATATATAATTAAACCAAATAGTTCAAATTAGGGTTTAGTTTTGTACACCATCTACGTTTAGAAACAAGAAAAAAAATTTAAAACATAGCAAAGTTAGAAAACCTATAATTAATACTATATATATAGATATGCATGCATGTAAATGGTTTAGAAACTATATACAGTAACCTTGCTATTTATGGCTATAGATAGTAAATGCAATTATTTTAAGGGTTCTGCGCTACATAATGAATTAAATACTTATAGTTTAATCCCTTATATAGTACATACATTTAGAGTTTATGGCTATATATAGTACATACATTTAGGGTTAGGGTTTATAGCTATATATAGTATATACACTTAGGGCTAGGGTTTATACCTATATATAGTATATATACTTAGGATTATGGTTTATCGATATATATAGTATATACACTTAGGGTTAGGGTTTTAAGGTTTATAGGTATATATAATATATACACTTAAAGCTATAGTTATAATTTAATTGATTTTACATTTTATGAATAATACTGTCAATATATTTTTCACGTGTCATTATTGTACACTTTTAAATATATATATTAAATCATGAGCAGTTTAAAATTAGATTGTTCCGATATATATAGTACATATACTTAGGATTATGATTTATAGCTACATATATAGTACATATACTTAGGGTTATGGTTTATCGATATATATAGTATATACACTTAGGGTTAGGGTTTATAACTATATATAGTATATATACTTAGGGTTAGGGTTTATAGCTATATATAGTATATACACTTAGGGCTAGGGTTTATACCTATATATAGTATATATACTTAGGATTATGGTTTATCGATATATATAGTATATACACTTAGGGTTAGGGTTTTAGGGTTTATAGGTATATATAATATATACACTTAAAGCTATGGATTATAATTTAATTGATTTTACATTTTATGAATAATAATGTCAATATATTTTTCACGTGTTATTATTGTACACTTTTAAAAATATATATATTAAATCATGAGCAGTTCAAAATTAGATTGTTCCGATATATATAGTACATCTACTTAGGATTATGATTTATAGCTATATATATATAGTACATATACTTAGGGTTATGGTTTATATATATATATATATATATATATATATATATATAGTATATACTTTTGGATAGAGGATTAGGGTTAGGGTTTATGACTATATACAGTACGTACCATTAGAATTATAGTTTATAGCTATATATAGTCTATGCACTTAGGGTTAGAGTTTAATTTTATGGTTAGGTTTTGGTTTTTATTTTTTATTTAGGGTTTAATATAGTATATATACTTAGTGTTAGAGTTTAATTTTAGGGTTAGGGTTTAGTTTTAAATTATAGTTTACGGTTTAGTTTTAGCGCGTAAGGTTTAGCTATATGTACGGTACATACATTTAGGGCTGCATGGGTTTGTATTTTTTTTTTATGTGGTTAAATTATATAAATATATATATATAATTTTTTTTTAAAAATAAATACAATTGGGGACGTGTATTTAAATACACGTCCCGGATTGGACACGTGTACTCAGTACACGTGCCCAATCCTTTGGCCAGGACAACTGCGCGGGAGTTCTCCCGCGCGCCACCTGGCCAAACGCCGGCTTCTATATCTATATCTATATCTATATCTATATCTATATCTATATCTATATCTATATATATATATATATATATATATATATATATATATATATATATATATATATATATATATCGGAAATGGGGAAGCTACTCATTTCTGATCACTATTCTCTCTCCCTCTTCGTCACAGCCGCACCGGGCAGCTCCCGGCCACCGCGCATCCGCCCTTCCCGCCGGTGAGACGCCATCTCTCCACCTCTCCTCTGCTCGGTTCTCGGTCTCTCTCTCTCTCTAATATCTCGCTCCATCTCTCCCTCTCTCTCTCCCTCTCTCTCTCTCTCTCTCTGTATCTCTCCCTATCTCTCTCTTCTCTCTCTCTGTATCTCTATGTCTCTCTCTCTCTCTCTCTCTCTCTCTCCCTATCTCTCTCTGCCTCTATCTCTCTCTGCCTCCCTCTCTCTCTGTATCTCTACGTCTCTGTCTCTCTCTCTCTCTGTAATAATGTTAAGTTTGTTTTTTGTAATTTTGTGTTTTTTATTTTTGCTGATAGTATTAATTTGTTCCTCCCAAAAAATGCAGGTACAAAAAATACAACAGTCAGTAGTATATTACATCACAGAGTACAAGATTGTGAGTAATTTTCAAAATTTGTTTCCTACATTTTTTTGCTATAATAAATTTCATATATTTCACTGTATTTGTTTATATATTTTTCTTAATTGTTTATCATTCCAGTATTACTATATATTGTTGTGTCATTTTTTTTGATTTTTCTGTGGTTGGTTATTATGCATGGAAAATATGCATGCGTACAGTTGTATGTTTTTTGGTGATATATTTTACCATTTATAAATTTGTGTTGTTATTATCATTTTCGGCAATTATCATATTTTGGTTTTTGAGAATTCCTTGCGCAGCAATCGCCGGTTGGCGAGAACACGCCTGGGACGGTACCTCGTGATTCGCAGGGACGCCCTTCAGATTTGTAGATATTTTGTGTAATTATTTTTTGTTCGTAAATATTTGCGTAGTTAACGAATAAGTTATTAACTATTGGTTTGTGTAATATGATTTTGTGCTGTTTTTGGGTAAAATAAATATTGCGTTATTTGTGGTCGGAAATAATAAAACTTGAAAAAATATAAAACAAAAATTAATTAACCCAAATAAATTTTAAAAAACAATAACAAAATTAAATTGAAAAAAAAATCAATTTGACACGTGTATATCAATACACGTGTCAAACCGTTTTGACACGTGTATTGGAATACACCTGTCCAATTTGACACGTGTATTCCAATACACGTGTCAAACAAATTAAACTGATTTTTGTAGTGTAGGTGGCTAGATAGTGACAGTTGCTAATGATCGAAGATGTTGGCCGAAGACAATAGCAGGAGGCCAAGGACAATGGTTAGAGGCCTAGGCCGGAGACAGTTGCCGGAGGTTGAAGGTGAATGAAACAATGGTCGGTGCGGCAATCGAGGACATCGGGACAATGGTTGGCATAAGCGCAGTGGCCAACATTGATGCGATGGCATGATAATTGGGTTGCTTAGAATGGATTGACGATCGATGGACCTGTGAATTGGACCGACGATGAGTCATTGACTTGGCTAACTTGGGCCAGTTATCAGATCAGGTAACCTAAGAATTCGATGTGTGCATGTAGCACGAGAGAAGGACATGCATGTGAGGCATGTGCGTGTGGAAGTACATGCAACTGCTTAGATTCTATCGTGGCGTGTGAAATCGAAAACCATACTTTGAAGTGGCACGTGCAGAAGTGCATATACACTTTTTAAGTATCTAGTGACGATAGTGCTTGAAGCGCGTGAATGACTGAGACAACTCTTCTAAGGGCGTGTGAGGACATGTAAACGTTGGGAATTGCTTTGTTTTTTCTACACCGTGCATGTTGGGAAATATTATCAACGGTTAATAGATGGGCTTATTTGTTAATTACAAGCCCATCTATTAATATTAATCCTAAAAAAGGCCAACTATGTGATCTACTGGATGACAAGTCAAAGCCCAAGTCCATTCAAGAACAACGTAAAATAAACTAGGGAGATATCAAATTCCGAAATACACTAGAGTACCTCGAAGATAACAAAATCCCAAGATACCCGAGAACATTATGGGCGTTACAGTCCCACGATGCCAGAGTCGGAGGGATTTCAGGTATGCCGGAATCAATCTCATGATGCCACAATCGAAGGGATTCCGGATATCCAAGAATCAATCCCACGATGCCAGAGTCGGAGGGATTCCAAATTTTTCTGGATCCCCTCTCAAGATTAGAGAATCGGTTCCTCCATTTCCAGAGAGAACGGTTAAAGTCTCCATTATTAATATGTACAAGCCTCCAGATATTCTCTAGTTGAGATTATTATTATTGAGACTTGATATACTTTCTCCCCAAAATTGGCTTAAGCATTGGAGTAAGACTAGCTAGCACCTCTAACAAGCTCATCTACAGATCTTCATTGTTTTATAGGGAGGAATGGAGAACTTTATAAAAGCACGTGACACCGTACCAAAAACTGTCTTAACAGTGTAGGTCAGGGCTTTAAGATTTTGTAGGTGTCATTTTTGTACCAAAACAAAATCCGAAGACCCCATATTTTTGACAAAAACCATGCAACGACAATTTCAAAAAAACCTTAAAACAAGTTTACATAAAAGTAGCTTTGATACTATGTAAAAAATATTAAAGTATAAATTGAGAGTGAAAGTTTGTGATGGGCGATCACAATATAACAACTTTCCTTAATTATTCTCAAACACACACCATAATTTCTAATTTTCTCATGCATGGTGATAGATTTTTATGAGAGGTACTGTCTATCTAGGATGAATAGACACAACTCTTTCAAGAATTCATGCTTTAATTATTTTGTATTTGTTGCGAAGAAAAACCACTGCACATCTATAAAAGTGGTGCAGGATTTGAGGCATCCTTCTGCTCTATATGTCTGTCTCTCTCAACAATAGTCCCCCCCCATATGCTAAACATCCAAAGGGAAAAGTCATTAATTAGCATTGTGATTAAGATTTAAGATGATGATCATTATATAAGAGATGAGAAGGACAGCGACTCAAACAGTTAGTTATGAGTTGGCGCAATGTGGTTTGAGAGTGGAGCTAGGAAAGGCCAAACAGAACCATCCAAATTCTAATGGACCGTATATTTCATGTTTTCAGTGAAAGGACAAGGGATCACTTGGTCTGCATCTTTTCAGACCAAATGTAAAGGAAGTGAATCCTTCCTGGGATACTGCTTGCGTCCTGTTCGACTGCAAGGAACAGGACGTAAGCCTTCCTCCACTACCCTTTTGTGTGTGTGCGTGTGGGTCGGTCGACAGGTAAAAATATCGAGTGGTGTAGCGGATCTACCGCTCTCAGATCATGCATCCTGTGCTTTCTTTGTTTTCTTTCTCTGCCATTCCAGTCCCACGTGCACCCCCCCCCCCCCCCATGTTTTGTTTTCTTCGTTTGCACGTGTGGATCGATCCATGTTTTGAAACGGAGCTTGCTTGCATGGGTGTCTTGAGAGGAGAATTATTTAACTGACTGCCTGAATCAAACTTAGGATGCCTATCTAGCTCAGTCAGCCTAGTCTCCTTTGTCCTTACATCTAGGCCCACGTCATCATCAACACACGTGGATCCACGCGCCAGGTAAACATCACATCTCACTCGTAAGGGCTGTTGGTTATGCTTACCAATAATGAAAACCCCATTCACATCAGAAAGTGACATGGGTTAATTCATGCCTTATGCCTAATCAAATGTGCCACGTGTTGAAGGATTTTTGGTTAGCCAAAGTGGCTAGCGAGATGCGGAGGATTTTTTGCTACAAGACTGGCCAAAAATAACTTTGACTTGTTCAATGTGAATGCTCTTACCGCTTACTTGCTTCATGCCAAGAAAGCCTTCAACCAATTTATTTATCTTTTCTTCATTCACAAGGCTCTGCTTTCTGCCAACTTCAGTATGCAAGGGTAAGCACTTATTTTTGAAGTCTGAATTTAGATCAATCTTAAATAGATCATCGATTAATATTCCAACACAAATAAAAATTTCCATTTTGTTTTCAAATATTGAAATTTGATTTAGCAGACTAAAACATAAAGTAAATTTCATAAAAATTATGGAATATATAAAACATTGTTAAGGTCTAAAACATAAGCGGATTTTCAATTGCGATCGAACCCTTCTTATTTCCTAAATGGATGCATTGTTCACTTTGAGAAACCCTTTCATTGTGTCGACAACATATACTGTAGAACCAAAATCAATCTACAACTTATTTAGGAGATTTAACAAAAGTGATTTATTTATTTTATTTTTCTAATAAAATGAGGAAATGAATTACAGGAGAGGATCCTTACTACTCTAAATCCGAAAACAAATGTGATTCATGACACTAGCTAGACATATGAGATTACTTCATTTTGAGTAATTTTTAATATTTTATGCAATCTTTTCTATATATGCTCTTTTGGACATGATTGCGTTTATTAGTCTTTTCCTTAGTATGAGTAACTATGTGAACACTACTATCTAATATCTCATGTTTTAGTCTCTCTACCTCTTGATCATAGGTGCTCAAAAATTCATTTACTCACAATTTATCCTTTATGTGTATGTTGTAAGATATTTTAAAAGGACCATATCCAAAAAAGAGAGAATTCAATATGAAATGAACCAAAAATGACTTAAAATCTCAACCATTAATGACTTAATTTGAGCCACAATGTCCCTCATTTTCATAATGTGCTAAAATGCACACTTTTGAAACTGTCAAAGGTTTTGCCAAAGCTTCATTGGGACTCACTAAATGTTTTTCAACAACCTTCATCTTTGGCCTTGGTTCATTCGGGGATTATATATCCATCTTCACTCGTAGTGAAAAGATATCGGACCTTAGTAGGTTGATTCAATCCGATTGAATTGAGGTCAATTGTCAATAGATTAGTCGAATTAGGGTTCAAATATGATCATCTACAACCCCTTCCTTATGATCATCAATAGGCAGAAGTAGCAACCTCGCTCTGCAACATGACCAAAATATAGGGTTGAATGGAGTATATATATGGTCATGAGTTACAGGTGTTTGTGACATGAGATGAAATGATCGAAAATGTA
This sequence comes from Alnus rubra, assembly GCA_028654335.1. NCBI lineage: Eukaryota > Viridiplantae > Streptophyta > Magnoliopsida > Fagales > Betulaceae > Alnus > Alnus rubra. The sequence continues at coordinate 403,983 of JAJPGS010001777.1, read as the reverse complement.
GTTAAATTGCCAAACCAAGAAGCAAGACTGTTGGGAGGAGTGGTTGGGAGCAGCAGCAATTGTACGTTAGCAGTGGCCCGTGGGTGTCCGTCAGAGGGGGGAGGGAGGTTTCTTGTGGAGAGAATGGATGGGCACCCACAAGCAGAAGCATCCCAAGTTCATGTGCTTGGGTTTGTTATGTTGATTGTTGAACACAAATGAGAGAGAACATGCTTTTCGAATGACCCACGTAAGATAAGTGGTGGCAGGCTAAAAAGCAAATAGTAGAGCCAGAAATGCATGAAATGAAATGAGTCACAAAGGGTAAATACCTCTGTTCCTATGACCCACCATATAAATCGTAGTACTCATCCATACGATTCTGTTGGGGCTGTTCCCTTGGAACTACATGCAAAAGAAAAAGCATGGTGGTGCCGTGCCGCTGTTGCCATAGGCCTAGCTACGTACCCCACCCCCACGAACACAACCAATTTAGCCAGTAAACGGGATTTGCAAAGCCAAATCATGCAGAGGAAGACATCACGCTTTTTTGGCTTTCTATCTCTGATGATAGGATGTCAAGCATGGAAATCTGGCTCAAGACCAATCACGATTCTGAAGCAGCGTGGGAGAGTGAAAATAAAGTCATCAAACATGGATTGCATGCGTGACTATCTCATTCAAGCGGAGGGTTGTCAATTTTTTACATAATTTACGAATTTGATACGAACTCAATATAATTTTTTATTTATTTTTATTCAATAAAGAGACAAAGTAACAGAGAAAACAAATTAAGCGAAGTGGGCTCTCTAACAATAAAACCCAAATGAAAAAAGGCAATACAATAGAAACATGGACGGTAGGGAGTGGTTCCAAAAAGGTTCTGGACCTCTCCAAGGGCTGCACAAGGCGGTATAGAAGGGCAAAAGGGCTCGGTTAGGAGCTACAAGGGGTAAAGGCAACAATCACTATTAAGTGGTTGTTGCAAAGAAAGTACTGCCAATAACTAAACAGGATCCATCAACGAGGAATTCAAACAACACAAACAAAGCAGCAAAATACAAACAAAACTGCATAAAAACATTAGAAAAATCTCGGAACAGAACACTGGCATATGGTGAGGCGGAGGACGGTGATCAATGTTGGCGCATGTAAGCCACTCGCTTGCGATGGTTGACGGGATGCAGCGAACCACCATGGGAGACCGACAACAATGGGGGAAGGCGGTGGAAGACATCACGTGCGGCGTAGGACTTCCCACACGTCGGCGCGTGTTGGGCAGATTAGGAAGTTGTTAATGGCGGAGAGAAGCAGAGAGATCCAAGAACACGATGGAGTGGTTTGTATGGCGGTTGAGCTTCCTGAAATTGGCAGATCTGATTTTGAAAAAAACAAATCCAATAACTTCAAGAATAGGGTGGATTTGGGCCAGAGGAGCTAAAACCAGAACATTTGTAGGGGAGAAGAAGCCGACGGAACTATTAGACCAAGATATGTCACCAATGACGACAAATAAGGCATCCAAAGAAGCAGATAGGACATTCGAAGAGCCCGAAAAGGGTGGGTGAAGAAGGAAGATAGGAGTAGGGGCCGGGGCAAGGGGGGAAAGAAGGAAGCCGAAAATCCCTCCTTCCCTAGCAACTGGCTGGAGGCTTAAAAGGGAGGGGATATTTAGGTGAGATGAGTGTTTGGGGAATTCAACCTCAATACAAAATTAACGAGTTAAGGTTGATGAATCTTACTTGTTTGATTAAAGTGCATTGGGTTAAAACTGACTTATATAGTTTTATATCCATGTATCGACACGACTCGAATACAACACGCGACATAAGGGACGACAATTTTTAACACAACTCGCAAACCTGATACGAACTCAATACAAAATTAACGAGTTAGAATATACGAGTCTAATCTGTTTTATTAAATAGATGAAATTATTATTAATTTATATAATCTTATATCCCTAGCTTAAGACAAAAGCTGCTGGGTCAATGACATTCCTTTACATAAATTCCGTGAAAGTTTCATAAAATTGGTAGTCTTACGATCTGTATATGGGTTCGTGCGATCTGTACGTATAGAGTTGTTAATTTAATGCACTCGTGGAATATACTTGTCCAGTGCTTATACAATCAATCTCTTAATCATGAGCTGACACATTTGGTGATTTTGGTCCATTTAGAGCCAAACTATCAGGTACTCCAAGGCCTCATTTAGTCTCGGCTATAGTTTGAGAAATGTAATATAACAGGCTAATAGCTCAAAGACCCACACGTCTTAATTAATCTTGTGATAGGAAAAATACCTACAAATCATAAATATTATAATATTTAATTAAATAATTTTTTTATTATTATTATCTTAAACTTTTGAAATAAGTGATCATTTAAGATGTTATTAAAGCAAAAAATCATGAATTCAAATATTATCTCCACCATGCATCTCTCATTTTAATTAAATGACTAAATCAACAATTTTCAATGAGCTAACATCTTTAGAATATACAAGTAGTAATTTAACATTTAATTAAATATTCTAACAATATATGCTTCTCCCATCCCATCCCATCCCATCCCATTCCACAGGGATTAAAAAAAAAAAATGTAGTGCATGTGCCATAATATATTACAAGGATAGAGGTCCGTTCAATGAGCTATATAAATTTAGAAGAAATTATACTCCAATTATTTGTGATTTTCATTCAATCCATAAACCCACCTTTTATTATATTAATTTAATAAATTCTCATAAATTTCACATTTATGGTAGGTCACATCTCATATATCCTTCTTAGAAAGAAAAAAGAAAAAAGAAATGGTACTAAACTAAATATGTAGCGCCTCCATAATTATTCAGCTAAAAGATAACTTGAAGTGTTGTTACTACTGTACCTTTATCATAAGTCTAGCAATGAAAAGCGGGTAAATATATATTTTGAAACTATGAACATCAGTAACTACAATCAGACCATTTACTAAGTAGCCCATGACATAATATCATAATCATTACATAACTTCAACTATCATAATAAATTAAGTCTAAGTCATGTCTCCATACACAGAAGCATCTCATAAATAGCTAATTAAGTCTATTACATCGTCGAGGCATGCACTAAGCGTCGGGAGTACTAGTCTAGCTATGGGATAAGGGATTCCATAATGATTTCTGAAGTGATAATATGATCAAGAATATCACATCAGACATCTGCATCTACCTCTAGATCCTATTGCCAAGTACTAGCGTTGGTTACTCTGTAATTTGTTTTACAAGTTAAAAAAAAAAAAAAAAAAAAAAGGTAAGTCCACAATTTACCGAGTTAAAAACACATGAAAGCGACTCATGAAGTGAGCCCTCGTAAAAAACACATGAGTAGGACTTCTCATGTAGCGATGCTCTCAAAATGATAAGCTCACAAAACCGATCAAGCTGTGTTTTATACAATAAAAAAGTGATATGAATTGTATAAACGATGCATATTTATAACGCTTGAAGTCATGCGTAAATCAATGGACTGAGCAAAGCATGCCGATATATGTACATAGATATAATTTCAATCATAGCTCTTTCCTTTGTTCTACCTATACCCTTAATCTTCTTACAGTGAAATTTTGCATGACCGGTAAGATTATGGTATGAGAAATATATGGACTTTTCGTCGGGGCCTGTATAAGCGGTTAGGGTTAGCGGTTATTGGCATTAACTGCAGCCGCCTAAGACGATTATTAAATTTTAACAACCGCTCCGCTTAGGCGGTTAACGGTTATTTTATAACCAGCGGTTAGTGGTTATTAAAACCTATAACTGGTGGTTGATAACCGCTTTTTATATTTTGGCTTTTGGATCTTTAGGGCCAGATTTTGGGCTTAATTTAATTTTTTTAAATTAAATTAAACAACGAGTTATAAACTTGTGAAAAAAAATATAAAAGAGAAATAACCATAAAAACAAAGACTATCTTAAATAAAACAAAATATAACACAAGCAGTGATACAAAGTTATACCTATTTTGTGATATATAACCTCGTAACCGATGCATAATTTTAAGTCTTATTTTGATTGACTATATTATATTTAAATATATAATATAAATATTTATATTATTTATATATAAGAGTATGCGGTTAGCGGTTATAACCGTCCTACTTGTACAAGCTTACTTACCGACTATAGTTGGAAAATCTGGACATCCCCTGCCCTCCCTTTCTTTGAGTCAAGTATGGAATGTTCTTTCATTTGGTATGGTTAGAGTAAATTGGAATACTCCCGTGGACAAAGGAAATAAGAGGATGGGGATTGCTGTAATAATCAGAGGTGATGGTCCATGAAGGTTGTGTCTTGACAGCAACGTGTGTTTCTAAACCATTCATTACCGAATCTATTATTGTTGAGGCGAAAACAACATTGTTTGTTGTTGTTTTGTGCTGTGGTTTGGAGATGCAGAATGTTATTTTTGATGGCGATGGGTTAGAATTAAGTAGTGCAAGCACTTAAGTTGGATGGACAAAATTGGAGTTAATATGAAATTCTTTGATTGACTTCTTCTTCTTCTTCTTCTTTTCTTTTTTCTTGTTTTTGAAAGGAAGAAACTAAAAGATAAAGAGTCGGATCTAAAGTAGAACGTACGGCTCAAATGCCCACGTCCTTGTTCTATTTTGTGTGGTCAAATATGAATTAAAAACCTATTTCAACAAACAGAAGAATTGGTGGTGATGATGAATGCAGTATGGTGATGATGATGATGATGCCATGTTGCATGTCCATATTCCCTCAAGTCATGTGATGTAAAAGAACCCTATCAAGTCTATATATATATATATATATATATATATGTGTGTACAACAGTCATTCAAATCATTCAAGATTGAAGTAACAAAACGATCGATAGAGTACAACCCTGCTATAACAATACCAATACCAATAATAAAACCAGCTGAAGTCAGCAATGTGTAGGGTATTGTAATAGTATAAATTAGAGAGAGAAAGGTTAGGTTTTTCGGAATAGCCGTTTTCTTTTACTGACTTCCGTGAATCGTCCAAACAAGGAGACTGATTCAAAGCCCCGTGATGCCACATATGGTTAATAAAGGTTGGAGAGTTGCACTGTCATAAGCTCTCTAACAGAGTAACAGTCAGTAGCCTCACTGATAGAGAGAAAAAAAGAAAGAAGAAGAAAAGAAAAGAAAAGAGAAAACCCTTGAAGGCTTTAAAAAGATATGACCTCACTGCAAACTCAATGCCCCATATATGGAAATTAGAGGTTTGTTGTTACCCACACCTCCCCAAGATGTTAACAAGTCAGAGCAAATGGGTGGTTTCAAAGCAATTATTAAAATCTCTCTGTTTTGATCTGAGTTGGATAGTACTCTGTATCAAGTGAAATATCAAAGCCTCAAAGACCACAGTACTGCGGAAAAGCCAAGAACTGAAGGGTATGCTGGGGATTTCGGGCTCTTTTTCTGTACAGTATTTATTGGGGTTGTAAGTAAGAAGTTAAGTAACCGTGCACAGGTGGTGAAGGGGAAAGGGGAAAGGACAAGGTGTTGATCTCGTTTGAGATTTCCTTTCATCGTTTAAGGGAAGAGACACGGCTTTACTAACATAGAGGAATTGTCTGTACCTGATTTTTTCCTTTACTTTTTTTTTGTTTTTTTTTTTATATATATTCATCTTTCTTCTCTACAGTCTTCAAACTCTTCTTTTCTCTTTCACTCTGTGATTGTACCAGTCCACGTGCGTAGACCCCTATGTGCTGCTCCAAAGAAACAGAGCAGGCCAACGGTTCATGGTTCTCCTTGGACACCGTACCATAAAGCTTCACTATTTTACTTTGGAAACTGAGATTGACAAGGATCAGTGTTGTTGCATAGGCTAGCGAACAGAACAGAGCTGCTCGTAAACAACTTCGACATTTATTAAATAGATAAGGTTTGAACAAAAAAAATTTAGATTCATATAAATTTAGGGATTTGATTCATACACAACACCATCACAACAATCACACAACAACCCCTCATATGAGGGTGGGCCCCAGTGTGTGGGGTCCACTATCATGTGAGGGGTTGTTGTGTAATTGTTGTGTTGGTGTTGTAAATTTAACATTTTCCATAAATTTAAGCTTAATTCGTATAAGTTGGTATGACTTTATTTTTATTATTTTTAATTTTGTAATAAGAACGTGTTAAATACTTTAAAAAAAAATGCTATTCTTAATATAATAAATACAAGTTCAATTATTGTAATTATGAGTTTGAATATAAATATAAGTGTCCTTGTGTATATATATATACTATAACATAAACATACAAATTGATATTAGATTATTTAATATTGGAGTTAATTTCTCTAATTACAAAAAATAAATCTTAACCATAATTGAATAACTAATAATTAGTATTCATTTTTTTTTTAAAAAAAAAAACATTAAACAATCATTTACTTTATATATGGAATGATTAAATTAATTGAATAGCTCGTGAATAAGTTCGAGTCTTCCGAAAAATAAATGAATTGAGCTTGTATAGATTATCCAGTTCGGTGATAAGCTCGAATTCGGCTAGCGTTTGAAAAAAATTAAACGATTCGAGTTTGTACATTCAATACTTGACTCAATTACAACCCTAATTGCCAACTCAACCTATGAGTCTTCTGGCATTTGTAGCACATGCTTCAGCTCTATTTAATAACTTTCTCCCCTCCTCCTCCCCTTATTTTAAATTTTTTAAAAAACATCAACTTCAAAACATTCTTAACCTTTTTTATTTTTTATATCACATCAACAATTTTTTATTATTATTCAAATAAAAAAAACTCACTACAATACAAAATTTTTCTACTTTTTCATATAAATAATTTCTACTTTATATCACATCAATCACTTTTTACTGCTACTCAACAAAAAAATTTCTCACAAAAGAGAAAAAGAGGAGAAGAGGGGGGGTTATTAAACGGCCCGAATCATGTTGAAATGTAAAAATTATTGCTTACCATATGAAATAATTGATTTAAGCTCTAAAGTTGACATAAAACACACTAATTTCGAGTATCAACTTCAGGCTACTTGGCAATATAGTTGGCAGGTCTACTTCTTGACTGAAAATTATTGCCTTATATCTCAGAATATATCGAGAGTGGGTCCTGATAGTTGGACCCAGAAGTCATTGCAGTAGTGGATACACATTGGTTGCACCAGGTGAATTGTGTCCTCTCAACCAAGTGAAATCGTACGAAACATTTTTTTTTGCATAATGACGGGCTACGGCTCTAATGACTCAAGGAAAAGAATTAACTTTATCTGCACAATTATTTTATAAAGTTTAATTTTACATAATAATGAATTAAATAATATGAGCTATTCATCTCTTTCCAATATAGGACCGAAATGTTACAATCCCCTTGTTCACTCAAACTTTGCTTAAAGCTGGTCCTCATTGTTCATTACCATGAACAGAAGGTCAGAGCCTTTAAAGTGGAGCAAAGCGAGCAGCTTGAGTCAGCCATTATTGTATGTTCACTGGTACAAGATTTATCACGATTGAGAGGTTATGGATAATGGAGGAGTATGGAAATTGGAAGGAGCGTGTCTTAGAGCAATCACAATTTTTTATGCAAAATTACTAACCAAAATTCACTTTTGCTAACTTAACTAACTAACTTTTAAGACTTTACTCTTAAAAGCTTATCTAAACTCATTCTCTATTTTATTAAAATAATAAATTTTAAAACATTTTATTCATTTTAATTAAACTCAAACCATCACAAGAAATCAAATAATGATCATGAATCACAGGATTTAAAAAGCATGAGTCATTTTTTAGGATTGAAGAAGTTATGAGCCAAATATCATTCAAAACTAAAAAAAAACTCTGCAAAAACAAGTTGTATTTTGCTTGATGAAATAAACCAACAGTATATTAGCTTTATATACAAGAAATGAACCACTCCCTTTTACCTTACAGTACATTGTATCTTTTTTATTGTCTTCTTTTTCAAACGATTTTTTTCTTCTTCATATGGACATTTTTCCAACGGTCATATTTTGCAATGGTCATTTCGTTAAAATAGTCATTTTTCTAAAGTAATAATTTTTTTAACGGCCATTTTTCTAACTGTCATTAAAGTTCCTTACTATTCTACATCGATCCTATTGTAGAAAGAAATCAAAGAATTGCAATCCTTGAACTGTTTATACTGTAGTGACTAAGTTCGATTAAAACTAATATCATCAATAAAATTGGAAAAAGCTGTAAATGCCAATATGAGTTTTTTTTTTTTTTTTTTTTGTGAATAAGTAAAAAATAATTACAAGCAACCGTTAAAAAAAAATGGAAGAAAAGAAGGAAAGAGAGCGAAAGAGAGAGGCCCAAAAGAAATATTAAAAAAGAAAATGAAAAAAAAAAATGCATTTGTGAAGGCGGAGTTACACACTATTCACAAATTCAAAGATAAATCTATTTTGCATTTTTAGTAGATAATGGAATGAAAAGCTTTTTATTAATTTTGTTTGGCTATTCTAGCTAAAAGTGAAGGATTCATAATCCATTGGAAATATTCTTAGTGGGACTCATCTTCCTCTAATTATTTAACAAAAAAAATGAGGGGGCGGGCTTGGCCCATTGTGGCAGTCCAGGTTCCATGGGAGAGGTTCCAAGACTAAACGATTAGACGTGAAGCCATTTCTCTCATCCCTGCTCCAACACAAATGACCCCTAAAAGTTAGGACTTGACAAGACAAGATTCTCTTTTTCAGGGAGAGAGAGAGAGAGAGAGAGAGAGAGCATAACAAAAATTTCATGGAAGCCAAGCTAACAAAGATCAAGTATACAGTATACACTCTGCACAGAGTTCATGTTTAGTTGATTGTCCGTGTAGCATGGAAGCCAAGCAAGGGCAAGGGGGGCAGTGGCACATCAAAATCATGTCATGTTAATAGCAAACATGTCGAACAAAGTAGGCCTCGATCGGATGGACACACAAAAAATATGCATGGGTAATTGGAAAGCAACATTCAGAAATATGCGTTGCCCCAATACGAGATTTTTTGCTAAACAAGCACATGTCGAATGGGAGAAAAACAAATGAGAAACAGCGGTACAAACAGAGCACACACAGAAGACTTGAGAAACATGAACAACACACACTGTGTTGCGTTTAGTACACTGCAAAAATTTGACTAAAAAACAACGTAGTTATGAGATATGAATACTCCTTTCGTAAACAAATTCTACCATTTAGAAGTAGCATTCTGAAACACATCCATGGCCATACATCTCCAGTCTTGTCATGCCCGAGATATGCTCATATAGCCAACAATTGCCTGCAGGTGAATAATACCAGAAGTAGTAGTCCAGGGGCGGAACCAAACATTAAAGGGTGGGGGGACAAAAATAAAAGAATCATAAATTTTAAGGAAAATTTTAAAACTTTGGAGGCAATTTTAAAATTTTAAGGAACAATAGTCCTTCCTAAGGGCATACATACTGACAAGAACTAACGTATCACTCATTCTGTAGATGGACAAGCTATAATGAATGATGTAACTAATAATAGAACCTAGCTCCACTGATTTTACTTCTCTAAATGAATTGCTGATACTTCATCCACTTCCTTTCTTTAAAACAAAGTTGACAATATGCTCCCAGCAGAGGGTAGGATAAAATTCTTTTAGCTGGTAATTAAATGTCAATTGCAACCTTTACATTTTTACTTTTTTTTTTGTTTAGTTTTTTTTTTTTTTTTTTGGGGGGGGGTAGAAAACATCAGTTATATTAAGTTCATGCATTCGAAACGATTTTTTATCAGGGATCAGTAATTCAAGCATAGATTAAAATCTACATTAATACAGACCTAAACCATGTACAAGAAAAAGGCAAGCATCGACTTTAAGCTTGAGTACAATTTCAGTTTCTAAAGTCTCTCTCTTTTTTCTTTTTCTTTTTAATAAGCACCTTTCACTAAACAACCAAATCACAATACAAACAAACACTCCAGTAAAACTGGATCACAGATGCTAAACACCAGCAACTTCTAACAAACTCCTACCCCTGTCAGCCTTATACCATCCTTCTGCAGAAACAACGTCCTACACAACAAGACTAAATCTTAGCTAATACAACATCAGCTTTTAACAATTTACAACCACTATCTAACCACTACAATACAACCAAAACATTACAAGAACTCGAAGAAACTCTGAATATTTACAAAAGAAACTTATCTTCGATCCCCCATTTACAAAACAATCCTCTGTTTTTTGCTAACTGCTTAAACCTCCCTACACCCATCACACGGCTTCTAATTTCCCACTCAACGCTCTTAATAACTTGCTCCTCTGTTTTCACCAAATTTCCGTGTTTTATATCATTCCGTTGTCTCCAAATATGATATACTACCGCTCCCAAAACCTCTAAGTCAATTTTTACTTCATCAAACCATACACAGAAACAATATCCGTGATAGAGAACCATTGAGCTTCCTCAAATCTCTTGGAGCATCAAGAAGGGCCTGAGGCTCAATCAAAGGAGATATATTTCATTAATTTAATTCTCAGATAGATCCGATTATCCGAAGACGATAAAAATTGACATCTAATGACCTCCGAGCAGCATCCTAGAGACATTGAAGAACAATGCCAAAGTAGAGTAAAAAATTAAAAGAATAATTTGCTAAGTAATACTTGGCAAGGTTTTGATCAATGACTGCATTTTCATGGATGGCTAGTCAAAATTGCCCTTGTTGAAGGACAAAAAGGTTAGAATGTGCACACAATTTTGCAAGTTGAAAAAGGAAATCCTAAGGATGACTTCCCCTTACCACATATTAATAATCATGTGAACAACTCACGTATTTGTTGGATGTTAACATCTGTAAAAGAACTACAGGTGAGGCTGACTAGTAATTTAAAAATTAGTGCCAGTTTTAGAAAATGAGATCAAGCTACGGGATCCACCAGGCCAGCATCATCAAGGTAACGCAGAATATGATACCTTCATATTATATAGCAGAAAACCAAGCTTCAATATGATCACTCCCAAACATAAGTGCCCCTGAACAATCAAGTTGCAAGAAGTCTAGGAAGATAAGCAACCCTCATGTAAAGGGAAGTCATGAGTACCATTCACCGACACAACTCAGATGCAATACAACTCCGGAAGTATTTTACAGGGGCATACCTTCAGGAAATTATATTAGCATCAGCCACCACCACAGGGCCGCCAGACAGTTTTGGTTGCCACCACGCTAGCCACCACTTTTTTTTTTCTTTAATATATATATAACAAGCAACATTCAGACCTGAAAAAATGAGGGTGTGGTTATATTTTTTTAAAGTATTTGGTATTTTGAAAAGAGTTTTATGGTTTGTTTTGAAAAATGTGTTAGCTGTGGTGCCACATTTGAAAATTCGTTTAGATAATTGGTATTTGAGAAGAGTTTTAGCATTTGAGAAGCAAAAACATGTTTTAAAATTTTTGCCAAACGTTTAGCATCACAAGGATATAAGAAACTCAACAGTGCAAACACACCTGAAAGGAATTCAGTACCAAATTAGTTGTGGGCATGACTTGAAACTCCAAATTAGTGGATTTTGTGCATTTCAAATTATAGGAACTATAAAAGCTCCTTGATACAAAGAAGAATTTGGCATCCCAGTAAAAAAAACATCATTGCTCAAAGTGAGGCGTGCTCTCTATGTATACAATGTATAATTAAAGGAATCTTATCACAACTTATGCAAAATATGTACAACTTAAATAATCAACAATCTTTCTAGGTAAAATAAGTCCAAACATTCCAGGTAATTTTTTTTTTTTTTTTTTTTTACATTTTACCATCCATGTCATGTTTAAATAGTTACTGGCTTCCAGCAAACATAGGACGCAAAGCTACCACTACCAAAGTTAGCGCATAGTTCCATGCATAGAAACTCAAATTTTTTTCTTTTCTTGCAGAAACTGTAAGCTTGTCCACAGAAACATACATAACATACATCACTAAACTCACTACAATAATCACATTCTCACTGTCAATTAATTAACAAAAAATATAAAGCACCACTCAACTTTCTCAGACTACAACTACCTGCCATCGACCGACCGCAACCGCATCTTGATTAATCGCGCATTGAACTCTCCATCGCTAACCTTCAACATCTCGGACAACGGAAGCGTCAAGCCGTACTCAACCAAAAGCCTATGCCTGGGCTTAATCTTCCCCTCCAAACTAAACGAAAAATACTGCGGAAACCTCTTCAATTCCTCTATGTCCCCCTTCATTTCCTCCAAGAAATACTTCGCCTTGGGCGAAAAGTTATTCCTTACACTTAACGTCAACAACCCAGGTGACCTTATCACCATGTTGACCACTTGCTCATACGAAAGCCCCAAACTTTGCAAATACTGAATCTTGGGCAAAAGGGTACCTTCGGCGCTTGAAACCAACAACAATGTGGTTTGGCAGGTGATGGAATTGGGTCCGACGAAGCCCAAGTTCCTCAAGAAAGACAAGGTGGGTCTCAGCTGGTCAGTGACGCTGCAGACCAAGATTCTGGGGCATCGGATAATGGACTTGTGGAGGTCAGGGAAGGGGATGGGGACCTCGTTGAGGAGGAAATCGAAGACTGGGTAGAGGTCGTATTGGGGGTCGGAGGTGAGGAGCTGCGGGTACATATCGAGGATGCGGCCAAGGGACGAGCGGCCGATGCCGAAGGAGTAGAGGCAGCGCTCGACGGATATGAGGGAGGCGAGTGGGGCGGCGCGGAAGTCTGGGTTCAGTCGTAGGGCCTTGTGGGAGTTGACGTTGAGGTTCTCGAGGTATACTATTTTCTCGCGGAAGCGGAGGCCTGCGTCGGAGGTGGAAATAGAAGGTTTGTGGAGGGGAGTGAGGGAGGAGGGTGGGGTTTTGGAGGGTTTTGAGGAGTGAAGGATGAGATGAGGAGTTTTAGTTGGGAGATGGAATCGGATTATCATTTTTGTTTCCAAGGAATAGAAGAAGAGGGATATTTCTTCATTTCTTTCTTATCCAATTAAAATATGGTTATGGTTTATTGGGTTAATTTACATGAAATATGTTCTAAATTCCTTGGAAACACATTTTCTTTTCTTTCTTTCTTTTTTTTTTTTTTTTAATAATAATATATATATATTTTTATTTTTTTTTTTATTTTAAAAAAAGAGAAATAATTTTTATTTAAAAAAAAACATGCGTCTATTATTAAGGATGAATTTGCAGATATCTTAAGAATTCTCTCTCACTTTTAAGGGACGATCGAAATGCCAAATAAATAATAAGAAAGAATTTGCAAAGAGTATAGGTGATAAGAATGTATAAGAAATCCAATTATGGAAAGTAATTGTAACAACATGCAGGGTGGCTGGAGACAATAGGTGATAAGAATGTATAAGAATTCCAGTTATGGAAAGCAAGTCCAATTTCAGAAAATTCATATTATAGGGAGAAGAGAAAGGGTGAATCATGTGAGAAGAATTTGGGACTAGATTATTCGATTAAGGCTGTCTGTCAGTAAGGTTCGTGAACCAGATAAATCTCAACGGTTAGCAAAGGTGAGGATTTGTTCAAGTTGGGTTGTTGTGATCCAAAGCTTTCCCTTTCCACCCGCTAGTTTTCAGAATCTTCAAAAACCATTTACCGTCTTCCATTTCCTCCAAAGACACTCATAACCTTGGTTTTATTAATCGTAAATTCGATATTTCATGGGTTAAGAAGGACATCCAAAAACCCAACTTCCGCCCAAACCAAACCGAATTTTCAGCGACATGTCCACGGTGTTCAACCATCGAATGAGCCTCAAGGGCGCGAAGGGCACAAATTAAGTGAGTTTGTTTCGTTGGTTTGGGGATTTCTGACGCTCCCGATTCTCCCGCTTACCTCGATGACCGATTTTTCCGGTCACCCGGTCGTGCAATATAATCTATATGTAAGCTCACACCTCTCTGATCCTTCTCTCCCCCTCGTTGCATTTGAATCTCCTATTGTCTGAATGATCTGGCTCTCCGACCACATTTTTGACGTTTGAATATTGCAATTGCTTGAGTTTCCTTTTCTGGGTAAACTTTTTCGTTTCGTACTCTCAATGTTTTTTTTTTTTTGCTGACCATGTTTCCTTGATTACAGTTGAAAGTTTCTGAGGTGTCTGAATGATAAAGTAGGTCTTGTTTAATTTGTTTGCTTGTGATTCTATCTATAATGCTTAAATGGGTTTTTGTCCATTTTGGTGGTTCTATCTTTGGTCATTCAACTTTCAATTATTTCAATTTGACAATTCCCTAAACCGCAGAAGACTGAGTTTTGGTTCATTTGGTTTTCGAATTTTAAGGATTTTCAAGTCCTTCAGTTTTGTTTCCTTCTGCAAACTGGAGGTGACATGTAATTGCTGCATATTGACGTCCTGCGATGCTTATGTCATTTGGAAATGCATGCTAGAATTGTCCAAGGGTGGAGTATAATTTTGAAATTGGTGCATGCGAATTTACTAGGAGCAACATGATAATTTTTAGGTAGTGTTTGCAAGTTTTCGGACTCCCATAGGTATTCTGGGCTAAGTTTTGTGGTTAACATTGTACAGGATGGGAAGGGTAAAGCTTAAGATAAAGAGGTTGGAGAACACTAATGGTCGTCAAGCGACCTATGCTAAAAGGAAGAATGGCATCATGAAAAAGGCTAATGAGTTATCCATACTATGCGACATAGACATTGTTCTTCTCATGTTCTCACCAACCGGCAAGCCTTCATTATGCCGGGGAGTGCGCAGGTATTCTCGTTTGTACTCCTTATTCTCATATTACGGAATCAATGTTTGATGAACTTTAAGGACAATGATGGCCTAGACTTAGGAAGGGAGATAATGCATCAAATTGGGTTTTCTCTGTTCTTTCATTTAAGGGTTAATAGGGATAGCACAAACCATTAATTCTTAGTGTAATTTTTGCCCATTAAATTAATCAAAACTATCCAAATCCATTAAAAGGCAAGTCATGATTATTTAAAACACGTGTGATTTTAAGAAATCAGAAGGTATGCGGCATCATTGACTCATTCTTCTAGTTGATCCCTGAATTTGCATTATTTTTTGAGTTAATAGTCAGACTAGATAAAGAAAGGGATATATTTAAGAAGACATCAATACTACCTGAATATCTAAAATATATGAAACAGGTTCAAACATGAGTTTATGAAATTATATACTAGTAGACAAGCTTGAAAGTATGAAGGAACTAGATCTTACCATATGCAACAATTATTGTCTGGAAATAATTATAATGAGAAATGAGAAAAAAAAAAAGCTTTAGTTACAGATTAAATAATAATTACGTAGGCAAAGTAATTAGGAGATAGTTCAATAAATGAAGGAAGCAATGCTTAAAACAAGAAGGCAACATATAAAAGGGACTATATATATATATATATATATATATATATATTTTCATTTTGTTATGTAGCTTTGCAAGCTAGGACCAGCATCGAGGAAAGGCTAAAACAAAAGTAGGATAATCATATTGAGTCTTTTTTTTTTGTTCTTCAAGCGGTTATGGTGAGCTTTGTTTAGGGGAATCGGATTCCTCTTCTTTCTTTTGCTGCTTTTCTCAAATGCAGACCAGGTCCTTCTTGTTCAGGGTCGTCAGACAAGATATCTTCCTCCAACCCTGAGAAATCAGTCAAGCATTTCATACCGACTTAGTCTTTTTCTTTTTTCTATTTTGTGTATACCTTAAGTTTTGTGAGCTAATTTCATCTATTTGATTTCTTCTTTATACTCCTTGTGTACTGTAAGTGTACCTTTTTCTTAGAAAATTTGTACTATCAGAAGTTTGCTGCTTTCCCTTTTTAAAGCTTATATGGGGTGTTCTACCCTAGGGCTTCCAATTCTTTCTTTTTGCCGTTGGTCTTCACATCAAGAGCAGCTCCTTCTTGTTTAGGGTTATCGATGAGATCTTTCATGTGTACTTTGTTTATACGAGGTGTGAAAGTGTTTGTGTAATTTCTCCTGGAGATATCAATTATTACTTCAAAAGAATACTAGGCGGACTATGCATAATTGACTGATCAAGCAGAGACTGGTATACCAATCAAGCAGACATGAAGCACCAAAGACTTTCTCACTATTATTTTGTTTGGAGTTACTTAGACCCCACAAAAATTTTACTAGAACTATTTTTTTAACCAAATGAGTGGGAGAATGGGAGAATTGGGGCATGATAAGTAATTGGCCCTACAGGGAGGGGTTAGGGGAGATTTGAATTGGGGCAAGAATTTTAGAAATAATCTGATCTCATGTGATCTTCGCGCCCAATTGTCAACTGCTTGTACTTAGAACTTTCAAGAAATAAACTTGCAATTGGATATGTGGCAATGATTCTTAAAAATATACACGGAATTGGAATTGGGAAGCTTTCATGCCAATATGGCCTGCTAACTTAACCACAATTAGTTATGGCAAGTATAGGACGCGTGATGGTCTTGCAACCATATGTTATCTGCTGAAAATGATTACACATATTATAACCATCATGACTGTACACTTTCTTTTTTCTTAGTTAAATAAAATCATTTAAAAAATATGGTTGATAATGTAAGTAAAATACAGGATACTTATGGACCAGTGTGGATGACTTTCATGCAACCATGCGCTTAGTATTAGTACTGTTGTTGTCATTGTTTTTATTGTTATTCTTCTTGTTGTTGTTTTGTTTCAATCTTCCAACTTTTAATGAAGGAAAGTTTAATCAAAGGGGATTACAGGTCTGCTGCATGATAAAAAATAAAAAATAAAATTACTATTACAATTAGTATCATGACTACCATTGTTTTTATTGTATTATTACTGTTACTATTATTATTATTTATTGATTAAATGCTTCGGTTTTCTTGTTTCTTTTCTCCTTTCCCACTTTGGTGAGTTTAGTAGCATTGAAGAGGTTATTGCAAAATTTGCACAACTAACTCCACAGGAAAGGGCAAAAAGGTAAATTCAATTTTTCCCACTAGAAAAAAAAAAATCACTTTCTTTTACATCGTGTACTTGGTTATGACAATGTGATTGAACCATTTTCACTGGATTGCAACAGGAAGTTGGAAAGCCTTGAAGTAAGTCCTGTCTTAAGACCCATACTCCGTAAACGAAATATTTATTTCCTACTTCTGTCTACTTTCATGTATGCATTATCATCACCATTGTCTGTTACATAATTTTTGTTTTCTCTTTGAGAGTTTAGGCACTCAAGAAAACTTTTAAGAAGTTGGACCATGACGTAAACATACAAGAATTTCTCGGTACAAGGTATTTAAAGTTGACCTAAATTTGTTCCAAGTAGATACTTATTGGATCTACTATGTTTCTCAGAAGTATGAAATTGAACTAATTGCTCTTTTCCCTTTTCTTCTTGTTTCAGTTCTCAAACTATCGAGGTATGTATTCGAACTGATTATTATAATGTTATGTAATATCATTTATGCTCTTGCTGCTGACATGTATTCCTACATTGCTTTGGGCAGGATCTGACTAACCAAGCGAGGGCATTGGAGAACCGACTTTCTGAAATACATAAAAGACTCAGGTGAATGCCTGGAAATATTTGGTTGTGGAGTTAGGTTGTTTGGTTTCTTTAATATATATTGTAAAAATCCTATATTATTATTGGTCACCATCCTAACTAGTTTTATATTATTTTGAGTTCTGCAGCTATTGGATAAATCCTGATAAGATCAATACTGTAGAAGATTTGGGGCAAATGGAAGATTCACTTAGGGAATCACTCAACCAAATTCGAACACATAAGGTATGCCTTTAATTCCTGTGGTTGTTGTCATTTGAGAAGTTTGTCTTTATTTGTCTGATGTTAAGATCATTGTCCTCAAATACCTTGGTTGACGGTGGGTATAATTTTGCTCCAAACTTTGAACTTGACTGATAATTGTGGGTTGTATTGGTTCAATAAAAGAAAATGTGATTGGAATTTGATTTAGTAAGAATTTGTTTGCGAACTATATTTATGAGAGAATACATGATTAGATGATCTACATCTATGATATTATCAAGTACAGTTGTCTATGAGAAGGATGTCTTGTTTGGTTTATATCTAATTTGAACACAAAAAAGGATCCAAAGGAGGTATATGAATGATATGGCACTCAATCAGAGGCTAGAGAGTGTGCATGACTTCATTAAGGAGCCAGAGAAGAAGAGCCAGTCAGAGATAGGAAAATACATATGAACTTGATATCCTTTTCTTTTAGAGTCCAAAATTAGACACCTCACTTCATCTCTCCTAAACCGTCGACAGCTCTATAGACATTAATGTCTTCCATTTCTTTTTTAGCAGGAAAATCTACAAAAGCAGCAACTTATGTCATTAGAATGCAATGGTCAGGTAAAGAATGACTTAACTGGTGTCAGAATATTTTACTGATGTGTTTCCTTGGGATCTAAATAGCCATATCTTGCAGTTCCAAAATGGGATGCACATACCCTACAGGATGAGTGCTGAGCAACAGCTCCAACCTTTATCATGGATTCCTAATAATGACAGCCGGCATATACTTTTATCCGAGGACCCAAACTTGCTTTCCCATAGGTGAGTGTTCTCCTGAAAAGCATTTTTCACATTACGATGTCCAGATCTGTGTATAGAATGGTTATGCTTTTTCATAAGCAGCATTAAAAAAAGTAATTATTTTTTTTTAAAAAAAAAACATGAGGAAGCCATGTTTTATTATCGGAATAAATAAATCTGACTTAGCGAATGATAGGGTACAATTTTAGACAGTGCGTGATGATATTTCATGGAAGAGTTCAAATGATGCCTTAATCAGATGTGTAGTCAACTCATTGGATTAATCTGCCTTTCCTTCTAGGGATGTGGAGTGCCCTGCAACCTCCTCCCTTGGGAGTTATTCTGGTTACTTTGGCACAGGTAGAAATTCAGAGATTCCTAATTCTGGGCAAGAAAATGGTGTTCTGAATGATTTAACCAGAATTGCCCCTCTGAGGCTACAACTGGGTGGGCAATATCCTTATCTACCGTACAATCTCAACTTGATGAATGATACTAAATTCCAATCAGCAGCACAGATGAACCCACAAGAAAACTCTGTGGATTATCATGTCAATGGAAGCTTTGAAACTCCTAGACCAGGGTATGAGACTGCTCAGCATAGTTGGGCTTCCACATCTGGGCCTTGTCCAGTCACCATGTTTGATGAACATTTGTATTCCCAGGTAAGCATCAAATTAATAGTTGCGTTAAAGCTTCTTGAGCCTGAATTAAACTATAGACTTCTGAGTGTTTTCCCTTAAATGAAATTTATAGGATATGCTGTTATTTCCTTGCTTCCTGTCTAAACAATTTGACAGAGTCGAATCTAACATGACGAACCAGTTAAAGATGGCATATGGACTTTAAACTTTGGCTTCTGATTCCCTTGATTGATTCCTAACTTGTCTCGCTTATTAAATAAACTAAAATGGTCTCTTTTGCTTAGTTAAATTTTGAAATGATGACCATTTGTTTGTGCTAAGTTTTAATGATGATTTTGGAACACTTTGAGAGTTCTCGTTGGTATGTATCTGTTTTATTATTCACATTTATGGACTGAACCTTTCAGACTGACAAGAACACCAACATTTATAGTTTGAAGATCTAAGGTTTTTTTTTTTTGATAAGTAAAGATCTAAGGTTTTGTCTGGTTTATCTTGGGTAGTGCTCGTAGTAACAAAGGCAGTTGCTACAGTTACACCTTTTTCTCCCCCTGCTGAGCAGTTTCTACCATAACAGTAAATTTGATGTTGTTGGGAAATCAATCAAGGGTGTGAAGTCTCTTGCCAAACCATTCTCCACATAATGTTGTCTTCTTTCTACAATGACTTGCTGATCTTTGAAACTCCTAGGAAGAAATATAGTACAATTTTTTTTATTTTTTTTTCCCCTGACAAGGAAGAAATATCGCACATATACCAACATTGGTATATATACTTCTGTAATATAATGTAGACGCACGAACTTGCATATGTGAATAGAGAAATGAATTAAAGAAAAAATTGTTTTCTTTTGAGTAGGGAGGTTGGTTGTGCCTTGGTTAGTGCAAATACTTCTGGATTCTTACAAAATATTATCATTGTTTGTTGCAGCAACCAAACTGAGATGCATGGGCTCTCTTTCCATTCATTCACAGATGGAGTTGTTGAACTTGGATCATATGCTTTGACAAGCTACTCATCCATTTAAGATTATTTTTTTCCCATGGTTAGCTTTGCCATGCAAATATAGGAGGCAACCAGCAAGTGATGTATAGTACTAAGCATATGACTGCGCTGACATTATTCACTGGCCAGAAGGAATGGTGCTGACTCCCTTGAATGAGGCACCGTATTATGATATTAAAATCTACTATATACAAATTATGTATTCACAGGTCTGCTGAGTTGTTTTTGCTTCTCCCGCATCTTTTGGGTGCCAAGGATATATATATATATATATATATATATATATATGTACTAATGGCACCCAAAATGTGCCATCCCCTTGGCTCCCTCTTAGCAACATGAGCTGTAAATAAAATTATGTATGGCAATTATGGTAATCCAAAATCTCACACACACACACACACACACACACACACATATATATATATCTATATATGTGCTTATAATTTTGTCTTCCATTTCAAAATGCACTGCCCTCTCATAAATATGCCACATTATTTGAATAATATTCAGTTCATTTCTAGAATGTCAAAATATTGACTTGACAAACTAATGGGAAAAGGAAGGGCTAAGAAAAAGGAACAAGTCTACGTCTATCAATGAGTCTATGATATTGGATGCCAGCATAGAGATACAATAGTTACATGAATCATATGGTATTGATAGGACTATATTACTATTTATAAGTTCTTCTTGGATGCCAGCATATATAGATAACAATAGTTGTATGAATCATATGATATTGATAGGACTATATTACACTATTTCTTTGATACATGACAGCATGTAGATGGAAATGGAATTGTTATTTGAATATATCATATCATATCATATGACATGACTACGTTCCTATTTCTTGAAAAGATTAACAATTAAAGAGTTGGAGTTTCTTTGAAAAGATGATCTAATTCTTCTCCTTACAAATACAACTGATTGGGGCGTTAATCACAACCGTAAACATCTATCACCCACTTTTGGAAATTTGTTCTATAAAGCAACTCACCCAAAAAAAAAACAAAAAAAAAAAAAAAAGGTTTTACTTTTCTTAGTAGGATCATAGCCTAAGTTGTACTTAAAATTGTACAACCAAAACACGAACACGGGATTGGGGTCGGGATGGAGATCAAGAGATTCTCTCAATTTTAAGTGAAATGGAGATGAACTAATTCTTTGTTCATATTAGATTTTACAGATCTAATAAATGGGGATTTTTTTGAACGCTTTTTTCGTACCTTTTACATCTATTTTTCCTACTTTTATCGGCCCGAGTAACATCTACATTTATTATAGGAAAGATTTTCACACACAATATATCACCAAAATTAAGTAAAGCTATAAAAACATCAAACACAACAATTTTAATGAAGAAGTGAAAATCTTTTGAAAAATTCTTTAAAACTAAAATAATTCTGAAGCAGCCAAACTTTGAAAACTTCTCCACTGTATAGGAATTACACACATTTTATGCTTACTTCATTTATGGAGCTTGCACGACTTCCCAATTTTTATTTTTATTTTTTATTTTTTATTTATTTTTAAAAAAATATATTGGTTCGGAAATGCAGCACTGCACTAGGTTGGGTTTGGAAATGCACCACTTGCTGGCCTGCATACACAACCGCCTGTCAACAATTTTGGCGAAGATATTTTTAATTAAAATAGCTATCTACCATAAATTATATTTATTGGTATGAATTCAAATCTATTTTAATTTATCAAAAATCTAGAAATTCTCAACCAACAACATTTGACTCATTGAGAGAGGAAGCTCTATTCCACTTAATTAAATTGGTATAGAGATATATTAATTGTAATAATTAGAGGTTCTCATCATAAATACTCCTTCGATTAATTGCTCTTCTATTTATTTCCCAACCAATAAAGTTAAATAAGAGAGTTTATAGGTAGCTAGCTTTCAACTTCTCTGAATCCCAACCAACCAACAAACAAAATGATTTTCTCGATCGAATAAGAATTTACGTCGTCGTTTGCATATTATATTACTACATCAAGTTCTTCCAAAAACTTCCTACTGTGAGAGCACATGGGGGGAGTCCTGGACCACACCGCTTGTTTTTTTCAGGGCATGTTATTATATTATTATTATTATATTGTATGGACCACGATCGAAAACCATTTCAATATAATAAGAAAAAGAAAATCTTATAATAATCTCCAATACCAATACCAATACCAATACGCTTCTTCAAATTAAAGCTCAATCATACCAAGCAAGGACCATATATTATTATATGGTCAGCAAAAGCTGATTACAAGGGGGCATAATTAATAAAGCAAAAATGACCCTAAAAATATTCAAAATTACTAGTGGCGGGTGGTAAAAGACCACCTCGGCCAGAAGGCTTCTGCCTCGTAAATAACAAGATAGAAATACAATATATGGTTAAAATGATGAAGAGCCATTTAAAATAAAGCCCTTTCACATTTTTTTTTGGACGGACCCCAAACATCTAAGTATACTAAATCTAATATCCTAGCATACTAAGAGAGTCATACCGTACGTGCTTACTATTATATTATATATAATTTAAATATATAACCCCTACTAAAAACTACGGCTAAATATTGAGATCCAGACGCCCATCACGGCACGTGGTGGGGCGGGCGGGACGGGATCTCCTGTCTAGCGGAACTGTGCACCGCTGTAGGTCTGACCGAAGGACCAGCCAGCTGGAGCGGCATTGTTGGAGACCACACTACGGCCGTCGCTAGTGGTCACCTTGAATGACAGGCTTTGGCCGTTCAGAAGGGTGTTGCTCTGCCAGTTCTGGCCCCAGTTCCTTGACATTGCCTGCCAACCAGTTCTGGACCCTTTGATGGAAACACTGTGGACGTCACCGGCACCACCTACGTTTGTGATCAGGACTAGGTTGAAGTAGGAGTGGCCATTGATGGTGAACCTTATGCCTCCCCTCCTCCTGCAGGCTACCCTACAATACCCCCACCATAATAAATGCCGTTAATATTTACCAAATATCCCTCGCACAAAATATGAAGAGGTGAAAAAATGTCGGAATAATATATTGCTGTCTTTAAACTTTAAAAATCTTATAACACAAAGAGATCGAGGAGCCATTTTCACCGAGCCTATACCTTCTGTAAGACACAGGCACGATTCCAGCTCTGTATTGGGCAATGTGCTGGAAGACGGGCTGAGAAAGATCGAAGTGGTGCTGAGGAGGGTTACACCAACCCCCGGCATTGTTAGGAAGAGCATTGTTTGGTGGGCAGAAATTGGTGGCTGTAATCACAATGGAGCCAGGCAGGCACCATTTGGGGTCACCCTCGCACTTAATCTCGTAGCAAGATCCACAGCTCAACCCATTGTTGAACAGAGCAGTGCTCAGAGCAGCAGTGTTCGTCCCGTAGCCTTGGCTATACAGGTTCCCATACCCACAAGCTCCACCTGCACAAATTTCATTAACAAAAAAGAAAGAAAACGTCAGTCAAAATAGGCCTTTCGTGTGTTTGACAGTTTGAGTGAGAACCTCAAAAAGAAATTAAGAAGAGAGGAAACGTCCTCGTTTGGTACGAAGTGCATACCCATTGTCCCAGAGGCGTCACCCCCACCGTAGAAGGTGGCATGAGCGTTGACCCATCCTCCACCATACCCATGAACGGATGAGACCATTGCAAGAAAACCCACCAAGAAAAACCCAGCGAGAGCCATTTTCCTGCAGACAAACAAGTGAGAGACATTTAGGACTTTCACAAAGTACTCCTAAAAGCGTAACATTTTATCAGCAGAGATGTGAAGGCTAGAAACGAAATGTGAGAGACAGTATGATTACATGGAGACTTGTGAATCTTCAAAGAGAGGAGAGAATTGGGAGAGAAAATGCGAGGCAGTTGAGTGGGAAAATGGGGGAGGAGTTGGGGCCAATATATAGAACTTTGGGAAAGGGTAGGGGGTAGGGACCCTTTAGCCACAGGCTCTCAGGCTGTTGGGACCAAAAACCGCTGGGTATAATTATAAAAGCTAATTTGTAACAAATGAAATTCTTTTCTTTTCTTTTCTTTTCTTTATATGTTCACGTAAAAAAATAAATAAAAATTTAAACTATTGACTTTCACTTTATAAGACAGGGTTGGTTCTGACCAATTGAATTACCCTTTAGACAAATTAAGTCCCTTTAGGGTTTGAAAGGTTGTTTCCTGGGTCGATGCCGCGTGGATTTGTTGCTTTCACAGCGGAAAATCCCCCCACAATCCAAGTGGGGTATAGTGGTTTTGCCTGATGGCTAAATAAACGTCCATACGCACATGCAGGCATCGCCCATTTGCCGCAATTGCCCTTTTCTTTCTCTCTTTTTGGTTCCCTCTCTGCCTTTAACCTTTTTCCTTGTCATTATTTTATTCATTTATTCGTTCTTCTTTTTTTTTTTCAAAAAAAAAATTAATGTTCTCACTCACTGAACTGGGTCTCTCTTGCCCCTACCCTTCTTTCATTATGTGGTTATTGTTAAACTAGGTTCATATAATTGAGTTTGGGAGGCACGTTTTCACATTAATTAGTAGATTCTGACAGTCTAACACAGCCGTCTCATAGGACTTGAGCGTAGCGGTGGGTGAATTGAATGCCCAAATCTTTTCTGGTACCCGTATTTAATCGTTGCTTTTGACTTGCATCAAAAGAATTTCGAGTGGAGCTCCTTTGGAAACCTCAACCAACAACCGAAAAAGCCCTTCCTCCCTACCAAACACAGCAGACTAGCAGAGGTAGAGAGGTAATATATAAAAGAAAAAAGAAAAAAAAAAGTGCAACGTAGCTTACCAGCCTCAACTTCCTCTCTCTCTCTGTCGTGGGTCCCGTCCTTATCACGGACGGTCCAAATACCAGCGAACACGTTGAGTTACTACGGATGGATGAGACTGTGAAGGTGAATGGGAGAGGGCAGCACGTGGGTGACAACGTTTTGAGTTAACCGAAGACGACCTTCAAAGTTAAATCTGATTAAAACCACTTATTTTATTATTATTATTTATTTATTTATTTATTTTCCCTTTGCATCAAGTATTTGCCCAAAAAACAAAGAGGAAGGCGAAGCCCATGTGTGGCTCTCCGTTTGGTTTGTTGAGCAAATATTTCAATATTTTGTACGATGAAGTTAGCTGGATTTGGCATCTTCCGTGCATGGTGATTATTTTATTTAAGAACGTAAATATATATGTATAGTTATTAATGAAGAAGATAAGAGGATCTGCATGGAAAACAATAAGCTGGATTCTAAATTGATTGAAAAGATGATACGACCGTGATTCTCGGCATTAGTGTTCCAATCTTGTTGATTAAGAGCCAATTACTAAGAACAAAAAAATAACCACTAGACTCGAATTTTCAGTTTTCTAACTTCGGGAGTGTACTTGATTTGACTTGGACA
Source organism: Alnus rubra (assembly GCA_028654335.1). Classification (NCBI taxonomy): domain Eukaryota; kingdom Viridiplantae; phylum Streptophyta; class Magnoliopsida; order Fagales; family Betulaceae; genus Alnus; species Alnus rubra. The sequence goes on along the minus strand of JAJPGS010001777.1, from coordinate 378,390 downwards.
ATCTACTGGTTTAACCATAGTTTTATACCCCGGCCGCCTGCAGCCAGCTACTGCTTGCTTCTGTTTTACTTTCTTTTTCTTAAAAAAAAAATATTATTATTATTACTTTGTAAGTAAAATAATAATAATAATAATAATAATATATTTTTATTATTATTATTTTGAGGGCTTAAAGAAGTAACAACTAGAATTTTAATGTATTTTAACATATGAGTACTGCTGCAGCCAGCAGGGATGCTTCCAAGTAGTACCTGAATTTTGAAGGGCATGTAATTTAATAGATTGAGTTAATTAGAGGATTTCTTCCAATTTTTTTATTCTTTTTTTTAAAAAAAATCAAACTCAAATATTAGTCAATCTTAAAATGTTTTCAATTGATCAATGAAATATAACATTTACAATGCGTAAAATGATTTATTGTACTTCTCATTTGTGTAAACCATTTTTTGTCGTTCTTCCACACCTCTAAGTAGGCAATTGTGAGAGGCCGATGAGGCCTACTTGCCCGAGCACTTGTCGGGGAAGGTGGGCACCACAAGAGCACTCTCACAATTGCATGCTCAAATTGCAAACAATTTCGGTAGACAATTGCAATAAATCTTAGTTCCACCTCTAAATGCCTTCTATTCTTCAATTCCACAGTACTCTTTTCCTTTGTAGCCTTTTTTTTTTTTCTCTTTTCCTAGCAACTCCTTAGATTATATGAAAATATATAATCATTGTTAATCAATAAGTGTATATTTTAATTAAACATAATTTTAATATTGTTTTTTTAAGTTTTTTTATTTTTATGTTGTGAATAAAAGTTGATATTTATAAGTTGATATAATTGAATGAAAAAATAAAAAATAGTTGTTGATTTTCTGTACGAACCAAAAGTCGAAAGATATTTCCAACTGAAAACATTTTCTAACGGAACATATTTTTCGCCCTAACCAACTAGACCCACATAAAGTTTAAATGTCAAACTCAAATTACTCCGACGACTTGATGCGCTCGGTGATTAGCTCTACAGAAAACTTTAGCACTACTAGTACTCTTATCTTTAGAGAAGGACCGAGGAGCTAGCTGTTGTTGAATGTCTTCAACAATTGGAGCAAAAGTCTAGCTTTGATAATAGCTAGCTAGAGAGAGATGGTAAGCATGCAAGTCCCCTTCAAGAATATGAGTGATTTGCGGCCAAAAGAGAGCAAACTTCACTACCAAGAGATCGAGCTGCCTTTGCTTCATCAGCATTGACATCCGATCCAAAGGAGGAAGCTTGCTGGAAAGTGCCGAAATAATGTGACCATTTGAGTCACTGATAACGGCTGCAGGCAAAAAGTCTTTCTCACAGCAATTAATGTCATACTTTGCACCACCATACAATATTCAATTTACATGCTGACCCAATCCAAAAAGGTTATGATTAAAAGATAAATAAACATGGGCAAAGTTGAAATACTGTGATTTATTTATTTTTCCTTTCAAACAAATGAATCAACCTTCTAGTCCTGTTTTTTTGCTCGACCATTTAACGTTGTCTGTTTCGATGCTGGCTCTTCAAATAAGACCGACTATATATGCAGAACATTTAAGGCCATGTTTGTCTTATTATGGTAAAGATATTAATAAGTTTATTTGGAAAACAATTTTTTTTTTTTTTGTTGGAAGAACACAAATTACAATTTAAAAATAGTGAGGCTTTTAATTTAATTTAGATGGATGCATGTGCCGTTGGCCAGTTGAAAGCGATTACATTCCTTTAACGGCGCCGGATAGCAGCTGCACATGCAATACGTTTGGCTTTTCTCTCTTTATCAAATCCCATTTGGCTTCTGATAACATTTTCCCTTCGAATTTTTCTTTTTCGACAGATTCTTGAGTAAAACGCACACTGCAACAAGACAATAAAATCTGAAAGCAAATCAGACACCCAGCACGTACAGGACCAAGAAATTAGATTGCTTTTCCTTCCATGAGAGAGATTTTTTTTTATTTTTTTGTTATAGATTTTGAGATTTTTGAAAATAAACCGGTCGAATTTCATAAAAAACATTTAGATCATTTAAAAGAGAAGTTTTTTTTTTTTTTTTTTTTTTTAATTTTTTTCAACGATGGAGATTTAATTTGAAAACGAACAGTCAATCTTAAACTAGCTGCCGAATTCTCATCCGATTTTCCTTAACGAGTTGAACTTGAAGTGGTCCTGAGAAAAGGCGTATTATTATGGTTCGGTAAATATCCTCTTGAGCGCTTTAACGGCCAATAACCAACTTGTCGTTTGAATATTCCAACTTACGTTTTGTTAGACTGTTCCTTTCCTCTTTTCTTGCGCAGCTTCTGAAGATGTGATCTGCACCGTCAATGTTCGAAAACTTTTTTCTCTGACCACCATGACATGCCTGGGCCGTATAAGATTTGTCTTCCTTTTCTATTTCCTCACTCCTTTCACTGTTGCTGAGGATTCACTGCACTGCCCAACTTCACGATTTTGATTCTCTGCAGCTAAAAGTCAAAATTCCCAAAAACACTTCTTTTTTGAACTTCTTTGGATTCCATTTCCCGGGTACTTTAAAATTCTGATTAGGGAACTGTGACAAGTTTTGACATACTGATAATGACTATATTAGTGGACTAATCACATTGATAATGATTATACTCGTGCACTACTTTTTCTAACCCAAATGGAGATGTTCCTCCATCGGTCCATCCTCTCTTGTACCGACACCACGTGTAATCAATTGGTCTAATTTGCATGCCCATCGTTTTTCAGAAATTTATTTTTTAAAATTATATATATATATATAATCATACAATTACTTTTGTGTTTTTTTTTTTTTTTTGTCCAAAAAAACAAAAAGCAAATCTGAAGAGACAAGATGATGAACATAAAACAGTACTTGATGTTGAGGTATTGATAATATTATTTTAAAATTTTCCAACCAATCTCTTAAACTCACTTCTGGCCGTCTGTTCTAAGAGCATGTAATTTTTATATATATTATTCTAAAAACAAATGGGGAAGAATAATTAAATAGTAAAAGTCCCCGGAAAGGACGTTAGAAATGACAAAAATTATATAACCGTGGTGGAATAAGGATATTTAACAGTTTTTTTACTCGATGCCAGAGGGGGTTGGTTGTGGTCCATCCAACCCAACCACAGTGAGCCAATTGGACCCCCCACAATGGGCCTCTTTCTGTCTATCTCTCTCTCTCTCTGTCATCACCCGCATGTGATGTGGTACGTTGTTCAAAAGTGGTCATCATATATGCCTAATCATATCTTTGTTATGACTTTAATCTAAAATCAAATCAATAATAAGCTCTTATTGCCCCGTCCCTTCACAAGCTGGTTTTCTGTAGACACTGTAGCTGAGCAAAAGCTGGCGTCCCTCACAGAAAAGATCTCGACCAGCCAGCCACAAAGCAATAAGCATCGATCCTTTTCACCCCAATTTCCTGCTGACTCCATGAGAGGGTGAACCACAAGCGCGGGGGCCGGGGAAGGAAGGAATAATGGAAGCCCGTGATCGGAGGAGGACTGCCTTGTAAAGGGGGTGAAGCTGTATCTTTACAATAGATTTGTTGTGTCTTAATTAACTGCTTTTGGTGGCAAACGTACCTAACAACCTCTTTCTTTCTTACACTTCCACCCCACTTAGAGATCGAATTGAATAATTAATGAAAGTAATCAGTAATGGCTACCACTTCCGACCATCTATCTAGTGGATTTGGTGATCGAAGAGCCAGCCTTTTTTAATTAACTTTTTTTTCTGGTAAAAGGGGGATCAGAGGCTTCCAATTAAGCTCCACCATAATGAGTCATTAATTTTCATCAAGATTCAAGGGAATATTGTTAAATGAGGACCCTTGATTTGGGTTATGATGATTAATCAACCCTTTTTCTTTTTCTTTTATTTGGGGAATGTGGAGGAGGGTAAGTAATTAAAATTCTTTCACCGACACTGATCTTCCTAAAAGATTTTCATTCATTTGTTTCTTTCCTTGTCTCCTATAATCATGGATACTTTTGATTTTAAATTCGAATCCACTGTAGAAAAGTAACTCACAAGTTTGTCTTGGATCTCCCTTTTAAATTTTAAATTGCTTCACCTAAAGTTTTGGAATCAATCGATGAATAGCACTTAGGCCTCAGCCTTTTTTTTCTTTTTCCTTTTTTTTTTTTTAAAAAAAAAAATCCCAAATTTTTGTTTGTTCTCAAAAGTAATGTTATTTGAGTAATGTTTTTTGTACAACTTTTACATAACTTTAACAACTTTTTTTTTTAAGATCAGCCCACAACATGTAGATAAACAAATCCAATGGTTGATCATTAAAAAAAAAAAAAAAAAAAGCTAGAGTTATGCAAAAGTTGTGCAAGAAACATTACTCATGCTATTTAGAATAGTGTTGTACGACTGCAAAATCAGCTTTTTTTTTTTTTTTTTTTTAAATTTTATTACACGTGTTGGTCCAAGGTTGATTTTCACTGCCGCATTATCATTTCAGTTATACAACAGTCGTATAACAGTTTACTAAATAACATTACTCAGTGAAAAATCTATTTGATTAATTAGCTTCTATGGTGACCAAATAAAATGCATCACAAACTCAAAGTTATGAAGTTGCTTTATTGATTTCTCTTGTTATTTGCCCCGAGGGTCTCGAGAATTTTTGTCGTACGTGAAGAAAATAGATTGAAATCCGGTGTAATACTTAGGGTATTAAAAATGAACGACTCAAGTTGTGATTTGGTGGTTCGGCCACCTCATTTGGCCGCAAGGTGTTCTAACTTATATCCCTTTTTTTTTCTTTTCTTTTTTTTCATTTCTTTCTTTTTGTCATTATATACCATCTTAATCATATCTAAGAAATTGGAGTACGTACTTTGGATGTACAATGAGCTGGGAAAGTTGATCGATCCTATAGCATTTAAAAACATCATTTTCATGAAATATATATATATATATATATTGCCACCCAAAAAAAAAAAAAAAAAAAAGCTGATTTAGATGTTATAATTAATTATTAAGCAGGAGCAAATGGATGTGATTGATAGGAAAATTAGTTATAAGTAAAACAAAATTTTCAGAGTTAGAATTAATTGAGTCAGTATTTTGAGTAAATTATGAAAAAGGTAGAGCTTTGAAAAGCAACTCGATCGGCCAAAAATGTTTTATTAAAACATTTGTTTTAATTAAAGCAATCAACGACGTAACATCTCCTAATTAAGGAGTGTTTTTCTTTGCCTTCCATCTTTTGGACAGCCGAACAGACCATATATTAATGTAATTGGCTGTACGTGTAGAAATCTATCACTCTCAGTAGGGTATAAAAAGAAGATTAGTGAACTAATTAACTATTCATTAGCTAAATTTTGGTTAGAAAATTCCTTCTTTTTTTTTTTTCTCCAAAAACACCCCACATCAAACTCTCTAATTATTTTGCAAGCAATCCCAAACAAGAAGAAAAGAAAATACCTTACCTAAACAGAAATATCAATGAAAGTGGACTTTTACTATTGTTGCACCCCATGCCCCTTGCCCCTTGCCCCTTGCCCCCCCTTCTATATAACTTTTGGGAGGTTGGGATGAAAAGCACGGCTTCGTAGGTGCATCTTATTACACGTAAAGTTATATCAGTCTTTTCGTAGCATGCAGGATATTTTCATTTTCATTTTCATTTTCATTTTGACATGCAATTTCACCCAAAGAAAAAGCTTTGCAGGAAAATGCATGCACCTACAGAAAATGGCAACAAATGGGCAATGAAAGGGTTTCAGTTTCACGTACATTTTAAAAATTGCATTTAGTTTGAATATATTTATTTATTTAAAAGAGATCTATATTTGTAAAAAAAATCAAAAGAGAATTCTCTAGTCATCAAAATTGACCAATAAATTCTCAACCAGTGAACCTCTGAGAAGAGAATTTTGGATAGAAATGCGTAAGCATGACACTCTGTGCTGCTGGTGTGATAGGAGAGAGGAATAAAGAAAAACACTGCAGCTTTGCAATTGCACCCCAAACAGGGTACTCCACTTAATGGCTTGTGGTTGTAGACATAATTAAGAGAACCCATTATCATGCCTCAATGGCAACGTCATAAGGGTATGAAAGCACTTAAAAAAAAAAAAAAAAAAAGCAACCGCACTTGCTTTTAGACAACCTAATTAGCGCTTTCCAATTTCCATGCCACAAGTCTTCTTCTTTTTCTTTTTGTGGAAGACTCCTTTTGTTCTTACCGTTCACGGGTCAAAAGTGTGTTTTTAAACAAAATTTTGAAAAAGTATTTCGTTTGAAAGTGGGTTTTTTTTTAAAAAAAATGACGATTTGATGAAAACCGTAATTTTAAAAGCTTGACATATGGTTTTCAGATTAAGTACACCACGAGAGCAACTGATTAGAGCATCTCCAACAGAGTAGGCAAACGGCTTATAATAAGTCATTATTACTGGAAATGCTCTTAGAGAAGTTAGGTTGAACTTTTAATACGTGCTTGGGAACAGTCCCCACATGTTGGAGGCAACATGTTTGAGCTCCATGGGTCTTTGATGGGGGCTTTTGCTTTAATGAATTAAAGCCACTGACGGATCCTCTATCACATGGAGGGCACACGGTCACCTGTCAAGCCCTCAAATTTACCAATTAATTTCTTTAGGGCATATGGAATGTAAGTAAAATCCAATCCAGGGAAAAAGCTCTGACCTTTTGCATCAAGCTAAGAAAATTGGTCCAATTTAGACATCCTTTTTACAAATTGTCGGTTGCCTCACGATAAGGTTGTAGATAATGGTAGATGTTATCATGTTAATTTGATGCTGCCACAACCTTGAAAGTTGAAAAACCACGCAGATGGAAGCTCGATCTCCCTCTCAATTCCTTGATATTTGGATATTTGGGTTTGGACTTTTTCTTTTAAAAAGAAGGAAAAAAAAAAAATCAAACCCTGGTGATTGCACTTTAACGAAGAGTCTTTTTCAGAATTTATCATGGAGGATTAGGGTATGAGGTGATAGTGGCAAATTGATGGAAAATGACGAGGGCTAGAACATGGGGTCGTGGGTTGTCATGATCCAACAGGGCCCAATTGTGGAGGCAAATCCAGGGTCCAGACGAATATGCAAACATCGTGCAATAATATTCAAACTATGTCGTCTTGGACGTACAATGTGCGATTGTCCGGGCCGAGGAGGACACAGCACATGAGTGTGGGGAAGGGAGGGCTGGTCCCCGTCCCCCCTACCCTATCTAGCTGTAGAGGCGGCCTAGCAAATATTCCCATTACTTATTAAATTTTGAATGGCCAGGGAAATTGGCCCAACAAAGAGGCTTTTCTCATTTAAATGGTTGGAGGTGTTGGTCCCCAAGTTGGTTAACTACCACTCTGAAAGCTGAAAGCTCCTTCTACAATGATGTTAACCCTTCATTTTATTTGTGGAGTGATAATAGGTGCTGGATTGCCCCAACTACTTTCAATTTCTCTCAGTTAAGGTAAGGACGATAGCCGTGACGAAGATGTTTCTTCTTTCTAGTGACAGTCTATTGAAACGATCTAGATGTTACTCGATAAGACTCCTCGAGTGAAAATAAGGAAATGATTCAAATCCAATCAAAGCATTTGACACGTCCTCCAAACCCAAAAAAACACATTGACATTTCATCGTTTCGAACCAATCTCCAATAAATAAATATTCCTCGAGATTCAAGCATCAGGATTCCAGAACCAAAACTATGAATTTTTTTACCCTTTCATTTAACAAACAGAAGAAAAAGGTGCATCAATTAAAGCATGAACACACAATTGTCTACTTCCAACAACCCGCTGTTTGCACAAAATCAAATCTATACACCTAACCTGGTCATCCAATCTCATTAATGAAGTATCTATTAGTCTAAAAAGTGCACTGCCAATTGCAAATATCAAGAAAAAGAAGAGCCCTTATACAGATAAATTACATGTTACCATTTATCTACAAATCTTTCAATTCATCATCTCTTCGTACTTGGTCCTGCTGTTGTCCTTGAGCAGCCATCGGCTCCCTGATCAACTGACTTTCCACTCAACTGCTGTGAAGAATACGGGCCACTTTTTCGCAACTTCCCTGGAAATTCCTTGCTTGGGTTACTCTTCAAAGACAGGTTCTTTTTAATGCGATTTCGGTTAAGCAAGAGCATAGTATTGCGTGGCGGTGCATGAAAAGCTCCTTCAACACAGTCTCCTACCTGCGCACAGCCCCAAGGCCTGGACGGACCATCCTCACAAAATGGTCTGAGCCTTGGGAAACCACTCCTCACTCTTGAATGACTCCGTTGCTCGAGGCAGTTCTCCTCCTCCAATCTAAGACAGAGAGGGCAAGGAGGATCGTGCTTACGTGCCTTTGGTGTTGTCTGCTCCAAACATTCTGCATGAAAAACGTGACGACATGAAAGAACCCCAGCCACTGGCATATCTCCACTTTTGACAATCCTACGAGAACTCCAAGGTGATCTTTGTGAAAGAAATTTCTCACATAAGCCACACCTAAAACCATCAGAAGAGTTGCACGACCAACTGAAAATTTCAGACTCAAACGACTCAGAAACATCAGCAAAATCAGTGTTGCTGCTAGCACTGCTCCATCGGTGTGCATCTCTTTGTGGAGTGGCAGTTTCAAACTCTGAAAACGCAGCAACTACTGGATCAGGAGCTTCTCTAGAATATGTTTGAGCAGAAAAGGACAATGGATGTATAGGCTTGGACATGAAAGAACGGCGACTTGAGAAGTTGCGGTGAGAGGATATGCGTGACTTGACTGTCAGCTCAGATTCGCTACTGTCTGAGTGGGATGAAGTCGAGCCACCACCACTATCAGGATTTTCTGAGGATCCCTGCAAATATTTCAATCCATTAATACTAGATTATAGGGAGATATCAAATAATTGCCAAATATTCCTTTCTATTTTTTTATTTTTATAATCTCAGAGAGAGTCATTTTAATACTATACCTCCATGGTAGGTCTAAAGGATAATGGTGCCATAGCTGGATCTAGCAAGAAAAGAAGGCCAAAGAAAAAAAAAATGTCAATATCAATATTAGCAAAGCAAGAGGGACAACTGAGAGATTTTGTTTTGCTAACACATAACAGCAACTGAAGAGTGAAGATTGAACCATAATGGTGAATCTTGAAGAGAAATGGTGATGTTTTGATTCTAATTAACATATGGGCATATAAAATACAAAAATGGAATGAAACAACTTATGTCTGCTCTTGTCCAAAAGCAAAGTCAGTCTACACAATAATTCTAAGCTAGATGAAGTATTAATAACATAACACCTTAACTAATGTGATGGCATTTAGAGTAGAATTGCAGGTAAGGGGAGAGGGGGATTAAGAGAAATCAGTAACCAATATCCACTACACAAGCTTGTACTATGATACAACAAAAAATCAATTTTGGGCTGTGACAGTTCGGCATTCTACATTAAAACAGCAGGAGCTACAGAGCTGCAAGGTTCGTACTCCACTTTCCACTTATCATGATTACTATTTGCCGTATTGCACTAACTGTCAATTTTGGAGGGAAAGGTTCTAATTTAAAAGGCTACTACTCTAGTTCAGAAATGATATAATTTCTAGGCTAACCAAAATTTAAAGGTAACCATCGAAGGAAAATGAATACAAACTTCCCTTGTGTGCATAAAAGCATTCAGACTTGATCAATGGTCGATTCTGGCCACCTTGATTTGTAGAGGAATATGCAAGTACTGAAAGGAGGATGAGAAGAAAATAAAAATTTCGCATATGCCAACCACATTAGAAGAGAGTGAGAGAGAAGAGAATAATGCAGGTATCACGCAGAGATTTGCTTGATTCAAGGACTCCAAAGAGCGGATTTGCATTTAAGACCCAAACCTAAACTTTTAGCATGGATGGGGGTTATCAAACCCATAGATTAAAACTTTGCAAATTTAGCAAGTCAGCCGCCTAATAGGTTTTGGACCCATGACCTCACCCTCCATCCCATTCTTATAGGAAGAAGAAGAGCCATTTGAGCCAAAGGTCATTGGCATAATTCTATAAGTAGGTACTCTGCAACCTCACTCTCTCTACCTTCACCCTCACCCTCACCCCACCCCCACCCTCTGGGGGAAAGTTTTCCAAGTTCAAAAAGTTGATGTCAACATGATCTAGATTCTTATTCTTTGTTTATATAAACTAATTTGCTGATTGTTTGGGACCTTTTGGTTGCTCAGCATCTGGACTCGATCTAACAAAGAGCAATATCCCTGGATTTATCTCTTTCCTTCACTCTATCAAAATGACTAACTTTAAATACATGCATTCCATGATAAGTTTGTTTCCGTACCATGAAATACAAATCTTACATCAAAAGATGTTGTAATAAGGGCAATAATCCAAGATAAGAGATTCTAATAAGTACAGCTGATATAAAACAGACGGGATGAAGGAAGAGAGAACTGTTATAAATGTAACACTTCAGCACGAATACTGCCTATCTTGACGAGTACATTGCAAAAATGGAAATCAGAGGTGAGAGACATAAACTCCTTGTTTCTAAATATCTGAAGCAATTTTCTAGATTTCTAATAAATCGGAAAAAGCGAAATGATATGAGATTTACACTCACATAACACCTAGAAATACGTAATAGGAAAGGAAGAAGGCAACTGCCTAGAAATTCTAGCAGTGAATTGTATCTCGTTTATGACACAAGAAACTTGGGCATCAAATCCAGACTTTGGTCGAGGTGGAGGTTGTAAGGAATGATGGTGGGCTATCCCCATTGCCCATGTGCCCAAGATGGCATTTTCAGTGGACCAGAAAAGTAGAAAAGGAACATTGCATAGTCCAAGATAAGAACATCTTTTTTAAATAGTTCCAATTTTTTCCATCTTCAAATGGAAAATGAATGGTTTTCTCAGTTGCTGGAAACTGAAGGAGCTTCTGTAAAGACAATTTCAGTTTCGAATGTACAACTAGAGAAGTTCATCACATCACTTCAAGTACATCACTTTGAAGATGTTGCTATCATCCCCTTTATGGTAAGGAGGTTACTGTCCTGCACAATCATACAAAAGCATGAATATGCATGCGCATACTTCATATATGTATATGACTTCATGTCTATATGTGTCCTGATACATATATATATCAGCCAGACAAAAGTAAACTCCTCCAAATTTAATACTAAATACTAATTGTGAGCAAACATAAAAATGAATAAAAAATAGAAATGTATATCCAACAAATCCCTTTAGCAGTAAATGCAAACAACAGCGGTAAGCCAATTCTTTCTTTTAATCTATTCACCTGAGTGTCGAATCAGTAACAGAAAACGAACCTTACAGCAATATAATTTTGAGACATTATTACCACCCTTCTCAAATACAAAACATAAGCAAATCATTATAAGTAAACATTAAATGAGTTCATTGACGATTGTATTACCTCTTCTTGTTACAGTTTCGTAATCATCAACACTGATTTCCTGTACTGCTGGAGGTGTCCACTGAGGACCCTGAGAAAGGTCAGATGGACTACTTAAAAACAACCCAGTACCATCAGATGCAGAGTGTTGATGGTTATAGAGACAGTTGCCTCTCACCCAGCTCCGACTTTCTTTACTGTTTGTTGATGTTGAGGACCCATGCAGTTGACTACCTTCTTGCGAACCATATGGTAACCCTTCAGATTGAAATCGAAAATCCCATCTTGACGGGGGTGGCGAAAAGCTTGTATTAGTTCGCCAGTAAGGTTCGTGGGACCCATTGACCAGTCCCTACTGGCCGCATTTGATCCATGTGGCCTTGCAGCCACACAACAAAGCGACCCCGTTTTAGCTATTTTCTATAAAACTCACCAAAACCAGTTCTGTTTGCTTTCAAACTTTATAAATTCAGCAACCAACAGCTAAATATTTACATTACTTACTGAAAATAGACATTTCTAACTTATGGATGTTAGCTTATGCCCCATCTCACTCATCAAAACCACATGATATAATAAATAAGAGTATTCATGGTCACTTTCCTTTATCCAAGTTTGATTAACATTTGCTCGTGAATATTACCAACACATGCTACATAATCCACCAAAACACTGAACATGTTCCAGAAATCAGATTCCCTTCAAAGTCTCATTAGCGCCATAGCACAAACCCTATCATGAAAAGATGATAAATCAATCAGACATTATATTCTACACAATTAACCAAATACCAACAACCACCAACAATAGTCAAAGAATATGTTTCTTCACTGAAATCACCCAAATTTTAAGTTCATAGTTGAAAATTCCACATGTTTGTGGCTCAGGGAAGGTGATATGTGCACGGAGTTTTTTCACATGATGGCCAACTCCAACAGAAGGAACTCCTTTGACTCTTTGTTGATTGATGGCACGATTTCTAATAACAACTCGGAGATCAACGACCACTTTGTTCAGCTTTATAAGAAGTTGTTTACCAAGCAATGCAGTTGGAGGCCAGTGGTAGGTTGTGAAAGCAGTGAATAGTGACAAGGCATCGGGCCTTGTTAGTTACTCTATGGCATTCTTCCAAGCTTGCTGGGTTGTTTTGAAAGAGGACGTCATGAAGGTCTTTCGTGAGTTCCATGCTAGTCTTAAGTTTGAGAGAAGCCTTAATGCTATGTTTCCAAGGGCTGTCGACCCAAAGGATTTTCGCCTAATCAGTCTGGTGGGTAGCATTTATAAGATTATTGCTAAGATTCTAGCAAATAGGTTTAAGGTGGTATTGGAGAAGACCTTCTATAAGTCACAAAATGCATTAATCCATGCAAGGTAGGCAGATTCTTGATCCTATTCTTGTTGCCAAGAAATGCCTTGATAGCAGGTTGAGATTTGGAGATCCAGGGGTTATCTATAAAATGGACTTAGAAAAAGCTTATGACCATGTTAATTAGGATTTTCTATTGTACATGCTGAGAAGATGCGGATTTGAGAAACCGGTGCTCATGCATGGCTTATTGTATCACATTAGTGCATTTTTCGGTTTTGGTTAACAGCTCTCCCACAGGCTTCTTCAACAGCTCTCGTGGCTTGAGACAAGGAAACATTTGTCTCCTTCGTTGTTTGTCATAGTGATGGAGGCGTTGGATAAGTTCATTTCAGCTATTGTGAGTGGAGGATTGTTGTATGGCTTCTCTATGGAGACGGGTTGATATCTCTCATTTTTTGTTTGCTAATGATACCTTGCTTTTTGTGGAGCCAACCCAAATCATCTTCACAACTTACAAAGCTTATTCTTACATTTTGAAGTTGTGTTAGGTTTGAAGATGAACTTAGCCAAGTCAGAATTGTTGATAATGTAGCTAAGCTGGTTAGGATTCTGGGTTGTGGAGTGGCATCCTTGTCCTTTAAGCATCTTGGTCTCCTGTTGGGGGCATCCTATAAGGAAAAGCATATATGTAACGGTGTTATTGAGAATATAGAACGTCAGTTGGCTAGTTGAAAAATGTTGTATTTGTCTAAGGGTGGTAGGATTACCCTTATCAAGAGCACCCTCTCCAACATACCAACGTATTTCATGTCCCTCTTTCATTTCCCTAAGAGTGTTGCAAACCGTATTGAGAAGCTCCAACGGGATTTCTTATGGGGTGGGCTATGTGAAGAGTTCAAGTATCACCTAGTGAGTTGGCCCAAAGTGTGCTCGCTCATCTCTGAGGGAGGCTTGAGGATTAGGAACTTGATAATGTTAAATCCTGCTCTCTTAGGTAAATGTCTTTAGCGCTATGGGCTTCAGAGAGAGGCTTGGTGGAGAATGGTGGACTCCAAATATGGAAGTTCATGGGGAGTGTGTTCTAGTGAGCTTGTTGGGACATATGGGGTGGGTTTATGGAAGAATATTAAGAGGGGTTGAGAGAAGTTTTGTAGTCACACCAGGTTTGAGGTGGAAAACGGCTCCAAGGTAAGATTCTGGCACGATCTTTGGTGTGGGGATATAGCCCTTAAGAATGTCTTTCCAGATTTATTTAATATTGCTTGCGCTAAGGATGCTTCTATTGAGGCTCTCGTGTAATTTTCTGAAGGTGCCATTCAGTGGAACGTGATTTTTCTTAGAGCAGCTCAGGATTGGGAGGTGGATGCCTTTGCCTCGTTCTTCAGGATGTTGTATTTAATCAGAATGAGATAGGAAGGGGAACACGTGTTGTGGTTGATCCCTTCCAAAAGGGGTTGTTTGGTGTTAAATCTTTCTACAGGGTCATGGGTTCTCATGATGGTTGACGTTTCCCTTGGAAGAATATTTGGAGGACTATGGTTCCACCGAGAGTGGCCTTTTTTATGTGGTCGGCAGCCTTAGGAAATATCTTTACCATGGACAATCTTCGAAAGTGGCATATCATTGTGGTTAATAGGTGTTGTGTGTGCAAAAAGAATAGGGAGTATGTGGACCATCATCTCTTTCATCATTTGGAATGTTTTCTTCAATCGATTTGGGTTGTTTTGGGTTATGCCTAGACGCATAGTCGATTTGTATGCTTGTTGGTGGACTACCGGCAACACACAGAGTGCTGCTGTGTGAAAGATGGTGCCTTCGTGCCTTTTGTGGAGTCTATGGAGGGAAAGGAACAATAGGTGTTTTGAGGATCGCGAGAGGACTTTGGAGGACATTAAGTATATTTTTCAACACTTTGTATCTTTGGATAGCTACTTATGTTTCTCTTTTGGTGATAAGTTATCATGATCTTCTTGTTCTTTTTACTCCTACTAGCTAAGTGGCTTCTCTTGTATACATCTTGTGTACATGGGGCGCCCTACGCTTTTAATGATATCACGATTACTTATAAAAAGTATATATATATTCCGCACGTTAATCGATTGTTCTGTTTTCCAAAGAGTTCTATTTTGGTATTTTTCCCTTGCACTATCTACTAGATTGATATAATTTCCTGATGTGGGGCTTTCTACTTTTGAAATCAGACCACATCATAAAAATAAATAAATAAAAATATGTCAGCGAATTTCATCATTCCATTAGGTGTAGAGAGATAGACCGAAATGAAACCCTTTTGTAGAACATGGGACCATGTGAAATTTTCATGGGATGAACTTGAAATTGTTATGTTTTAGGGATGAAACACTTACTTTAACGCACCAACAAAATAAAATGGCTTAGAAGAAATAAAAACTCAATAAATTTTATCCTATTCTCATTAAGTCATTATGATTGAACTCATGCAATAAGTGCACTTAATCCGAGTCAAATTGCTTAACGCCCACAGGTACAGAAACCATGAATTTATATGATAATTTCAGTATGCAAAACCATGTTAAAATCATAACATGTCAAATAAAATTGTTTAAAATGTCTGAGAACAAGTAAATTTCGTGACTAGAATCAAAAGCTTTTTTTTTTTTTTCCTCTCCAAGATGGAGGAACTCCAATAACCTTTGCTACTCTAGGCTTCCATCACCAACAACCTCATAACACCGCATTTGTCATATTCCCGACCAAGAAGATAGAAAGAGTAATTGAATTGAAAATTAGACACGAAAATGCACGAGTCACACCAAATAATCCACTGGCTAAGCTCTTCAACAACACATTTTTCAGAGTAAAAGAAGAAAAGGGAAACAAAGTTGAACAAACAAACAAACAAAAAAATAGAAAGAAAAACCACGACATAGGGTGCACATAATTGGAACTCATAAGGGTTAAGAGTTTAACTAAGAACCATTGCGGAGCAACACCAAGACCAGTAGATTACTGAAAATTAAGCGCAGTGAAAACTCTCTGATATGCATGAACATGAGAGAGAGAGAACTTACGAGTAAAGAGACGAGGAGGAAGAACACCACTGGGGGAAGCTCGGTGTGGCGACTGGTTTTCGTCGGAGCGTGAAATGAAAAGTGAAAACCCAAAACCCTAATTTATCGGAGAGAGGGAGACTACTTTACCTGGATTACTTCACGCCCTTTTTGCACTCAGGTCCTCCATTTTCTTCTGTATTTCCCTTTAACCCCTTCAACTGCAAATTACCTTTTAGTTTGAACAAAAATTTCTCAAAATTGAATTTTTTTTTCAACCAATTTATTAAATTGATAAAAGTTTTTCAATTCCCACATATATTTAAAAAATATATGAAAATACACATGAGAATCACATCTATTTTTTTTATAGATGTCAATTAGTAAGCTGAAAGATTTTCTTTAAATCAATTTTAAAAGAAACTTTATCTAATTAATATTTAAATTACAATTACGTTCGGAAGTTAGTTATCTATGCGCTTTGACCCGGGAATTTTAATAAAAAATAATTCTTAAAAATGTGATTAAAGGACGTAAGAAATTTATTATATTTTTCTGTATGTCCCCATTCATGCCCCCGAGGAATGCTTTATGGGTCACAAATAAGAAAATAGCAATCATTATTAGTATGTTAAATCTATACTAGCAAACAAATAATACTATTCCTTTGTGCTAGGATTAATCATTATAAAATAAAATACCAGATTGAAATTGAATATAATAAGATCCAATCAATCAGAGGATTGATTGTTATTATAGACCTAACGACTACTCATATTATAGTGTATGATTATCATGAAAATCCACCACTTTATGATACCTTCATTTTAATAATTGTCTCATTTATAATAGTTAGATGATAATGGGCATTCCCTATGAACTTGACCACTACAAGTCTAGAATGTGGACCTCCCAACTTCAATAATCATTAGATAATTATTGCAAGTTCCAAGCAAAAGCTATTCTGCATTTGTATTTTTTTGGCAACAAGGCCGAAGGCTAATCCTCATCCCTGCCCCAAACAGCGGTGCAGGATACAGTATGCCTAAAAAGCTGAAGTTTCTACTATAATTTTTAATCAATATTTTATTGACTAGCATTATAGGTGTGACGTGGACTGTCACATCAATTTGTAAATGTAATAGTATCCACATTTTATTGGTAGCGTTATAAGTTTTACGCGCACTACCACGTCAATTTGTAAACAGAGTCAGTGTCATATAGATTGCTTCGTAGCGGTTTATATTTTAGTGGCCGACATGATAAATATCATGTAGACAGTCATAATACTTTGTAAGAAATTTGTAATATCTTTAACCATACTTTTCAAAGTAACTTCCCAAAACATTCTATCACGAGCCTACAGCAAGAAATATTTACTTTTAAAGGTAGATTGTGGGCTTGTCTCTCAACTGTTTACACACGAAGGATGGAAGAAAAGAACAAACCATTTCAAGCCTGTAATGGCTGTATCTAAACCATAAGACATGCCTTCTATATTCCTCACAAAAGCTGCCTCTAATGATTTTAGTCATGCTCTTAGTACTCTAGCTAATCTAGAGCTACAATCCATATCAGAAGTAGCTGAACAGCAGGGCTCACTGCAATTGAGAACATCGATGCCTTACTCTTGGTGTTACTTACAAGCAATCCCATATACGTGGGGGTTTATAAGGAAGGCATCAGACAAGAAAGCCATGCTAAGCTCAACACCTGAAAACCCAGCTTCAGATATCCGCATTCCTGTTTCCCTGGTAAGGTGACACCCATCAGAGACTGTCTGTTGCAGAGGATCAAGAACTCTTTGTATTAATCTAAGAATTGTTCCATCTGCACCACAACAACAACAATAAAAGAAAGGAATAAAAAATTCCCATTCAAGTAATCACAACTACTTTCTTTCTTGCCTGCGAATCAAGAAGTTCAGCTCAATACCTTTTGCAGCCACGTGTTCCACAAAAAGGTAAAACCCACCAGGTTTCAGCACCCTCTTCACCTCTGAGTACGACAATAAAAATGAAAATTTTCAATTATTTAGACATTAGAATCATAAAATCTATCAAAGTTTTAACACAACCACCTCCCAGGTGTGCATTTAGAAAGTAAATCATTCAATCAGTTTTCATGTAGCATTTAATGTAAACATGAATGTTACATTTAGATCCATATTTGCTACTTAATAAATGATATTAGTTCAGATATTCAAGCATCATCTCTGGCAATTCTCCATTTTAGAGTGGACGAATATATAACTTCAAATGTCAGGACAATTGCATTGTTCACCCAAATATTCCACATTATTTCCACTCATATTAAATTTGACTCTCATGAATTAAACGTGATAGGTTTTAAAGTTGGCAAATTCAATGTCAAAACAAGTTGAGATGTCAGTTTGAGTAAAAAGTTAAGTCGGTATAAAAGTTGATCAAAGACATTAGAATTCAAGTTTGTGTGTGTTGTCCAACATAGACCTAGTCGGAGTAAAACAACCATATCTTTTGATTCTGGACATCAGATGGAAGCAAGTTTGGTGGCGTTAGAAAGTTGATTCAAAGGGATAGAACTTTGTATTTCATGAAGCTTTTCCAAATCAAGCGTTTACTATATCAAAATGGACTGCCAATAAAAGTCTGAAAATCTGGACAGAACAGCTCAATTAGAGTCTTGGTTAGAAGGCGTTCAAACGAGGATTCAGTGCATGTCAGAATTGAGCCACATAATGTACCAGTCGCAGTGATGGTTGAAAGCCGTTCGAATAGAGTACTTCAAGGTTTCAAAATTTCAACTTCTGGGAGGCTCGATTGCAACCCGTTCGAATAGAAGTCTACAATATATAAAATTAAGAGTTTCAGAACCGTCTGGTTCAAGAGCGGTTGATGGTCGTTCGAATGGCATTGGTTCACAAGTCTTATAGAACAACCTGTTTGGTATGGCGGTCGAACACCGTCAGAACGGGAGAAAGACCGCAGCTAGGCAGAATCATCCTGTTGGACCTGCAATCGGACCGCGTTATAACTCCACCAGCAAGAAAACTGTGAAACCCTAGCCAACTTAGCTTAAAAATCCTGTTTTCTCTCATTCTATCTAAGACTCATAACCCACGACTTCTACACACTTATAGAGGCAGTATATCAGTTGTTCTGGAGATGTTTACTCTTGTTCTTGAGCCTAAACAGATAATAACTTTCTCATGTTTTCTTCTTAATCATTCAAACACAAAATAGCCTATGGCCACTAAAGTTCCAGTTTGAAGCCAATGAGGTTTGTTCGTGAAGGTGATCCGTATAGAAAAAAGGCCAGAGGTTCTGGAGCCATTGCGGTGGGAGATGAACGTGTCATTTGTCAGAGTTACAAGATTAGTCTTCGGTGTTACAAAGGTTTTGTAAGTAGAATAATGTACAACGTAAGTCTTCTATAATAGATGCCTTTTGGGGTTGGCTAGCCCCCGGATTAGTATTTTGAAAAGTTCTTCAAAAAGTTTTCACTTCATTAACAAATCTATATGTTTATTTAATTTTCTGCTTTGTTAGATTTTAGTATTGATAATTGTGGTAACTGGATTCATAATTGGCTTGGTAATCTTGTGTTTAACAACACGGGGTCTGAATCTGGAATTTCAAAACGTAATAAGTTTTGGGCATGAGTTAACACTTATATTCATGTCTAAGCTATTAAATCAAGCTCCTAAACAATCAACTTATAGTTAGAAGGATAATACAGTCAAGCAAGCATTCATAGATAAAAGTTCAATTACTTCAAAAAAAAGAGTGTTCTATTATTGAAGAAGTGCTTCATGGTTCCGAAATGAACTAAACTCCTTAAATCTGTAAAACTAAAATAAAGTTTTTATCTTCTAGATGGTTAAATACCTTTCAGTGTCATATCAACATCTTTAACAGAACACAAGACAAGTGTTCCAACAACTGCATCAACAGAAGCATCACTTAATGGTATACCCTCCCCAACCTGGATAATATGAGCATCTTCAAAATCTAAAGAACAACTTTGTAGTTCATAACCAAATATAACTAAGAGGGAAAAATAATAAAAGCAACATCTGAATCCAGTAGAAACATATGATTTGCTAAAATCCACCTTTTAAAATAGTAATGATCTAATGCATTCATCAAAGTTGCAGCTTTAACTAGATATGCATATTTGACTGATAAAGTGCACATCACTACAAGATGTTTCAATTGCTTAAGATACAAATCACATGCCATCAATCCAATTGTTGAAATTGGAAACAATTGCCATTGGATCTTCCCCATCAATCCATCCACTTAAAGGTCTAAGAAACATCAAAATGTTTACCAATCATTTGGGTGTTTTTCTCACATTGATAGTTTCAAGGCAAAACACGACCATTGTAATGGCATGGCATGCTAATTCCTAAAGACCATTTGCGCCCCTTTTAAAAGAACCATCTAGTAATGACACTGTGCGGGTTGTGAACCCTAGCATCGTTAAGCCTGTGGTCAATTCGTCCAGATATTATATTATGGACAATACAATTTCCAAGCAGAGAATACCGCCATCATAAAAAGCTTGGGAATAAGTAGTGCCATAAGGGAAGCATTCTTACTGCTTGTATAAATTCAAAATTTGCAAGTGGGAGGCCAGCAGCCACTGCTGCTGCTCGTGCATACTTTTCCATCTTTCCGTTGGGATCCACACCAAAAACCTGGACATCAGCATCGCCGGCATAATACTTGAGATTAGGGCCTGTGCCGATGCCAATCTCCAACACCTTCTGAGCCTTCCCCTTCAAATTACTAAACAACTGTGACTTGTAACCTGCAATCTTACCAAACCACAGAAGATTTCACAAAATTGCAGCCAATGTACACTTGAAACGAGAAGAACTGGTTAATAACAAACACCAAACCAATTGATACTAAGTGGGAACTAACCTCGGCTTCATAAGACTTCATGCTTGTATCCATAACCGATGCATAGAACTCCTCGTACCAATCTGGTCTCGGAGGGTGAACCTTTTTCAGCACAGCCTACGCATACAAATTGTCACCTTTAAATCCCAAGTGACACATAATAATTTTCAACTCAGACCGGCAAGTCTGAAGTTGGGTATGACAGACATTGCCTTTTACTCGTATTGGAAGCATAACATTTTGGAAACAAATCACAAGGTTGTGTCGAGAGAGAGTTGTACCGTATAATCGGAATGTAAATTGGAGGCGTTGGAGGGGCATATTGGGAACAAAGCCGTTGCTGCCGCAGCTTCAGCGAAACGCCTTCTTGTACAGGAGCATGATAAGCTGAAGCAAGAGGAGTCCGGTGCAAGTTGCTCACCATTGCTTCTCTTTGGTGATTCTGGGTTGACCCGTGCCGGAGACGAATTATCGTACCGCAAGTCGGCGCAACAAAAGGGTGTGATTTTGGCACGTGGAAGTTTAATGCTAGAAGAGGAAGAGCAGCTGGGAGTACTGCTGGGGAGGTAGAAGAAAACGAACGAGGCTACAGGCGACGAGTAAAAGACCATTTTTTTTCTTCTTCTTTTTAAGGTTTCAGGGGTTCGTAACGTTCGTTCTTAGTTAATCACTCAACGGGGATAGCAGACCGTTGCGTCATCGAGGTGAGACTGATCTGATGTGTTGACTGTTGCTTTTACTATTGACTGTCTATAATTGGTAAAATAATTAGTGGAAAATTTTGACTTCCTAAAAATTTAATTAGTTAATAACTAAAAGCCTCTTGAATAATGCTATATCTTCAATTTTGGGCCATTTTTACTCCCATGTCCATCGTTGGAAAGAAATATTTGGCCATCTCCTTGCTTTGGAACTCGGCTCATTGGGCACTTTCTTGTCAGTTTGGTATGCTGAGTCCGATCTCCTCGCTTCCTGGACAAAGATCTTCCCCAATTCATATGGAATAGATAATATTAATTTTATGATCTAATATATGAAGTTCATGTTAGCAAATCTTTTAAAAATTTAAATAACATAACATAGATGCACCAACTAATCATATTCCAGCTTCCTAAATTCTGCAAGTAGATGAAAATGGTCTTGCCCTTTGGCTTGTGTAATGTGTTATCTATGAAATTGACTTGGGGAAAAAAGATAAAAAGGAATTGTTACTGGAGTATGTCTTCTACGCACTCCAATATGACATTGGCTCATTACAACTGATGCAAAATTTGCAAAGTTTTGCTTATTGGCTTGAGCATCTTAAAAGGGCTGATCATCAGCTTCTAACTTTACATAAACATGTTCTGTTTGAGTCTAGCACATAGACATCTACTCACGGCAGCTCTGATGCTCTGAAGCAGTACTTTTATTGTTCCCACCATCAGAAGCGGTATCGCTATTGTCGCCACCATCTAACGTGCAGTTATGGTCCTCTGAAGAAATTATGTTGTCGTTCCCGCCATCAACTGTTTCAAAAAAATAATAATAAGAATAAGAATAAACAAAATGGGAGCTCAAACATGGTTCTTGCAAATACTAGGTGGATTTCAGTGGTTGTGCTCTAGGACATAGATCATCTATTGCACATACCTTCTTCACCGCCATCATCTGCAGGAGCATAAGCTGAGCGCCTTGAACGAACTTGCTGGTGTGGCGTGGGCTGATGACCATAATAAAGACAAGACAAATAAAAAAAGGTACGAAAAAGAAAGAGCATAGTTAGAACTACCGCAAATGGAAGAATGAAATACACGAGCACACACGAGGAAAAAAAAAAAGAAAAAAAAAGAAAAGAAAAGAAAAAGCATCCTTAGATGTAGGCTTTGACATTAACTTTGTGTTGCTGTGAATTAACTGGCAGGTTTCAACTTTATGCCCCATGAATTAACTGGTTACTTTTTATTTGTTTATTTTCTTCTTTTTTTCCCTTTTTGAGGGAGTTGCCACAAATCATCGCAGGAGCAGAAGGTTGGTCACTATGAGGACAACATTGCTTGCCCTAGCCTTTATCAAAGTGAAATGCTTAGTGATATATTCGAGTAGGCACCAACACAAGCACACCGACTGGTAGTTTAATACATAAAAACTAGCAATAACAAAGATATAATGATAGAGCTTTAACTTCCAATGTGAGCAGATGGAGATAAATCATCCTTTTAGCATACACCAAGTTGTCTGGAACCAGAGGTGGCAATTTCTTTGTCCAACCCATATGAATGACCCGTGTAGAGACGGTCTTTTTTTTTCTTCCAATTTTAGATATGTGTTGGTTTATAGGTAAGATTATCATGACATTAATCCCAAGCAGCTCCATATATACAATTTAAAACTGTAATAAACAAGACCATGCATTGCTTTTTTTCTTTTTCTTTTTCTTTTTTTCTGCATAGCATGTAATGAATAATCTATAAAATTAATGTCTTGATAGGTTGTGTCTAAACATGAAGTAAAAAAACCAGACAGCCTTAACAACAAATACCTGCAACTTTGGGCGGAGTGCTTCAAGGGGTCCTTTGGGCTTTTGTGCTCCTTGCTGTTCAACATGTCAAAGAGGTGGGACAAGACATTAGGCATTTAAACTAGAAATCACGCAGTCACTATCAAAATTCAGAGTTATAGTTACAGTTACTTGAGATTTCTAAAGCAGCCAAAATGAGTACCTTTCCCAATGCCCAATCAGCAGAATCAAAATAAGCACGTTCATGATCCTGGCATAAAATGACATTTATTTGTGGTGATTTTCACTTGGTAAACTAGGACTGCATAAATGTCCTCACAGAGAGAGAGAGAGAGGATGAAAAAGAAAAAACATTCACCTTCGATATCAGTGGAGGCTTCCTAGGTAATAGCCCCCCATACTTCTTCTTGATAATTTCCTCCTGCAGAAGGCAGAATAGTAGAGACAATGATTCTAGTGAATAAGTCCATATGAGACACATGATGACCATGGACGATAACAGGAAATTCTACAAAAAACTTATTCTATCGATTAAACAGATTTTATGCACACCACCTTTCAATTCTGGGGAAGTAAACAGCTTTGCCTCTAATAATTTTATATTATTTTATGGGTCCGTGGCTTGCAGGGAAACCAAGAACTGTTTCAAAATTTTGGCCAAAGAAATTTTTTCTTCAGGATTTCATGAGATACTTCAGCATAAATGACAGAGCAGGAGAGAAGAGTTTTTAAAGGTCTAAGTCTTTATTGTCCACTATCCTTACTATTTAAAAAGCCCCTATACTTACATAAACTAACCAAACTGTAAAACGAAGATGCAGCACTATACCTCCTGCTGGGGTGAAGGCATGGGATTCTCATCATTTTGATCCAAAGCTTTAAGGTCTTTCATAGAACTGTCGCCATCAACTTGATTGTTAAGAGTATTATCAGTAGGCTCCTGCTCCTTTAGGTCCTCAATATTTGTGCCTGACATTTTTTGTTTTCTGCATGGTTGACAACAATGCCGGTGAACAAATGATTTTACATCTTTCACAAATGTGAGACCAGATTTTAAACTTGTCAAGTGCAGGCTTTCAGTGCACTGTCCAAATAGAATAGAGAGATTGCACAGCAATTACACTGCAGATGAAATGAGTCCATTCATGTTGCTGGTAAAAATAATGAAGTCACAAACATATGTGATATGCCAGCAAAATGACACAGAGAAGGCCCTGTAATGCGCTATAAACATGAATTAGTTCATTAGTGTCTGACATCACAAAAATTACGGTAGTAACAACACCTTATACAACTGTTCTTATAACTCACTTCCATTCTTGCCATTTTTGCTTGCCCACTTTCATCTCAGCATCCTCCAAACAGACCCATTTTTGCTTGGCACAACTTTTTATGTACTAAAAACACTTTTTAAGCTCCTTAACACAATCTTAAACATGCTCTAACTCTAAGATCTCAATCTCTTCTATATTTTCTCCTTTCCAGTTGAATGTCAATACATGACACATATGATTGCTTGCAAGTTCCAAATATTGTTACGTGTGTAGTTATTGTTAGGTAGTAGGTCTGTTAGGAAGTATTGTCTATTAGGTTATTCAGTTCAGTAGTAGTGGTTTATTGCTTTACTAGTTGTTCAGTTCATTAGTTGTTTTATCAATTTACTATTGTTGTGTGGGTAGATGTCTCATGTCTATCTTTTTATGTTGTTATTTGAGTAAGTTTATGTTTATCTCTTTTATCTTTATTTTTTAGGAGTCTTGTTGATAACAGATTAGGTTGTTGAGTTAGGAGTCAAAT
Organism: Alnus rubra; assembly: GCA_028654335.1. NCBI lineage: Eukaryota > Viridiplantae > Streptophyta > Magnoliopsida > Fagales > Betulaceae > Alnus > Alnus rubra. Next base: position 353,447 of record JAJPGS010001777.1, on the reverse strand, counting down.
AGAAGTTCTATTTCATGTGGAACTCTATTTTCTATTGTATTTTGCTCTTTTAAATACTGCTTTGTTATTGAATAAAATGAATCAATCAAGTAAATTATCAAACCTTGTGTTTGTGAGTTCCGAGCACCTCTAATTGCTCAACCAAAGAGGTCTAGGATTCCTCGAAAATCCTACAATAGGAGGTCTAGAATTCCTCGAAAATTCTAACATATCTTTCTTTTTTTTGTTGATTCTCATCCTACGTTATGTAAGCACGTAACAAATATGTTCTAACTACCAATTGCAATTGTTCCCTATCGCCGCCTGAAAATGTAAAATGTCATATTTATGCACTTTTTTCTATAAGTTGGTTTATCCTTTTTTTTGTTTTTTTTGTTTTGAGAGAAGTTGGTTTATCCTAATCATCTTGCAATTAATTTATTACGACGGTTATTTATCATGTACACCATGACCCTAACGAAACTTCAATAAATGCCATAACCAATTCATGCGCAAGTCATTTCAGTTGCCAAATTATGTATGAGAGCACAACGATTCTTAATTGATCTGACTGTGGAACTGGTCAGAGCTACCGTTAATGGTCCTTAATTAAGAAAAGGACTTGGGCAGTAAACAAAAGATTAATCATAAGAAACTACCAAGGTAGTTTTCAAGCATTCAAATCATTGACCATTTCACGCAGAATCACAAACAAAAACCCGAAAGAAAAAAGACCCAGATGCGCAAAGCTGACAATCTATAATGGGCTGCAAACTTCTTTGGACAACAATGAATTTCGATATTGATATTGATGAACACGAAGCTCGTTATATAGCATGGCAATAAGAGAATAAAGAAAGGGGGCAGACGTGAAGGTGGGTTCAAACCTGATCGGATCCGACTGAGAAGCTGATGGAGAAATGGGGGCTCCTACCCGAATTCACTGTCCGATCAGAGCGAATCAGATTGGAGACTACGCAGCACGCACTACGCAGAAAATCTTTGAGCGTGAGTTCGGGCTGGTCATGGACTCACGGGCTTGGAGATTAAGTGGGTTTTGTAATGGAATATCGGCTTGAAGAGCTGGACTGGGCCTGAATTTTAAGCTTTAGTCCAAAAATTGAGATTTAAAAATAATAATTTTAAAATGCACGATTTAGAAATATGAATTTTAAAAACGCAATTAAGCATTTAAAAAAATCGTAATTTAACTTTTAAAATTTTGTGTTTCAAAATAGCATTCCTTACAACTTGAAAAAACATATTTTTTTTTTTATTTTTCTGTTTTCAAATCATAATTTTTTAAAAACACAATTTCAAACGATTTATTATTTACAATTCACGCTTTTTATTTATAAAATCGCAATATCAAACACGAGAAAATGCATAACCATTTTTGGAGTAGTGTTGAGTCAAAGTCTCTACGGTTCGTATTTGCTCCTTATCATAATAGATACGTCACACGCACCACGCATCCCTTGGTTGACAAATGATCGATAGAAATCTCACCGCTCATCTTCACTTTCGTGCTCATCTATTCATTTTTGTATTTTCTAAGGAATCCAATTTCGAATTTTGTAGTATTTTCTTGTCTTGTGTGAGTCAATTTATCGTAATTTTTTACGGTTACAAGGGATTTGTCAAAAGAAAACAGTTATGTTGTCTTATCAAAATTTTCTTTTTTGTGCTTGTTTGCCAGCAAAATGAAAGAGAAATAAAATATTTGTTGTGACAGACTAAAATTTCAAGATCACCAACAAAGCAGAAAAATTTAGAATAGAAAATAATACAATCACATGAAAAACTACTATTTAAGTAGTTCAGCTAAAGAAGCTTACATCTTCTGGCGGAGACGATCCTAGAAAAATTCACTATCAAAATGATGGAGTACAAAAAGTAGTACAAAGAAAATCACTTAAACCTAGAAGCCCTAATTAATACACCCTTCTCTCACTCTCACACAAAAAAGGGAAGTAAATACAAAAGAAAAAACCTCTCTTAGTTCTCTTACCTTTCGACACACCAAAGAAAAATAGTGAGAATACAAGTGAGACAAATTGGTGTAACTTATCTCTCTCCCAAAGGCGCTAGTGTTTTCCCTGTGTGCAGCTCTAATCTCTCTTCTTCTTGTATGTGAATATGTTTTTCGCACACCACCACGGGAGGTGGTGAAATTTGCACACAAATTATATACACAACATGGCATATACTCTTTAGTTAATTCATGCCGTTTTCCTTTACCTACTTTTTTTTTTTTTTTTTTCCCCTTGTTCTATACTCAATTCATCTTTATGCGAGAAGATATATATATATATACACTTCTTCTTCTTTAACTTTTCCATGGCAACTTGTGGGGTTTGTGTAATTAGTTTTGAACTTAAATAGTACTAATTGAATTAAGGGCATTGAACAGTAGCAAATATGTAAAGAGCACTTGTTAATTAATTAATATTCATGGCATGCTTCATCGGAGTAGGAAGAAGGCCCTTATTAGTTTAATTAAAATATATCCACAACGATGAGCAGGTATATAGGATTATTGGATTTACTGATATAATACAAAAGCTCCAGCCATCCTAAGTTTACGTGTGTATATATATATATATATATATATGATCATGAACCCCATCACAGAATGACACTTGGCCTGCTTATAGAAGCAAGCTAGACAACTTGCCTAAGCCTAACCTATCCCACTTTGATTGTTTCCAAGTGGTGGGTTCTTTTAGAAACTCCAAATCTGCTTTCGTGTGATGATTGGTATAAAGGCATGCAAGCATGCTTCCCTTAATTGTCAAACAGTACTTTGAGCTGATGATCACAGCATCATCAATCAATCCCAAAGAAAATGAAGGCGGCTGCAGGACCAGTACCTGAGGCTGGGGTTGAAGCTTCTTCAACGCCACAAAGGGTGATCAATAGAGGGCTTTCTATAATGGACTTGGTTCTTCGAATTATTGCAGCTGTTGGAACGCTAGCAAGTGCGGCGGCAATGGGAACAACGGACGAAACACTTCCATTTTTCACACAGTTTCTCCAATTTACGGCTCAGTACAACGATATTCCCACGCTCACGTAAGTAATATATTGTCACCTGTTATTTATATATATATTGAGATCGATCAATTACTTAAAGTTAACGTTAGTTGAGTGATCTATAATATTAAACTGCAGGTTCTTTGTGATCGCGAATTCGATTGTATGCGCCTACCTTGTTCTTTCTCTTCCCCTATCTATCTTCCATATCATCAGGCCGCGGAGTGGTACAACAAAAAAGAGTAGAATCATCTTGCTCATCTTTGACACGGTAATGATACTCATCTAAGCAAGTTAATTAAGAACTATATATATATAGTTGCTTAGAATTAAAAAAGAAAAGAAAAAAGTTTAACTATATATAGTGTTCCCAAGCAACTCGTCTCAGTGCAAAAGATCTTTAAGTACTTATGATCAAGTAGTACGTGTTGTGAGAAGACATTACAACTAATTAATCATTGTTAGATGTATATTATATATTAAGTACTTGGTTGTGTTACATATTACCTTGGTTGTTTTCTTATATGAATATTTCTCATTTAGGTCATTAGAAATTTGATTACCACTTTTTATATATATATATATTTATTCTATTTCTTCATTGGGTTTATTCAATTCCTTAATTAATTTAGGTCTACTTGTTCATCACTCCTAATCTCTCTATAAATTGAGAGCATTGTAATATAGTTTAATATATATAGTGAATACACAAGATGTAACACATACGTTTCTTTTCGCTTCCGTTCTCTTTTCTTCCTCTTTCATATTAATATTTTTATTTTATATTTTTAATATATTTCTACAGGTATCACAGCTTTCCTACATAATTAATCATATTGTTTAGAAAATTCTGCCCCGCAAGAGCACCCAAATTAAGCTAATTCCTTTTTTTTTTTCTTTTTCTTTTTCTTTTTCTTTTTATCTTCTTTCTTTTCTCTCCTTTGATCATATGATTTCAAAGCTTCTTTATGTGTTAGAATATAAATTAAATGTGTAAATTCACTCATGCTTATAAGTAGTGATTTAACGTGCATGTATATAAGATCAGATGTCATGAATTCGAATCATGTATGTCTCCATAATTCACCTTTTATTTCAATTAAATATTATACGTGTTAGACATCACTCATTTAAGTAAAAATTTGAGGGCGCACGTGAATCACTCATAGTGTTATAATTAATACATAAATTAAATGTTCAAATTCATCCTTTCTTAATTATCAACTGATCATTTCAATTAAAACCATTCTTATCTACTTATCCAAAGCGGTGATTTAACATTATATAGGCACCATAATCGAAGAAATCTTAATTAAACTTTGTATTTAAAGAATATATCAAATTTTGTTAAGGTAATGCTGGCTCTTCTCACTGCTGGAGCTTCTGCAGCGGCAGCTATAGTATACTTGGCATACAACGGCAACGCAAGTGCCAACTGGTTTGCATTTTGCCAACAATTCGATTCCTTCTGTGAGCGCATCTCTGGATCCTTAATCGGCTCTTTTGGAGGAATAGTCCTACTTCTACTGCTAATTTTTACCTTAGCCGTGGCAATATCTCGACACTGAATGATCGATGATCTATATATGATCATCTAAGTATATATATATGCACAAGTTACATCTTATATATGTATTATAATTAATGTGCGTGCTTGTTTCAGGCTTTGATGTTTATACAAGTACTTCTTTTCCAAATCTTCCAACATGCATTTCTCTTCACATTACATCATTTAAGCTGCATTTTACATGAAAAAAAAACAACGAAGACTGCCAATTAAGAGTTTAGCAGAAGTCCCCTAAAATTCAACATCTTTTCTTTTCATCACCTTGTATCGATCTGCAACTCCTTGCAGTACTATATATATATATAGGCTAAACAAATAGTGCCACAAGATCATCTATTGATTTCAATGTCTTCTCGTAGTATAGGTACGATTCATATACTTTTGGCGTCCGAACATAATAGTCAAGCTGAAAGATATATAAATCATTATCATTACTCAGAATATATATACATGGACATTAATTTCTCCACCTTTCAAAGATGGAAGGTTTATATTGTATAAGAAAAATGTTCAATCTGCTACAACTTTTACTATCATTTTTTTACAAACTAATGTGACAATTCATAATTTATAAAAATTAAATTGACAAACCGATTTTTTTCTTAATCATTTCCCAAATTATAAGCTTAATTATAATATAATATAAGTTATAGTACTTAGCAGCACTCGTTAGTATAAACTGTAGTTGTCCTATTCTTACCAAAAAAGCTTCTCATTTTTTTAGGGTACGTTTCGCATTGCGATTTTGTAGATTAAAAGTGTAATTTTAAACTAAATCGCAGAAAATAAATTATTTGAGATTACGATTTTAAAATTTAGCAATTTTTAAATTGCAAGCAAATGGGTACTTTGTTGAAAACGTACGGTTTTAAAAGCTAAACTGAAGTTTTAAATGTCAAAATATAATTTTACCAAACACATAACTACATTTTTAAAAATTACGTTCTCAAATCACACATTTTGATATCGTTATCTTTAAATAACAATTATTGAAAGCGCAAAACTAAACGGGCCTAATTAGTCTTACCAATTTAACGTTGAGAAGCAGAGTCAAATTTTCAAATTTCGCTAGGCATTAATTTCAAAGAATTAAACTCAATACAATGAAGAATTGAAGATTTCCCATAATTAATTTATTTAAGCTCTTAAATGGTAGAGAAATTACCTCAAGCATGTTATCTACCAACTCGTTAGCAGTCTTAACATAATCGTCTCGGCGGCCGTCGGGCAACGTAGTGATGGCATTTTTAAGATCCTGAGAAAGATAAGCCTGCTTGAGGCGAATGTAAAAGATGACATATCTCCAAGACATGGTCTCCAACATGTCCCTAATGCTGTGCAGCCCCTCAGCAGTTTGCCTAATCCTCGCCACCGCGTCTTCCGGTGACAAGCCCGGCCCAAAAAAATGTTCCCTTATGAATGAACGCGTGCCCCAATTCTGGGCGAGTGCTTGCGGGGTTCCGAGCAGACCAAGCGCCGCCATTGAAGTAGTGGCAAACAAAGTCGTCACAAATTGTCGTCGGTGGGTCGACACATTTTCTTCACCCGGAAATGAGGCTTCAACTTTTGGGAATGAGCTTCTTTTCGGGCTGCGGCTGCGGGGTTTGGCGAGTTGGGCGTGGAGGGGAGTGGTCGTGTGAGTGAAGGTGGACATGATTGATGGCTCGAGGAGGAACTCAGCTCATAAGAAATTGTGGTGGTACCGTAATTAAGGGGGATTTCTGATTGAAAATCCAACATGGACCTTAGCTTCACGCCACGTGGTAGTTATCTTATTTTAGAACAGACGAACCAGCAGCAACAGTATGAGGTCCTTGTGAATGAAAGACTTAAAACCGAGACATGCCAACCAGGCCCAGTGGGTGAGCATGGTCCAGAGCCCAATGATACACCTAATTATGATTATGATAAATTCGTCAAATCTTTTTCGATTTTTTTTTTTTTATATATAAATACGTGAAAAAGAAACTACATTAATTAGGATTGGGCAACCTAAAACATAATGAATGAAAGTACGCGGAGGCAATGCTTCTGAAGATGCGGCCCTATTGAGCCTTGACACACATGCCAAGAACCTGGGCCACCAGTGAAGGTTGCAAAGGGTGGATGCAGAATCCATAGGATCCAAACACCACGTGGTAACCATTACAGAGATCACAACAGAATATACAACAAAAAATCCTACATAACATAAAAATACAACAGAAACACACAAATTTAAATGCCCAGAAATACAAAAGATAGAAAAAAAAATCACAACAACAACAACACAATAGCAGCATCTAAACGGTAGTGGGGCAGGGATTGGGAGTCCCCGAAGATGGCTCGTGTAGACCACGCGCCTACTCCGGAGGACCTCTCTCCATCGGCTAACACCACGAACAGCTCTAGACCACTACAGCAAAGGCAGGGGAAGAGGGAAAGTCGAATCTGTCCCTTTACGCATCGGCGCGTGCACACCACGCTTCGATTCGCGAGAGGCCGGTGGAACCGCTTCTGATGTCAGTGGAATCGGAGGGTGACGGTGAAGCTGATGGAGAGGCACGTGCCCTGTAAATAGTGGCGGAGGATCGTTGATCTGGAATCAAAAATTCTAATCCAAGAACCGAACCAAAATACACAGTGAACACGATGGATGGAGGAAAAAGACTAGTAGATGAGTTGTTGAGGAGCAGAAAAGCAAGAAACATAAGGCAAAAACAAGATCCAGGAAGAGAAAGGCTAGAGCATGTTTGAGCAGGATAAAGGCTTCTCCAGAGGAAGAAGCAAGAGCCACAATGGAGGAGGCGACATAGGGGGAAAAAAAGGGGGAAAAGGAAAAGGGGAAAAAGTAAAGGGAGAGAGGAGGGAGGGAAGCTCCCTCCCATGGCAATGGGTTTTTTCAGGGTTTTAGGAGAAGGGGAAACAGGAGAGAGAAGAGAGCAGAGAGCGTTTCAATAAATTCGATTCTAATTATGCTACTTAATCTTTTTCGATTGTTATTAACAAAACCGGTAGCCTATTAGCTAAATAACTCAGAGGAGTTTTCCTCTTTTTCTCTTTTCTGCCACTTTTGCTCTGTTTAATTTACCTCTACTAAGAATGCCTCACGTTGTCTTCACCAATAACCGTTTCATATCTTTGGTGGCTGAAACTTCTCATCAATCCCCAACCCTCGTTAGATCTAACAAGGGATAAATATCCAAGACAACTAGCAAAATGGGAAAGGCCAAGGATAGAAGCAGCTGGCTTTAAGACTTTACATCATTCGAAAATGCTGCCCATCTAGCAAATTGCGCATCTCTCTCATTATTATCGAAAAACAGTGCAAAAGAAAATGCTTTTTTCATATTGAATGTGCCTTTGGATTGGGACTTGGGAGAATATTGAAGAATGCAGTTTGACAGGCTTGCTTGGTAAGGCTGTGTCTTGGGGCTACGGTCTACAATCTATAAAGGCAGAGAAATCACAACATCCCACGTACAGAAGAGCAATTCTGACTCATATAAAGTGGGAAGTCCGTGCTAGACTCTTGGCTAACGGGCATTTCAAGAGCCTCAGAAATAGTTTGTCCCTTGTATATAGATGGAATCCGCATACATTGATGTCTGAGTTGCTGATTTTGAGTCGTTGAGTTGCTGTTTGCAGTAGGTGTTGAGTGTCGAGTGCTATGTTTTCTGCAAGCTCGGGCTCTTGGTTGATTGTTGGTTTTCGCCTGCTTGGCTTTATTTTTTCTGCTTTTTTGAGGTTGCAGTTTGTTTGTTGGTGTATAGGCTTGTTTCGTAGCCTATGGTTTTGTTGTATTCCGGTTGGGATTGTGTTCCAGGCTTTACTGGAGTGTAGCATTTGATTGTTGTTCAATGAAAGCTTTCATTCATCAAACAAAAAAAAAAAAAGTGTTTTTTTGCATTTTGGCAGACATTAGATAAAAACACAAGAACACTCTAATTGCAGAAACCAAAACCCAAGTAAAAGAGAAGAATCCATCCCCCTTCCGGACCATACCATAATAAAGCAATGACATACACTGAAGTTTATTTTCAAGAAAAATGAAGAAAATCCGAAGACCTTTCCAATCTCAAATGCCAGACATTTGCACCAGCTTATTGTAGAGAATGCGGTCATCCCTACCGGTGTTGCTCTCTAATAATGCACTTTGCACAAGTTCCTGATGTCAGAGAAACATTAGCGCCAGACCATCAAGAGCAAAATATCGAAAACGATAATACAAGGAATACATAGCACACTCTTAAAAAAAAAAAAAGCGGTGATTAAACAGTAATTGAATTACAGATTCTCACCTTGACATCCCTGTGCGAACGAAACTTCCCCAAGTTGTGGATGATCAACCTCATATCTTCAACCTGAAACACAACATAAACTCCTTACCCTACTAATCATAACAACACAATACCCCCCCCCCCCCAAAAAAAAAATAAAAAAAGAACATGAATAACAACAAAATGTACCCTAATGTAGCCAACTCGATTCCGGTCAAAAAACCGAAAAGCCTGTTTCAGATTCAAAAACTTAACATTAATACAATGATTACGAGAGAATGCAACTAAATGCTAAAATAGAAATCAGGAAATAATAAAAGCAGCAAAAAGTTCCAAAAAGCATACCTGCAATAGCTCTTTATCAACAACAACCTCCTTGACAGCAGAGTTTGCTTTCTTTCCAGTATCCACCTCTGTGTCTTTCTTTTCACACATATCCTCATCAGACTTGGGCTTTGTCTCTGCAGCTTTCGAATTCTCCTTGGAAGATTCTTCTACCTCATCTTTTTCCAGTCCTGCCACTTTTCCAGGCTCAGCTTTCACATCAGTCTTCCCCTCTTCTTTGTTGTTCTCATTAGATGAGTCATGTTGCATACTTGACTCCTCCATTTCTTCGTATTCTTCAGGATCTTCCTCTGGGTCCTCCTCTGGGTCTTCCTCTGGATCTTCATCACCATCTGTTTCATCTCCCATATTCACCTCATCAACATGATCAACAGATTTATCCTCCTTGACCTTAGTTTTATCATCATCTGGTTGGGCTGCACTCAATGTTTCAGACTTAATAGAATCTTTCGGAGGGGTATCAGTAGTCTTCAGTCGCTTCGCTGATGATTTTTTGTCCCTTTCCTTCTCATGGATTTCATCCCGTTGCCTCTTACGTTGATTTCTTTCCGTGATGAATTTTACACGTAATTTCTGCATAAAAATGCATGTAAATGAAGATGCCTCAGGGAAGGGGTCATGTTGCGTGCATATTGATAGAATGTCTAAAACCAACCTGGAGAAATGTTAAAAGACGACAACCCATCTGATACTGAAGCATTTCATACAGTAATTCAGCAAATAATGACAACTGCAAGAAAGACAGAACACAGTTAGGAAGGATCAAAAAAGCTATAATCTTGTTCCAAAGGTTTACATCAAACTAGGTTATGAAAACCAAACACTAGAACTACAGTTCTAAAGGTACGATGTAGAGATAAAGTATACATAAAGAGAAATGGATAAAGCAGGAGAATAAACCTCAAAAGTTGATTCTTCAATGTCCTTGTCACTATAATCCAAGAGCGAATCCAGTGAAAGAGAGAACGGACGAAGCTGTAAAAGGAGATCCAAAATTAGAAAAGGCTACATAAAAGGTATCTTAGATTCAGTGAACATGTAGAGCATATCTTATTAACATGTAGTATTCAATACTGTATAGGCTATCATCAACATACTTTGGAAGCCTTGCTCCATTTCGTTTGTAAAATCAATCCAGGGTGCCGAGGAGGTTCTTCAGATTTCCTCTTTTCTTTCAATTCTTTATTTGATTTGCTTCTAGACTCATCCTTTCCATCGTTGTCTTTTTTCTCTTTCTCATCTTTAGATTTCTCTCCATCTTTTGATTTTCCCCTCTTGCCACTATGATTATCATTCTGAGATGCTTTCTGCTTGTCAGCCTCAATCTCCAATTTACTCCCTGAGCCACTTTTCTCGCCTGTTCTTTTTTCATCCTTTTTGTCAGTCTTTATTTCCACATTACTTGAATCGACCACATCATCTTGCTTCTCCGGGGTAAGTGTTTTGGAGTTGGTCTTAGGAACTGTTTTCTTTTCTGATCTTTTGACCTCACTGTCCTGGTTCTCTGCATCTGCTGCTTGCCTCTCCGCATTTTCTGTCGCATCTGCTACCAGAACAGCCTTTGCCCCATCACCATCAACATCTTTCTTAGTGTCAGCAACCCCATCACTGGATTTCAAACTAGCAACCTTTCTTTTAGGTACCCTTTTAATAATTTTTTTCTTCACAGTTGTTTTCACACCGGTACCTTGCACAACTGCAGCACTGCTTGGATCTGAATTATCCTTTGGTTTATCTTCAGTATCTTCATTCTGAGAAGCTTTTCTCACTGGAACCTTTTTAATCACTCTTTTTCTCACAAAAGTTTTAACCCCAGAGAGAGCAACTGAAGATGCATCCTGTAGACCAGGAATCTCTGAGTTTGCATTCTTTTCTCCATTATCCTTCTCACCCAGCTTGTCCTTTTGTTTGCTGGAACTATCGCCAGCTGCCTTATCAACAACCTTCTGTTTGACAATCTTTTTTATGATCTTCTTCTTCCCAGACGGCACACTGCCACCTGTCTGTGCACCAGCAGATTCTCCCTGTTCCTTCTCCACAGTAGTCTTGTTTTGCTCACCTGTTTCTGTCCCACCTTTTTTCTCAAGTCCTTTGTCATTTTCTACAACCTTTTCTTCAGCCGTGATCCCTTTCACTTCATTGCCATCTTTCTCCTTTTTGTTAGCATCTTCTGATTGTCCGGAGGATTCAGACTCTTTCTTTTTTTCTGATTTGCCTACCTTTTTGACATCTCTTGAGGAATCCTTTTCCTTATCTAAATTATTGCCCAAAAAGAAAATAGAAAAAAAAGTACACATATATCAATTTGAACATGGATGACAATCATAAGAAAAAATGTAGTTTCAAAGAAAGACTATGCACAACAAAAAGTATATGTTACCTTTCATCCCATCTTTCTTCTCTCTGGACCTCTGAAAGAATATATCATTATATTAGTGAATAAAGGAACAACTTTGAAGATTTCCCAGGGGCGGGGGAAGAAAGAAGCAAAAATGCTATTACAAATTAAAACCTTCCTAACAAAAGGCATGATTGCCAAAAAATTGAACACTATTGTAACTCTAAGTAGAGCCACCATGGTGACTCATAGACAACCCCATGCAATTGGTATTAAGAATTTGATGAGGCGAGTTCGATAACATCATGCCAGAAATATTTCAACAAACCCACTTTGGGTTCACATGTCCATATCATGCAAGCCAAATATCAAATTCTTTTCATGGTGTTTGCTACACATCCATTTAGTGTTCCACACTCAAATTTATTCTTTTTTTCAAAACTCTGTTTATAATAAATAAAACAATTTCAAGCATAATACCCAAAGTGCACGACTAACAATGCTTTCACCAGCTGTAATTTGATCTCAACCTAATAAGAACATCTGCATGTCTATCCATATGTGCACATCTACATGCACATATTTTGAATTTCTGTCTCTACCTTCGTTTGAACTAGATTTTTTTTTGCACCAAAAACCTTAGCAAAAGTGAAACTGATGAAACCAATGTTCCAAACAAAATAACTACAGACCTCTTTTTCCAAAGAAAATTGCCTCTCTCTCTCTGCAACAGCCCTCTTGTGAGCAAGCCACTGGTCCCTCCATGCATCCAATGAAGGGAGACATTCAGACAAATCTGGAACAAACAATACGCTAACCTCCCTGTGGCTAAACAGTCCATCCTTGCCAAATCTGTCATAGTGTATCTGCAAACGCCAAGAAGAATTGAAAATTAGCTCTCCAAATCCAAGAAGTATGCGCAAGTAACCAAAGATAAAAAATTCTAAATACATCCCAAAAACATGAGAAGAGTCCACGAACAGTATATTAATGTTTCTCTCATTTGCATCATAACAAAAAAAAAAGTAGCTTTTTTTCTGTGCTCTTCCGGAACAAAGAAGAGACCTAAAATGTGATAAACAAGGATTCTGAACTTGTAGAGTAAAATATTATGCATTGACTTAGCCAAGCATTTAGATGTCATGTTTATGGAAAATGTCTGTAGTTGTATGCATGGCACATAAAAAGTCAGAACACGAAAAAATAGCAAGTGCTCAGAAATTGCATGATAATGATGGTATAATAATTCTCCCCATCCCCCGGGCCAATTTCTTATAAAAAAAAAAAACAGATGACATTGATAGTCTTCCAGAATAGCTTTTCCCCTCTTCAAGAAGCCTCCCTCCTAGCTGATTTATGTGCTGAAGTGAAGAGCTTCACCTACTCTAAAAGTGTCAAAGAATTACACATACCTATGTAAGCTATAGTACCAATGAACAACATTAAGTCACCCTCTACAATCTAGAGGGAAACCAAACTTGTAAGAATGTCTGACTTTTACAACTCAGATAAAGCAGATAAATCACAAATTATGTTCCCTTTACCAATTATGCCCCTTTGAGAAATCTTGCCATTTTCCAGTGACCACAATTGCTGTTGTAATAAATTAAAGATTTGAACGGCAAACAAGTAGAGAAATGGAAGAAAAAAAAAATATAACAATCACACACAAGGACACAAATTTATGTGATTCGACACAATGGCTTACGTCCACAGGTGGAGACCAAATTCACAAACAAAATATCTTCACTCACAAAGAATTTTCTAGTATCCTAAATCTCCAAGCAGGCTATAACCAAGCTCTTTCTAACACAACCTCTAATTCTCAAAGTATTATGCGGAATATCCATATATAGCCAAAGTTTCCAACCAATGCAAGGAAATACTTCCTCATGAAGAAAACAGCCTTTAGCCGAAATAAAAGGCTGTTGAAAAAATGTCTTTGAAAGCTGCAATCAAAGTTGGCTTGGTGAATTGACAAAATCCATGTATTAAGTAAATTAGCTGCATTGGTTACAGACAGAAGAATTTGGGTGGCAAGAAAATAGGTTGGGCAGCGACATAAAGGCGCATTAAATGCACCATAGGTGTCAAGCAAATAGGTCCATAAAAGGTGGATGAAATTCAAACCATGTGTAACAGTTACTTTATAAACACTCATGATTTTATTAGTAGATACATGCAATATAGGGATCTGCTATATCTTAAAGATCCTGATTCCATGACCCAAACTTATTCATTTTCTATTTTGTGAGGTTGCAGCATTAAAAATACAGTTTTACAATTCCCAAACATGAGAGAAAGGAGGATCCTTTCAAAGTTTTCATCACCAGAGCCTAGGGAAAAGTAGCTGCTCCAAATTAATTTCAAGGACATAAATCAAACAAAATTTAACTCAGTAAAGCCTTATCCCACCTAGTTGGGATCGTACACCAACTGATGGGAGAAAAACTCAAAGACAGTTGTTCCTAATACTTGTGATCTCAGTTCTGATAAATTATCTATATGAGGAGCAACAATAACAAAATAAAAATAAATAAAGAGAAAAAAAAATGAGCATGCCTGAAATATAAAAAAGCAGTAAGAAGAGTAAGTTTCTGATGACTAAAAGGATTACAGTAGAATAAAACCGCTTTAATGAAACCTAGAAGAAGCCTAATGGGGGCTAATACAAAAGAGCATATTCAATCATGATTGCTGACAATGAAAGCAATAACAAGATGATAGTTGGTACAACTTATAGGTCCGAATAGCATAATCAGATCAGAAAAAAAGATAGAATAGAAGAGTTCAAAATATCACGCTGCATAATGAAAATACAGCTTTGGACACACTGCAGTTATAGACAGGCTTCATGCTGTTAAGTAGGCTAGCATAATGATTTAGCAAGTTTTGCAACCAAACCACCTTCTAATTCACAAACTTGAGATTTCAAGAAGAAAATGGCTCAAACACAAAAGTAGATATGTTCAAATCTCTTTATGCTTGGATAGCGACGTACAATAGTCCTCGTTTTTCTAGTTTAACTGCATTTCTGGACTTGTGTTCTTCTTTTTCTCCCTAATTGGGGTCTCTCTTGTATACTTCATGTGTACTTCGGATGCACCCTTCTAGGCTTTCTATTGAGATTGAATTACTTATCAAAAGAATTTTTTGAGGCATTCCATTCCAATGTCAGCCTTAAATAACTCAAAAGCATAATGAAATAAGCTACAGAAGCCATGACAAGTAGCTTCACTGCCATTGAAAGGATCCAAAGTAACTGAAGAGGTCTTAATAAATGAAACAATTATCAGAAGCAAATAATACCTCAAGAAATCGATTCCAATGCGAGCAGTTCTGCAAATCAAGTTGAGTAACATCTTTCGCATATCTACAGAGTAAAAATCAATTCAGTTCAGTTGAAAAAGGTACTATTTATCAATATTCCTTTACAACAAATAACAGACGGCACAAACCTAAGGGCTGTCTGAACTAAAGAGGTTTCATCAACTGATGGGTCACCACCATCAGCAGAATTCCATGGACCACCAATTGCCATCAAAGACTGGTCCTTTCTTAGCACTGCAAACCTGAGGATATTGCAAATATGGGGTATGCGATCACCATAACTTTTTTCAGATGACAGCTCCTCCAAAGCATTCTTGCTAAGTCCACTCATCAAGATCATCTGAACCAAGGAGAAAAAGAACCCTTACTCAAACAGAAATTTTTTTGATACAATTCATTATCCAAAAGCAGCTTTAAAATAGTAAAATTATATCGCACATAAATAACAGATCCATCAGGATAAAACAAATAAATTAGAGAAGTTTCCAATATAGAGAGAGAGAGGTGACACCAATCCTTGGCCATAACAATCACAATAAAGCAACATCACCAAGAAGTCCAAAAGGACCAAAAAGATAATATTGTCCTCTGCAGAGAGGCAACCGATGAGCAACACACGTCAGGTTGTATTACAGTGGGGTAGGACTACATATATCATTAGTAGATTGCCAAATTGGATTCTTTTTTTTTTAATTAGATTTCTTAGTTGGACTTTAGAATGTGATAAGGTAAAGTCAAGCCTCAACTTCTGAGAACCAACATTTCAATTTGTCCTATGACAAGGTCAACCTCAAGGCCTCATTCCTCTTCCTATGAGCTCTCCTACACTTCAGTAGATTTTGAAAATGTAAACTTATCACGTGCCATGTCAACATACACTATTTCTCCAGTGAGTTCCACATAGAATTTCATCTAAATGGATGCTCAAAATTTTTACCCACGCATGATTTTTTTATCTTTTTTTTTTTTATATCTAGGCACAAGAGCTTCACATCTGTTCACCCCAAACTTTTTTCTGTAAAGTTCTTATTTTGAATCTTCTGTTTTACAGCTGGGAAAATGTCCTTGTGATTCATGTAAAATCTTTGCAAAAGAGGGAGAATGAAGCCTGCGTGAGAGAGCCCGTATGATTTTTTTTCTCAAGCTAAATTTATCAAAAGGAAAACCATGTTTTAAAATCTTTAATCATAAAGCACTAATCAATCAGTTTTCTTATAATCTAAGTGTGCAATTGTTTGACTTATCCAGCATGTAGCAAAAAATCCACAATGCCAAAGAATATTAAAAACAACCGGTTTATATAGGCTTAGAACTTGCTCATACAATATAATAACAAATACACAGGTCTAAGCTTCTGTAATCTGTTATTACTGATTTCAAAAGCATGGCAGAATCTGAAGCACCAATTAAATAATTTGTTCACTCCATCACGATGCATAATGGTACACTATTATGATATAAAATATAAAATGCCCTACCTTTGCATTCCAGATTGTATTTCCACATTTTACACGTTCTTCAGCCAAAAGCTCGGCAGAAGGCTCTTTCAGCTCAGTTGCCCTCTCTTCTTCAACAAAATCATGCTCAAAACTGCTCCACTCAAAAAATTATTAAACAATTACGTTTACTCCTTATCTTTCCATTCTTTCAAAAAAAAAAACAAGCACGATAACGACTATCCTCTACAAGTCTTTAAAAAAAAATAAAAATTGGGCATTAGAAATCACCAAACCAGTTGGAATTCAAATGCCTGTTCTGAGATCCGGACTTTGTTGCCTTTTCATTTCTATTTTTTTTTTTTTTTTGGCCAGCAACTTGACCAGACTTTTAGAAGAACAAGTCATAGATTCTTTCACAAAATTTTTAAAAAACTACAAAAACAGTTCCTTGCACAAAAAAGATTGAAGGTATAAATGCATAATCCTGGATAAGCATAAGACAAACTTTGGAAAACCAGTTTAGTAACAGTATCAAAGAGACACACCTGACAGGGGTATGGATGGAAAGCTTAAGGTTCTCTTTTGGCCAGTTCACAACAGCCTAAAACAATTAAAACGCCACCTTAAGGCAAATATTCAACTATATAAACTTGAAAAATGAAAATAAATAATAAAGACTGACCTTGGAAAATTCTTGGGACACAAAGAGTCTAGGATATCTCTTATCTATTGACAAAAAATCCCTCTCTATATCAACCAAACTGGATGAGTAAACCTGCAAGTGGACAGCATTGATTACTAAGAGTGAAATCCAAGCACAACAGGTTGCAGACGAAAATTCGAGCATGCACCAAAATACATAGTCCATAACAGACGAAAAAATCTCATATCATTTTTCTCCTGTCTCTAAATCATTCGCTTCTCTTCCATAAAAATGTAAACTTTCAAAATTGCAACAGATATTGATAAACATCCACCATCAGCCATGAACAAAATAAATCACACACAAGTTTACTAGATTCAAAATAAAGTCAAAAGGCCGAAAATCGTAGAAAAGCTAAAGGTTGGCAACGATATCTCCATAAAAAGCACCTGTGAGATCAATATGATGTACGAAACAGAAGGCCAAGAGATTGGACAAGGGATAGATGTTCTGAGAATGGGGAGTAGCCAAGGAAATAGACGGGAAAGAGCAAAAAGAAAACCCCAGATGCAAACATTCCCAACCAGATCCAAATGACCAACAGGAGGAAATATGGAAGAAAAATAGCCCCATATTCATTGGGGTACTAGGCATGACAAGACCGAGCAAACCCAAAGAAGTAAAAACTGATACCCAAAGCCAAAGATAAAAAAATAATACGAAAGGAGTAAGGCCACAACTACAGCAATAACAGGAAGCAACAAGATTGAATCATATGAAGCCCTCAACTCCACATCCCCCAGGAAAAACAGCAGATCCTTGAAGACAATATTTTCATTATCATTAAATTTCCTAAGCTCTTTACATGTTTTTTTACCTTGCAGACATATTCTCTCCGTTTTTCTTTAACAGGTGAATGAAGCCTTCAGCATAAGAGAACACCAAGTTAGTTACAAGGGCTGCAAGATACACAAGCGGCTATATATTCAGAACTAGAGCAGGACGCAAAATAAAACATCAAGATCCACCTATGCAGAGCATCATAACGTGGGGAATCCCGTCGCAAAGGTTTCCCCTCCTTCACCAAAGAAGAACCAGGTCGGTCCCGAGAGAATCTTGGTGGAGATCGACCACGCCTGGCTTCAAGTCCACGTTTGCGCTCTCGCTCTCTCTCCTTCTCCCGTCGTTCAACGATGCGTTCCCTTTCACGCTCTCTTTCTCGTTCTCGTTCTCGTTCGCGTTCCCGCTCTCGTTCCCATTCCTTCTCCCTTTCTCTACCTCTCTCTCTCTCACGCAAACGTTCCGAACGCCGCTCCTCCTCCCTTAGCTCGAACTCCCGAAGATATGCAGCCCTGTCATCCTTGCGATCGTCAACCCTTGAATGACTGCTGCGTGACAACATGCTACCTGGATAATCCAATTCGAGGGATGTGCCATGAATCCCTTTTCCCGAGGCATAGTCCCTACCAGGAGGCAGGCTCACTCCATAACCAGGATTTGAAGAACTTTGTGCATACATGATATCATCCATGTTTCTATGGGGAGCTGCCCCTAATATTGATGGAGCTTGTTGCCCACTATATGAAGAAGCACTAAGCATAGATAAACTGCGAGGATCAGCATCCACTCTTCCTCCATAAGAGATAAGATCTTGGGTGGCGTGGCGACTAGCAGTACCCCTTGCTGCAAGATAATCTGCTTGTCTGCCAGAAATGTGTTGCTACTCAGTGTTGTAAGGAATATATTGCAATCTAATATAACTGTGCATAGACGATACCACTGAGAGTAAACCCACTTCATTAAATAAAATCAAAGATGACCTTAGCCCTTCATTATTGGGAAAAGGATATAATTCATAAATGAATATAGTTGCTATGAAAAGATGAAGTTACATTAATAAAATCATAAAGTTACCATCTATCAATGAAAAGCTAAAAGTACCTGGCACTCCCATCCAGAGAAGCAGATTGCAGAGATTGAGCTTTTAATAATTGTTCTTGTCGAAGCAATGCCTGATCAATGCGATCATACATATCGGTCTGTTGATTTAAATAACAAAAACCAAGATCATTATCATTATGAAAAAAAAATACAAACAAAAACAAAGCATATTTCATCAAAAGGAAAATACTACAAAAAAGAAGAAGCAGAAACTAACAAAATTGTTTCAAAATGATGAAAATGTTGTACCTGATTTTGATGACTAAAAGCAATAGAATCAGCATATCGTCCAGTTGGTTCGCTTTGCAAGTCCCTACCAACATAGGCACTCTGTCGGTCACCATATTGTCGTCTTTCTATTCCAGGATAATCTGGAACCTTCTCCGCATACAATTGATCACCTTTGTGACTATATCCATGGCCTGATGATGAGACATAGTCACTCGCTGCAAATTTAGGCGAATCTGCTATAGCCGAGGCATAGCCACCATGACCTTCTAAAGCTGATGGTCCGGCACCTTTCACATTCAATGCGGGAACCTATATAAAGAAAGCTATTCAAGTACTTATATGACACCAGATGCTTCGCTCAAAAATTGAACAGCTAATTAAAGCCAAGACTTGGATGAGTGAACCCCAAAAAGCTCACAAAGGATTATGACCAAGCTGGCAGGATGCATGCAGTCAAAGAGAATGTAACCTAGTGTTATATTCAAGTGATGATATTATCTCCTTCCAAGAGTACTACCCTATACATAGTCAATTGTTTGGGGAGCATAGTTGACAGGATATAGGCACAGGAAGTAGAGAGGTCCCCAACTAAAGTTTTCCCCCGGATGCAAAGAGGCATATAGTCAATAAGAATGATATGGGGCATCAATGTCATAAGACAGCTAATAAAATAAATTATAAACTCTTTGGAAGCATAAAAATAAGATTGACCCAGCGCAACTCCAAGTAAAATGTCTGGGATGAGGTTTTGTTGAGCAGAGATGAGATAATGCATAAGTAACCAAAAAAGGAAAAAAAAAATTAAAAAATACAATTCACTGACCTGCTGAGCACCACTTAATGCAGCTGAGCCATACACAGAGCTATACTGGCCCCCATAGTGAGCTACAGCTTGAGGATGAGCTCTATACCCACCAGCGTCGGCTTCTTGAGAGCCACCTAACATTGATGAGTGTCGAGAAGCCAATGACGGTTGAGCCCCATCAGGGCCTCCAACAGAATTGCTAGAATACGAAGGTCCCAACTACAAAAATACAATAAATAAAGGACAGTGAGACCCCTACTCTATAAGCAAGGCCACAACTCCCACATTTCAACACAGAATAGGGACACCAAACACACACGTGTGACACAACAACTCCTTGAAGTTTAGACATGAAAAAATATCTATATATGCTTGCATTTGTCCTCAAGGCAGTCAAAGAACAGCCTTGTACTGGTTTCTTCAGTCAGAAAGTACAATATATTCGGTTCCAATTTCTCTTAGTTCCAGCATTAAAACAAGCAAAGATTCACTCTTTTTCAAGAGTCCAAACCGGCACTGGCAGCACCGTTATCGAATCAAAAGAATTTATTTAACCAACCAAAATCAAATATCAAAAAATGAGTGGCTACGCATTCCATGAAATTGAAATAAAACCCAGCGAGAACAACACAAAAGATGCTCCAAGCAAAGCTAAAGATAAAGTTTTGACTCTGACTAACACAAAATAAAAATAATAAAAAATAAAAAATTTACATTTGTGCCGTACGCGGATTGCCCGGCGAACGATTTCTGTCCATACGCATTGCTACCTCTAGAGGAGTACATGTTCCTTCACATACAGAGATATAAATTACGAATAGATTAACCTACATTAAAAACATGTCACACAAACGATATTAGAGAAACAAAGGATCCAGTTTTTCAAATAACATAATATCAAGGAAATCGAATTGAAGCTGTGGCGAAGCTTTTGGTTATTGTAAATTTGTACTTTTGCGTTGAGATTCCAACATTTGAGAGGTAAAGTGAAGGAAATACTGTACGCAGGATATAAAGAAAACGAAACCCTAGCGGAGATATACGGCGGTGATCCAACTTACGAAAGTTTTGTGCGGTCGAGCAGCCGAAAACCCTAACACAGACAACGACGACTGCGAAAGTCTGAGAGATAAGAAATAAAAAGAAATTCCGAAATTCGTTTGCCTTAATCGCAATATCACTGGTCGGGTCGGGCCCGGCTGAGTGAGCTTGAACGAACGACCGTCAAAATTGGGTTTTAATTTGACTTGTTTGGAAAGTGGAATTCTTGCGCAGCTAACTTGGGCCGAGGTGTTCGTCCTTGGTGCTGACCCGTCCATGGCATTCCCAAAAGCTGATGATCTTTGGGACTTGGGCCCTGAAGGCCCAACCCCCAAAAGAAAAATAGCCCTTTTTAAATAAGAGTAATGTATGTTATAAACCCTTCTTTTTTTTCTTCTTTTTTTTATCCTCCCAAATTAATTGGCTCTTAAAATTATTATTGGATTTTGAATGAATCACTATTAAATTTTGATCCAATAATAATTTTAAAAACCACTTCAACTTTAAGAGAATAAAAATATAATTTATAGCATTACTAGGAGTGACCGACGCAACTCCATCAAGATGTCACTGTCACTAGCAGAAGGAGGGAGAGGATGTGGGTCGTGATGTGATGGAAGTCAAGTAGCAAACATCAAACATGTAGGCCTCATTTGGTTAGCATAATAGGTCCCTGAAATTAAATAGTCATTATTTTGTTTGGTAGGGGTTTATTTCTTAGAATAGTTATTCCTGTTATAATAATTATTCCCTTACAAAGATGAATACATTTTTCTCTAAAAATTGATAAAATAGCTATTCTTAAAGGAATATACTATACTTTTCAGGAAAAACGACTAATTATTCTTAATTTTTTCTCAATTTTTTTTAAAAAAAAAAAAAAACCTACCTTTACAATGCCTCAAAAACATCAAGTTAATTTTCAATTTCCTTAAAATATGCAATTCCTTCCCTTCCATTTTCCCTCAATTTTCCTTTTAATCAAATAGACCTCGATCCAAAACATAAATTCATAAAAATATAATAGATGCAACCAACGCCAAATAATTCAAGCTAATTCTCAACTTCCATAGAAACCACATGAAACTCAGAATGTTTCGATCACGTCCTATGGACCTTTTCCTTTTCTTTGTCACGATTTTCTAAGGAACCAAATGGAATCCAACCAAAAACAGCAACAAACATCATAAACAAAACAAAACCCTAGAATATCAAATAAATTTTAATGTTCCATAAAAACCACATAATACTTAAAATATGAAATTTGATTCCGCACAACTCAGTTACCAATATTCTCAGTAATGAAACACACATAACTCAACCAATGGCACTCACATTGGGTATTTTTTTTTTTTCAAAAAAAAAAAAAAAAAAGTTAATGTGAGGTTTTTTTTTTTAGTAATTTTGATTGAATTCTAATTAAAGTATATGTGACTAAACTAAATAGTAGGAATAACCGATCAATTCCACTCTCTTTTATGTCCGGTAATAACTATTCAATTTTTCAATGAAATACTTATTCCCCAAACCAAACGAGACCGTATCGTGGTTTTTATGACGAACGTGTAGGGTGGGTATATAAAAGATACCCATTAAAAGTTCAATTGATATTATTATTTATAAGAAATTGTTATGAAAAAAAGGCTCAAAGTACAAATTAAGTGCTCCATTACCTTTTTATGACGTATTTAAAAATTTGATGCAACCATGTCAAAATTAAGTGCTCTCATAAGTTCTTTGTGAATATTCCCTGATATTTTTTCCCTTTTGGTTCATTATGTTTTTCCAGTGAAAGGAATCCTTGGCCTTTCTCCCCTTGTATTGTTCACTGTTCAGGGCCAAAAAAATAATAATAATAAGATAATAAATTATCAAATTACACATAGTATAGGTTAATAGGTACCGCGTGTTAAATATTTTACACCATTACAAACTATCATGTCAATTAATAATTAAATTGTAGTTGAATCAATAAAAACGCTGACATCAATCATAAAAAACTGAAAGAAAGAAAGAAAGAAAGAAATCAAGAAATCTTATATAGTGATGTGAGATTACGTACGTAATTCTTATAAAAAGTTTTTAGAAATTTGTCATATATAGTGATGTGAGATTACCATTATTAAACTACGTATAATGCATTGTCTTATATCATACACTTAGTGTTTATGTTAAACACTTAATTAATCAAGATTGTTCAAATAAAAGAATCTTAAAAAAAAAAAAGTCACCCCCTAAAATTTTTCTCTCCCCTAGGCCTCTCTTTTTAATTTATTTTTTTATTTTTCCGAACAAAACAAGAAAAAAATAATAAATAAAAAAATACACCCAAATGCATCATGTTAACCGGTAGAACATAATTGTAATAACACTAATTAAGGCTTATTCGTTTAAAACGAACGGTCAAATTTTATCACATCATCTATCATGTGTTAAAAAAATAAATAAAAATAAAAATAAAATCTTATTTCCAACCACCTCGATCTTTGCCCATTGCTGTCTCTTCCTAAATATGCTCCTTCCCCACCTTCCCACCATCGTAGACCTCCTGGCCTATATATCTTGCTACCTCCTCTTTTATCATCGTTTTGTCACAGACCCACACATGGTGGACAAACTACGTTTAGAAGGGGAAGAATGTCGACCTTTCAAGCCTCGAGTACGAGCTTTGTGCGAAGAGAACTAAACCAAGCAACTCACGAGCTTGCCCAAATGGCGGTAAAGTAACATACCGACCATGTATGACTCGACACGTGGCCCTCTTCTTTATTCGGAATATTCTGGAAGGATGGTTGTAGTGTTTAATCTTCAAATACGGGTTTAAAACCATTTAAAAAATAAATAAAAAATACTCGTATCATTACGACTGACACGATATGTTTTAAGTGATTTCTATTTTGTATGATTGATATAAAAAATTATTTAAAACACGTTATAATAACTGATGTGAGATGAATATGATAAATATGTGAAATGAATAGTATTCCTCTTAATCCCAAGAATAATAATATTATTTTTCAAAAGAAAAAGAAAAGGAAAAAGTAATAACACTCGCACTTTCTCATACTCAATTTTTACACTCCATTATATAACACTTTAATATATAACACTTTAAAACAACTATTAAATTTGTGGTGATTCTTTATGAAATTCTAATATAATAATAATTTTTAAAAGTAAAAAAGAAAAAAAAAAAAAAAAAAGAGTACAGTTTTAATCTTATCGGAATCCCAAACTCCCAATAATAGAACAAAAAGCGAAGCCAACCAGTTCACGCGTGCTAGCGAAAAGTGGCTGATTAGATCGAATTTAACGGCTCGAATACCAGAATATTCGTTACCATATGTAAATGCTAATAAACAATTCAACGACGCCACGTGCTAAGTCTGATCTTAATCGGAAGGACACGACCACACCACGTGCTATAAAAATATTGTTGAAAACGTTGTCAAAATCAAGGGGGGCTCATCTGCTCCAATAAGGGCACATTAGTGACGTGGCAAGATAAGAACCACAAGAGCCTTCACCAAAGATTTATCGTAGCCTTATCCTAGCCTACCCTTTTGTTGGCAGGACACGCGTCACATGGTCAAAGTGGAGTTGATGTCGACGTCTGTAGGCTGATTAGTAAAGAGAGGAAAGAGGGTAGTATTCCAGGTGAAGGTGGTGGAACTCTCTTTTGACCCAATCAATTGGAAAGATTTTTAGTATTATTCTTCACTCTCACCCAATCGCGTTTCTTCATATTATTGAAGTTTCTATCTACATTTATGTCTATTTTGTACAGCTACCTATATGGTATCCTATTCGGTATATACTTTGAGTATCATACAACAACTTTTTTAGTTACTTCCAAAATAAAAACAATATATTATTTTAGTGGCCATTATATTATCTTCCACTTAGAATAAAATACTCCCCTAATAATATTAAAAAAAAGTCAAAAATTATTTCTAGTTTTAAAAAATTATAACACCCACCGTATTAAAAATTATAACACCCTCCGTATTATGATATATATATATATTAATGGTCTTTGGGATTGGCCTAAATTACGAATAATTCCATGTAGTTTAAAAAGTTCATAAAAAGTCCTTATGATAAACTATGATTACAAATCACTTCATGAACTCGTTTTTCGTCCATCAAGGTAACAAAGTTCGTTAGTTTGCTATATCATACCCAATAGAAAGTTGACACGTATCCATTACAATAAAAAAAAATTAAAAAATATAAATAAATAAAACTTAAATTTATTTTATTTTTTTAAATAGAAATAGTGAAAGGGTGGCTGTCGGTTGGGCAACCACCCCTTTGGGAGTGGCCAGGCCGCGCCACCCCCAGACGTGGCTGCACGGCCACCTCCGGCCATCCGGCATTCACCCCTCTACTATTTTCTATTTTTTTAAAAAAAATAAATAAGTTTTAAGTTTTATTTATTCATATTTTTAATATTTTTTAATTGTAATGGACACGTGTCGATTTTTTATTAGGTATGACGTGACAAACTAACGGATTCTTTTAATTTAGTGGAAGGAAAACGGGTTTATGAAGTGATTGGTAATTATAGTTTACCACAATGACCCTTTCATACAACTTTTTGTACAGTAATTCATAATTTAAGCCAATTCCAGAGACCAATAATATAATTATCCCCCACACACACACACACACATATATATATATATATATATATATATATATATATATATGACCTTAATTGTTAATTAAATAAAAAATCCAATCCGCAACTTTACTTACCCCTTTATATTCTATTAACATTTAACAACACGTTGATCTATTCGACTATTCTATTCAAATTTATTCTACTGTATACTATTTTTTTCCTCCCTCTTCCCCCATTTGAATGGAAAAGAAAAAGAAAAAACTACTTTTCCAAGTTTCTAAGTCTCTCTTTCAAACACAACCTAAAATACAATTAAACATGCTATTTTTATTTATTTATTAATTCAAATTAAACACGCTATTAGTTTACATTGGACTTGTTCACCTTTCATTTGAATAAAGAAGATAAATCCATAAATAGAATTTGACGCATCTTATCTTCCTCCTTATAGATTAGCATAAACACCGTACTTTGGCATGTGATTACTAATTTAATAATAAAAACTCCAATCCGCAACTTTAAATTAAAAAAATAAAAATCCAATCCGTACCTTTACTTATAAAAAATGCTTACATACACCGCTAATAGAGAATGTGATTGTCATGTATATTTTTAACATGCATTTTAGGCACGTGTCAGTTTAATATATTAAATTTTAAAACATTAATGAAAAACTCTGATTCGGGCACTTTAATATTTTAAAGAAGCCGTTGGCAAATTAAAATTTGAATTATAAAAGATTATAATTACACACCAATTTGTTTGTTCAATACCATTCATAAATTATATTTTTATTTTATAATGTTAACCGGGTGTGTTCTTACCAATTGTTTTTTTTTAAAAAAAATAAAAAATTAATCTAACAAATTAATTGAGACAGTCACTTTAATTTTATAAAATAAATGAAAAAGCACACATATTCCTCACAAACTACAAGTCAATCATAAATACATAATTTATATATATATATATATATATATATATATATATATATATATATATATATATATATATATATTTTTTTTTTCCATTATATTTTGAACTTTGGACTCAATCATAAATACATAATTTTTGAAAGTTGTGTGTGTAATGGCAACACATATAAGAGAGAAAAAACCTTATATCTCATGCAATGATATTAATGCATTTTTAATATATTTTTACCATAATTTGATGTCTTAATTAAAGAATATTAATGATAATTAAGGCTTTTAATTTTTTTTTTTAAAATAATTTTTTTATTAATTTTTTGTAATTGGGGTCTCCTGTATGATATTAATGTATTTCTTAATTATATTTTTATCATAATTTGAGGCATAAATTAAAGAATATTGATGGTAATTAAGGCCTTAATTTTTTTTTTTTAAAAATAATATTTCATTAATATTTTTTAATTACATTAGGTGGGAGAAATGATACATGTACTTAAACTTTTACAAATAAAGCCTTATTAAAACGATGTAGAACTTATTTATTGGAGATAATCAAAACAATTAATAAAAATAAATACTACAAATGCCAATAAATAAATTCTACATCATCTTAATAAGGCATTCTTTATAAAAATTTAAATACAAGTAACATCATTTTTCGTTAAGCTGATGCCTAATCTGCCTAAAATTTTCAGCGCCGGCCCTAGCCACTTTTCATCAACCGCGGCGCAGTGTGTGAACAGATTTATTGTCAAAGTATTGCTTGGTAAGCGGCTGAGTATTGAATTATACTCGCATTTGGATAAACCCCATCCGGATAGGGTCGCCAGAAGAAGTGCGGGAAGCAACGGACAAAAGTCGATCATATGTGCTTTTCCTTAGTCGTGCGAATGCCGCTGATAACTCCAATACGAGGTATGAAAAGTCAAAGAAACAGCCAATCGAATTCGACTGTCACAAGACGACAAAAAACATCGCTAATAAAAGGGCTAGCCCTCTCTGGTTAAACATTTCAAACACTCCTCCATTTCTTTTCTTAGAAATAATAAAAAAAAAAACATACAAAAAAAGAAGAAGAAGATATTCCATTCTCAACTTCTTTGAAGAACTGGAATGGCGGCCTCTGAACTTCCTCCTGGTTTTAGGTTCCACCCAACCGATGAGGAACTGATCATGTATTACCTTCGTAACCAAGCAACATCAAGGCCATGCCCTGTATCAATGATACCGGAGGTTGATATTTACAAATTTGATCCATGGCAGTTGCCCGGTTAGTATTAATCTATGTTTAGTCTATAATTACACACATATCTGCGTAATTTGATCGATTTTTTACTTTTTGTGTAATGTAGAAAAATCAGGATTTGGAGAGAAGGAATGGTACTTCTTTAGCCCGCGGGATCGGAAATATCCAAATGGGGTCCGGCCCAACAGAGCAGCGGTGTCCGGGTACTGGAAAGCCACCGGCACGGACAAGGCTATCTACAGTGGGTCTAAGTACGTCGGGGTGAAGAAAGCTCTCGTGTTTTACACGGGTAGGCCGCCGAAGGGCGTGAAGACAGATTGGATTATGCACGAATATCGCTTGTGCGATTCACGTAAACAACCCAGCAAGCATATGGGATCCATGAGAGTAAGCCTTTTTTTTTCCTCGCTTTCAGTTTTAAAGAATTTGCTCATGTCCTTCACTTAGATTGATCATTTCATTGCTTGTGTTTGTTTGTTTTGTTTCAGTTGGATGATTGGGTCCTGTGCAGGATCTATAAGAAGAAGCCTATGGCCAAGTCTTTGGAGCAAAAAGAGGAAGACTCCCTGTCCCTGCCTGCTCAAATTGATCCTAGAGAGCACCAACACATGTCAAAATTTCCAAGGACCTGTTCCATTACTCAACTATTGGATATGGACTACTTGGGCCCAATCTCCCAACTTTTATGTGACAATTCGTACAACTCAACCTTTGATTTCCAAAACACCATTGGCAGTGAAGACAAACCCAAGCTAGGGGAAATGCCTTACCAATATATGATGGATTCAGGGAAGTTTCAAGTGAATCAGGGTAGCATCCTGAGCCAGCCCATATTCTTGAATCCGGTGTATGATATGCCTGGATTTGACCGCTAAAAAAAAAAAAAAAAAAAAAAAAAAAACTGGTCTGGTTACATATTTTATAACGGGCATCAACCATTGAGAAATTGTCTCCCAAGATATCTTTAAGTTATTTGATTCCCAATCGGGTAGCATATAATGTCAATCTTGTCTATAAATGATAAATATGAGCTTCACAAGTTTGGGTGGCCGCAAATTCTGTCTTACTACACTTGCAATCCAAAACAATATCAATTATTAGTGACAATCTCAAAATCGAAATATGCGTATTAAAAAAATATGTCATACTTTTATGTATTCACTACTGGTCTAGGTTTGCAGTTTGTCAAACACCTGCGAATATATTGTCCTGCTATTCATGGAAACCATTGATAGAGCAAACCCACAGTTTCCTTGTGCATATGAACAATCTTCTCGGTTTCGTGGTGATTAAGATATGGGTCGGCACCAAATACTTTGACAAAATTAATGGGGGGATATTTTCAAACTAGTTTCTCAATTATTGGCTCCATGGGATGGGGATAGAAAGTGTAAAACTTATCCAAAAAGATGAATGCAGGCTCATCGCGGTCAAAAAACTGTGGAAAGCAACTTGGTCTTGGATGATGTGTTTAGTACTTCATCGCACGCATGCATGGGTTGAAATGTCGTTGGGATTGATGACGATATTTCAGACCCTAATAAATTATAATAATACTTATCGGGGCTCTTGCATCAGCAAGGTGGAATCCTACGTGAATAAATTTTATCCTCTGCTCAGTTTAAGGAACAAGTCTTCCTTTTTCTTTTTCTTTTTAACCAGAGCCAATGTTGTTGAATGGGTCATATCATATGGACTCTTACCTGTATTCATGTGAAACTTCAGTGTTGGTGGTCACTTGTTCCCACTGCATATTTCAATAATTACACTTGAGCAAGTTAGGTTGAAGACACAAAGAGGGTGAAACATTTTTTTATTCTCTAGTATTCTGAAGCATACAAAGATTGTTGACATAATATGGCAGTTTACAAGCCACGCCTCTTACGCACACTTTAACCACTTCCTCCACACAATAATCATTATAAGAAACAACCCCATTTAAGCTTTCTCTGCCACACATCGATTTTCTTATTTTAAACTTCATTTTCATCTGAAAAATGGGAGAAGAAAAGAATGTTTCATTAGCTTATTCTTCCCCAGATGGATACAACATGGGAATGTTGATGCTGGCTTGTATAGTTTTGTCATGGATGTTTATCCCTGTGTGGAACCAGAGGAATAAGAAAGGCCCAAAATCATGGCCGCTCGTGGGTGCAGCAATCGAACAGTTGATGAACTATGACAGTATGCACGATTGGCTTGTCAAGTACCTTTCTGAGTCAAAAACTGTCGTGGTCCCGATGCCATTCACAACATACACTTACATTGCAGATCCTGCAAATGTGGAATATGTCCTCAAAACCAACTTTGCCAACTATCCAAAGGTAGAAAAGACTTTATTTATTATCAATATAATCTTCTGCGTTTACAATTGTCAAAAGAAAATGATAAATGTACATCACATGTACAACAAGGGTACAACACCCCTCTTACATGGGGTGAGCCCCACACACTGTGGGGTCCACCCCATGTGAGAGGGGTGTTGTACACTTGTTGTACATGTGATGTACGGGAATCACCTCTCGTTGTCAAATGTTAGGAAATGTGGGATTTATGAGGTTATTTTTGCATCAGCATCATTGAACCACTGTTTCTGCTTATCTTCTATATTTTTTAAGCCTCTTTGATAAAAGTAATTCTGATTGAAGGGTAAAGTGTATCAATCGTATATGGAAGTTCTGCTAGGAAATGGGATTTTCAATGCAGATGGTGAGCTTTGGAGGAAACAGAGGAAGACTGCAAGCTTTGAGTTTGCGTCCAAGAACTTGAGAGATTTCAGCACTGTAGTCTTCAGAGAGTATAGTTTGAAGCTTTCTGCTATTCTAAGTGAAGCTTCTTTCCAAAACCAAGAAGTAGACATGCAGGTCAATTCAAAAGCTCCTTAATTCCTATATACAGAACATAACCATAACAGGGTATTTTGGCAAATTATTACAAAAACAGAACGTAATGACTTTAAATTCATTATATATAAGTTTCCAGAAGCCCCTCTAGCTATAAATATAAAGATTTTTGGACTTTTCTTTTCTAGGAGTTGTTGATGAGGATGACTTTAGACTCCATATGTAAGGTGGGATTTGGTGTAGAAATTGGAACTTTGGCTCCCAATCTGCCAGATAATCACTTTGCTAAGGCGTTTGACACAGCAAACATCATTGTGACGCTTCGCTTCATTGACCCACTGTGGAAAATAAAGAAATTTCTGAATGTTGGCTCGGAAGCTTTACTTGACAAGAGCATGAAAATCATCGATGACTTCACCTACTCAGTTATTCGAAGAAGGAAAGTAGAAATAGAAGAAGATCGGGCGACTGGCAAAAATATCAAGGTAAAACATAATAGAAACGTTTATTTAGCATTTACTAGAAGATACATATTCAGCTGTTAAGAAACGTTTTTTCATGGTGAAAAAATATCAGATAAAGCATGATATACTGTCAAGATTTATAGAGTTGAGTGAAGCCTCCTCAGAAAGCAACTCAACAGACAAGTATCTCAGAGACGTTGTCCTGAACTTTGTGATAGCTGGCCGTGACACAACGGCAACTACTCTCTCATGGGCCATATACATGGTAATGACCCACGCCGATGTATGCAACAAGCTTTACTCGGAGCTCAAAACTCTAGAAGAAGATCAAGCAAAAGAAGAGAATGTGTCGTTGCTTCAGTGTGACACTGAGGACTCGGAATCGTTCAGTGGAAGAGTAAAGCAATTTGCAGGCCTCTTGAATTATGATTCGCTGGGAAGGTTATATTATCTGCATGCAGTGATCACAGAGACACTTCGTCTGTACCCGGCAGTCCCTCAGGTTTTTGCCCTTTCTCCAACTGAAGGCTGAAGCTCATGCCATATCAATTCGAATGAACATTATTAATGTGTGATGATTGTATAGGACCCCAAGGGCGTCTTGGAGGATGATGTCTTGCCAGACGGAACCAAGGTTAAAGCAGGAGGCATGGTGACTTACGTTCCCTACTCAATGGGTAGAATGGAGTACAACTGGGGCCCTGATGCAGCCTCATTCAAGCCTGAGAGATGGCTTAGCGATGGATTCTTCCAAAACGCATCTCCATTCAAGTTCACTGCATTTCAGGTAATTAACCAAGGATTTCTGAAAAACAGTATAACGAATCAAACTTTAGCTGCCCCTAAGAATTACCTTCTTCTGAAGATTATAAAGCTTCATACTGGGATAGACACTTCGCCGGACATTTACGGCGGTTCATGGTTCTTGTTTTTCTGTGACCTACAGGCTGGGCCAAGAATATGCCTTGGGAAGGACTCTGCATATCTCCAAATGAAGATGGCACTGGCCATTTTGTGTAGGTTTTACAAATTCAGTTTGGTGCCAGATCATCCAGTGAAGTACAGGATGATGACAATACTATCAATGGCGAATGGCTTGAAGCTTACCATAGCGAGACGTTCTTAAGATGCCCTGGAGGCCGTTCTCTTTGTTTCTCAATCTGTATGATACGGAAATAACAACAAAGTTTGCGGTTTAATATCCACAACTCCCATTTGATCCAAGAGACAATATATAATTATCTTCATATCTGATCAACTCATTTGTCAAGTAATTAAGCATCAGATTGTAACTCATAAAGATGAAAGCATGAAGTTAATCTGATTTAATGCTCTTATAAATCACAGTGTGTATCTTATATACATCCAAGTATTATAGTATATATAGTTTGCTTCTTTCTATTCGCAGGAAACTACAGTTAAAGCTGATCCCAATACAGACAAACACCAGCACAAACTAATGAATTAATTTCTGCTTCTTTTCTTGCCATTCATTGATTTGAGCTTCTATCTTTGCTTGCACTATTGCATGAAAACCTGGGTATGGCTCATAACCGAAGAAGGTCTGAAGAGCCTAAAGAAATTACAAGAGCAGATATAAACATAGTTCTCATATCAGAAATGGCAATGGGATCATGAAAAGAAATTAAAATTACAAAGAAAATACCTCCAGCAGCACAAAGAAGGGAGCCATTATAAAGGCTTGAACAAGGTTGTCCAAAAGAGCTGGTGCGCGTTTCTGCAGAACATGGATGAGTTCAAGGTATTAATAAGTCTGACACGTCATTAAAAAGGCCACAAACAACCAAATTGCCTACCTCAAAGACCCCATGGCCAATAAATTGTCCGGTCCAACACAAAAGCTGGGCAAGGAGAACAACCTGAAAATAAGTTTGTAGAGGTTGAAATTAAGTGAGAAAAAACAACATCCCTCACAGAACTTATATTACCAAGAAGTAGCAGATAGCACTAAAAGCAGCGAACAAGTAAAAACTTGGACACATAAAAAATTGGTGCTGATGCGATTTGAGGGCTTTGTTTCACAGAAACAGGAGCAAATATAGTTCAAGAGAACAACTTCTACTGCTCGACATGGACTGAATAAACTGAGCCATTTACCAACAACGACTCAATGGAGTTGTTTCTCCTATTTGAGTTGGCAACTTGATGGAAAAACTCTGAGCATTTGTCACCCTCATGATGGTTCTCCATTCCCTTGGAAAAGTTTTTGGCAGGTTAAGGTTTCCTTGAGAACAACATTCTGTGCTTGGTCGACTGCCCTAGGGAAGATCCTCACCATGGATAATCTAAAAAAGTGGCATGTTATTGTGGTCAATTAGTGCTATATGGTAAGAGAAGTGGGAGTTTGTGGATCATCTTCTTTTCCACTGAGATTGCTAGTGCCTTATAGAATGCTATTTTCAGAAGTATTTCTGACTTGGGTTATGCTTTGATGAATGGCAGACCTTTTCGCTTGTTGGATAGGCTTATATGACAGTCCTCAGAGTGCAGCAGTGTGAAAGATGGTGTCAATCTTGCCTTTTGTGGTGTTTTAAGAAGGAAAGAAGAAAAAAATGAAATAAGTTTTGAGGACCGCGAGAGAACAATGGTGGAACTAAAATCTTTCTTCTTCCATACTCTTTACCTTTGAACAGCCGTTTTAGACTTTCTTAATTTGCTTGATTTTCATGATTTTCTTGACATTTTTTTTCTTTTTCTAGCTAGGTGTTTCTCTTTTATATTTCTTGTGTGCCTAAGTTGCGTCTTTTATGCTTGGAATAATGCCTAGACAAAATTTCGCCAATTCAAGTCGGCCTCTAGTTTCAAATTGGTTAATAAAGAAAGTAGAAAATTAAGAAGGTTATCTTGTTCCATCAACTCTGACTCAAAAAGCGGTAGTGCTTGCCGTGGCAAAGTGAAAGAGAGGGTTGTTGTTTGTGGTTACTTATGAAGCCTAAGTTGTTATAATGATATATGAGGTGTGGGGAGGTTGAATGAGGGAGACAAAGGCGTGAGAGTCAAGATTTTGCTTAGACAGTGGAAGGCAGATGTTATTTGTTTGTAGTAGTGAAATTTCCTTATGGTTTTCCGCTTGGACTACCATAATAACTGCAACAAGAAGGATTAAGCAGAACTACTCCAGCATCAAAGAGGCAAACAAGAAGCATCATTCTAGAAGTAAATAATCTTTGATTACTAATTCAATGCGAATATTACAGCATAATAATAATAAAATCCATCTCAACATAGAATAAGGCCACAAGAAAACAACGAAAGCAACAAAGAAAGAAAAGAAGGTGCAAAATCGGTTTTGCCTTTATCAATAAGTTGGGACATCCCTACACGACATGGAACCTAAAGTATTCATTCAATACGACACACTCTTTCGCAAAGATAAAAATTATCCAAAAATTAATTAATTTCAATTAAAATTCAGAAAGACAAACAATTAAAACTGAAAACAAATTCAGCACAATAAGGGGAAACGAAACATTGACCTCGCTGCAAAATATTCAAACAAGCAAGTTGGTGCTGTAACATGTAGAAGAGGTAATTGTTCCAAATATAAATCGTAAAAGAAAAAGGAAAGTAATATATATATATATATATATATATATATATATATATATATATATATACCTATTGATTTCAGAATATAAAGTAAACTCATAGTAAATTTATGAACAGAAACTGATAAAAACCCAAAATTGTACCTTCCAAGCGAGTGAAAACCCAAGTCGACTCGCAATAAAACTGCTAGCAACCCAACAAATAGCACAGAGCAGAGCAGCCAAAGACCCAGCTTTCACATCCAAACAGACGTAAAACACCGAATAGATCAAAGCAAACGAGAACCCAACATTCAAAACCAGAATAACATCATTCCCAAACAGAGAAAACTCGATGTAAGGGAGGTTGAACAGAGAAGGGGTGAAATAAAGAATAAGAAGAGCTGTGAAAAGGATTGGCCAAACAAACAACATGTGGATGGCTATGTTGATTGGGTTCCTGTGATAAGCGCCATAGAAAGCAAAGTGCTTCTCAAGGTCAAATACTCCGATCTTTCCCATTGAGAAATTGAGAGAAATATTGGGTTTTGCTTGGACTTGGGTGGGAGGAGAAGGACTGTAAGAATTGGGAGAAAAAGGGGAAGAAGAAAGTTCAGAGGTTTTCAAAGACAGAAGCCACGGTATGAGCTTAATTAATTGCTTTTCATGAAAATCAACGGCGTAAGAGACCAACTTCCAATCAAAAGCGATGATAGCATCACCCAACTGGGAAATACATATATATTTAACTTAATAAAATATTTTAAAAGAAAATTTAAAACCAAGGGGGCCATCCGGCCATGCATGGACCCGTCCCTGATGGCAGCACCAGCACGTCCGCGGGGTGCATGGCATCGCCAAGGGGGCCCCGAATCAGAGTGGACCATTGGATGACCCGGCATTTACAAAGCCTCCAAATTCCCCTTACAATTACAAATTTGGAAAAACTTCACATTTGAAGTCAATATACGATAGATTGTGATTTTCCAACATCCTAAGATATTACACCCCCTAGCTCCTACCATGCAGAATTAGGCATAGTAAAAGTTTAATGCAAATTAAATCATGTTGAAGCTCTTTGCTGAAATGATTATTCCTATTTCAGGGTTACTAAGAAAAAAAAAAAAAAAACACCAACAGACTACAGAGCGTAGAAAAGTTTCCAAAAAGAAAATATAGATCTCTATAATGAAATCCAACAAACTGATCAGCCCTGTTGGATGTTGCAAATTCTGTTAACCAAGATGATTGTTCTCCAACATGTTGGATTCAACATTAACCCACAAAAAGAAATGAGGCTAAAGGCAACCAAGCAATCTATCTAGCATGCATATCAAATGAGAAAGTACAGAAATTGCTTCAAAGTAGAACCAAGAAGAACATAGTGGCAGTTGGAAAACTGCCTCCTAACTCTAGAACCTCATGCCATTATCTTGGCAGACCTAACGTAGAGGCTATCCACGACCTTGCCAACATTAGAAATGGTTTCCAATGTTGCCGGGAATATTGCATCTGTCTTGGGATCATCAAAAATGACGAGGCATCCAGCACCCTGATCTAGAGTTCCTGCAAACTTCTTATCCAGAATCATCTGAGATAACTTCTTCTCCACATGATCAACAGGCAATTCAATCAGCTCAGCAATATGAGCAATCTCAACCCTTGAGAAAGGTTCAATCAACCTGCAGAGATTCTGCTCCAACAAAGTGTCATACAGGGAAGAGAGGTGCCTGTGAACAATAGGGTCTTCCTCTAGCTGGGCCCTAAAATCCCTGAGGGCAGTCTCAAAAAGCTTCAATGAGCGCTTTGAATAGGCATCCGCCACAGCTTTCATGGCATCCATCTCGGGTCCCACATACTGCAATCCAGCTTTTGATGATATTATTCCCGTCACATCATCAGCCTGGTTCACCATTATTTTGCATAACAACATATACTTGAGGCTAAATACTGCTCGTGGATCTTCAAGAGCATTGAAAGCTTCAAAAGCTTCGAAGAAATAGCTATAAGCAGTTTTGTAGTCCTTTTCTTCTGCATGGAGGATTCCACTCTGCAAATCTATAGTACCCTGTTGTGCTGGGGGCACATATATAGCATTGGCGGCAGTTCTCGCAGCCGTCAGTGAAGCCTTAGCTTTAGGGAGATTCCTCAAAGAGAAATGGAGCTTACTCTCCAACAAGTCTATGTCCACAAGTAGAAGCTTGTCATCTAGCCTTCTCACTTCCTTTATCAAACCCGAAAGGAGATTTAAAGCTTCTGAATACTCTTTGTTTTCCATCAAAAGAGCTGCAAGCCTTGCCTCCACTCTTTGCCGTAGGAAAGTTCGCTTTTCGGCACGGGTCCACTGCACCATTTCTTTGCAGAGGGAAATCTGGAGATCAGATGTGCCTGGTATTTTAGCTACTGCATCAATTATCCCACGAACAATTTTTGCAGTCTTTGCCTTGGGGATCAAGTTGAAAAAGGGCCTCAATTGGTTCAAAAGGTTCCGGAGATCCTCTGCCCGATTCTCTTGTCTGAGAAGATCTGAGAGATTTGTAACAGCCTGTTCCTTTATCCTAAGGGCTTCAGAAGAAGATGACGGGTTTTCAAGTACGCGATAAAGAATAGAGATGGCTTCAGCAGGGGTTTTGGCTTCTAAAGCCTGAGCAATTGAATCAGTTGTTGCTGGGAGGTATGATGAAGACATGGTTGATAGTTCAAAATCACCAAGTCCTGCAAAATCAAAAAAAAAAAAAAATCAAAATAAATTTTTTTTTTCATCAGCTTAATTTGAAATAAATAAAAATAACATTGAGCAATTCATAAAATGAAAATTTTGTGCCCGAATATATAAAGTATGCAAAAATTAGGTGGCCAAAGTAGTTTCAAGCTATTTTGGCAAACAGAACCAACCTCTATTCTATAAGCCTCTATTCTCTATTTACAGACAATAAGAACAGTTTCAACATGGGAACTCAGTGGCAATCATCAGAAAACCTATTTCATCCCTTAAGAAAGATACCAAAATTATCAGGCAATCCGCTATTAGTACATAATGAGAAAGACTTGGACATTTAATGGCATCAACTTTCAGTTTCTAAGTTAAAGAGTCCGTTTCTAAGATTGCTATATGAGCAGATGGTGGCTCCTAGTTGTTTATCTTTCATGGATGTTTTAGATTGTCAACATTTAGTAATCAGAAGTTTTCTTTCCCCTTTTCCATAGGTATTTTTCTCTTGTATAATACCAATATACTAGGCTAGCTCCTTTTTCTCTTTAATTAAATTTGAATTAAAAAAAAAAAAAAACTTTTTAGTTTTCCCACCTATGAGCACAACATCCAAGAGTTTTAAATCCTATGGACAGTTAGATGCGTCGGCTTTTTTCCTTTATTGCTTATTTTCCTCTTTGGGCCAGAAAACATAAAAAGGAAAAAAGATATACTAGTTGTCACGGCAACCCTAAGCACAAAGTGTATGGCCTAATAAGAACAACTTTTGTGACAAAATAAGGGAATACAATCTAATACTAGGGACATAAAGGGTAAGTCAACCTTCATCCTAGCATTGTCCTGTGCCAATATATGAAAAGATACTATCAGTAACAAGCATTTATTCAGGCAATACATGTTATGCAACTGCGAACCACACATATATTACAGATGTCCCAATAGCAGTGGGACATCTGTAATATATTCATTTATTTATTTCCCGGCTTTCCGCTGTGACTAGCAGTGGTTCAGGCAATGCATGACGTGCATCTGCAAAACACATCATCCACTACAGATCTTTAAGTAGCATAAGCGTTAAAGGAGCGAGTCACATTCTCTTTTACCCTTCTTCCTTACTCAGCTTCCCACTCCTGCCTCCCCTCAATCCTCTACTCTGAAGGTAAGCTAGTAACTATGTGATGTCCGTTGATCACCTTCTTCTTCATTGTGATGTGGCTCGGGTTGTTTGGAGTTATTTTTATAGCTTGTTTGGGGTGGGGTGGAGTGGGTTATGCCTAGTAGTGTTGTGGATTTATTGAGGGGTTGGGGCACTTTGCTGGGTCGTGGTCCTGTTTTTCGTATATAGAAACAGGTTCCTTTATGTGTTTTGTGGGGCTTGTGGCGTGAGAGAAATTCTAGGCTTTTTGAGGATGTGGAGTCTTCAGTTGGGGCTATTTGTAGAAAGGTGCTTAATTTGTTATATCTTTGGGTGTCGGCGCATAGCCCGGGTAGTTTGTTGTTCGCTGACTTTTTACTTTCTTGTTCTTTCATTTCCTCTGTTTAGGGGCACTTTTGTATACTTCATGTGTACTAGGGTTGCGCCCTCTGCGTTTTTTAATGAATTCTTACTTATAAAAAAAAACTATGTCCTCAAATTAAGGTTTAGAGACTCTTGTCAATGATCCCATGAAGGGATTTTGATCAAAGCCTAAATGTCTCAAAGTGACTAATTATACGAGATTTAACTGTAGTATGGAACTAGCAATCCTCTATGTGGTTCTTGGCCCATACTTAAGCATCATAAGCCATAGTGGCCCAAAGCCATGAGATTTACCATGGTGTAACATGAACCCAAACAAATTTAATCCAAAGGCGAATTTGGCTCTCTGGGAGAAATATCATGCACCTCGTCGCCCAAAGCAGCAGCTAGTACTCACTTAGCAACCAATCAGCAGACCAAGTAGCTTCAGCATAAGTAGGCTGATTTAAAACCTAGACTACCATTCCAGATATGATTCAACTTTAACCCAAGAGAAACCCTACTCTACAAACCTCAGCCACAAGAATGGAGACTTCTTCCAAATAACCAATAATGCTAGATTGTTTTTGTTCCTGTTGAAGTTCACATTGGCTCACTTAATAATACAATTTTCTAAAAGGTCAAATTCTTCGCTTGCAAATATTGCCTTTTTTACAACCATTAATTTGTACGTCTGTTAGGGAGTAGAAAAAATGTCCAAACAATGAAGTGTTCTGACACTCGACTTGAACAAGACTCCAGCTACGTAACTTTTAATCATCCGAATTTCACAACAAAAGTGTCTAACTGAATTGAAACACTAATAGTCCTTCCTATACTGGAATTAAAATCTATTCAAAACATAATTTGAACCCAACCTTTGCCTCTTACTGCTTAAAAAAAGTCACTCTTTGTTCCGAGTATCTTCCCAAGTTAAAAAATAAATAAATAAATCCTCCTGGAAAGAGATAAGTTTTCATGCTAAAAGAAAAGGTATAAAAAGAAAAATCAATATCCCCGAGAGGGAGGGGGGGGGGGGGGGGGGGTTACACAACATAAATTTTCCAAAATAATTCCTAATTCTCTCAATCTACCATCAAATAGATTTTCAGACAATAAGTTATACAAATCAATTTCGCAAGTATAGAAGACTCTCTATCTTTTGTTTATCAGGGTCATTTTAAAATAAAAGCTGGTTCTCAAAGTCAAGGCAAAGTTTTCTTTTTTGATACGTAAGGCAAAGTTTTCTTTTCTTTTCTTTAAAGTGAATGCACAGTTTTAGAAAATTATTGCTGCAACGCGGTTTGCGACCTTTGCAAAAACGTCAGTGTGAGAATTTCTTTCTTTAAGCCTAAAAATGAGGAAGACTTTTCTTTCATTAACTCAAAGATAAGAAATTTTCATTAACATTTTCTTTTCCAGAATCATATTTTCATTAACATTCAATTCAATTGCTAGAAAATAATAATGGGAAATCACATAAAATCAAACCATGCACATGTATACATAATCTGAAAAACTTTATTCTTTATCTGGTTTCTATTACTGAACTTGTACTTTTCCTTTTTCTTTTCTTTACTAGTTTGTCTCTGGCTTTAGTTGAACTTAACCACCTTGTTCGACCTAGGGTGTTAAATGTCCTCCCCCATTCAACCTAATGGTGTCGAGGGTAGAGGGTACCACCCTCCTCAAGCGTACTATCCCTTTCAACCTAGAGCTGTGGAACATACGACCCTGCTCCATCTAGGGCTGCCAAGCATACTACCCTGTTTGACTTAGGGCTGCCAATCGTACTATCCCACTGGACCTGGGGCTGTGGAACATACGACCTCACTCCACCTATGGCTGTCAAGCATTATACCCTGCTCAACCTAGGGTTGCCTTGGGCTAACTTTCGTACTTTAAAAAATTCTGTCTTTTTTTTTTCCTGTGAATACTGGTCTTTTCACTTCCTTATACTTTCTTTGAAAAACTTTTATTTAAATTTCATTCCTTGTCAAACATGTAAATCTCAGTGTAATCATATATTGACAAAAAAAAAGTATTTAAAAGTGCAGTGCTCATTATCACATGGAAAACTATGCACACATTTTATTTATTTAATCACATATGCATAGTAAAAGCATTTCATGATAAACAATAGTTATGTTATTGGTGGGAAGATTTTCTTTACCTCTATTGTCCACATCCTTACTAAACCTTCCACCTATGTCCCATGCTCGCCTGCAATTTATTCTATTGCATCGTTAGTTGTGGTTAAATTTTCGAACCCTAAACTCTTTTTCACCGGTAGCCACCCACTAGCTTCCACGTAGCATTTCTCAATTTCCTTCAAATTAGGCTACGTTATGTTATCCCCTTGGCTACTACTCTATTATAGTTGTTGGATTAATGGTTTCTTAACAAGGAATATTTCATAACAAATTTTAAACTTTAAAGCTATTTTTAAGTTAGTGACGTAACCTGCTCTAATCCTCACATTGAAATCATGTGCTGAGTGACTATTCCAAACTCTTGTTCAGCCATATCCACTCGTTATTGAAATTTCATTATCCATTCCTAAGAAGGTGATCCTCTTCATAACCCTATGCCTCAATTACCCCTTCCTCCAACACGTGTCACGTGATCGTCCGCAATACTCTATGTTTATTAGTAAGGGTTCCCCACCTATTGAAACCCTTGACACTGGGCCTTTGAATTTTCTCTTTCCTTGAGGAAACCTAAATTTTCAATTCTCCTTTATTTCATTCTCCTTAGCCTTAAAATAATTCATTGCACCAAGAGAGTTAAACCTAATCCTCTAAAAACCCTTAAAACGCTTAACCATATCTGTATGCGTAATTTTTTTTTTTTTTTTTTTTTATTACTATTATTTTTTTTATAAGTAAGCGAAATATCATTAAAAAATGCAAAGCGCAGTCAAGTACACATGGAGTATACAAGAGGAGCATCTAAGTCGGAGAAGAAAAAAGAACAAGAAAATCAAGAAAGCTAATCACTAAGGGAGCTAGGAACGCAGCAATCCACGAGCAACCAACAATGGAAAAGAAGGTGGTCCACAGTCTCCCCATTCATTTTGCACATACAACGCCTATCAACCACAATGACATGCCTCTTTCTAAGATTATCCAAGGTAAGGATCTTCCCTAGAGCCACCGAACAAGCAAAAAAAGCCACTTTCAAGGGAACCTTGGTCTGCCAAATACTTCTCTAGAGGAAAGGATCTTCCTCTTTGCACGCAAAAAATAATTATATTATAGAACCCAACTGTTAATACTCTAAAAAATAATTTAATAATTCTAATTAGATTAGACTTTTATCCTACGCTATAATCTACTTACTTACTACAATGTGATATATAGATAGATTCTAAGTTATACATTATTCTTTGAAAGAATTTAGAATTTATAAATAATTTAAGTAGTTAGATCATAAGTCATTGGTTCAAAATCGATAAGGAGCTTGGATTCTTTTTCATAGAACCCCAACAAATTAATATCCTCAATTGGCCCTTCAAAAGCACAACAAAATTTTTCTTGCAAAAATCTTCTCAAGAACAACAACCCATATTCGGCCATATCAAGAATTACACAGCCAAAACTTCTCTCAACAAAAACAACCCATATTCGGCCACAGCAACCCAAGAAATCAAATTTGGACTACATCCTATTCGGCCATCCACCAAAAACAAAACAATTTTCC
The DNA here is from genome assembly GCA_028654335.1 of Alnus rubra. Taxonomy (NCBI): domain Eukaryota; kingdom Viridiplantae; phylum Streptophyta; class Magnoliopsida; order Fagales; family Betulaceae; genus Alnus; species Alnus rubra. The sequence continues at coordinate 310,920 of JAJPGS010001777.1, read as the reverse complement.
ACCCAATCGGCCCTCCACCAAAAACAAAACAGAATTTCTTCCTTTCAATCAACACTCATTATTCACTCAATCGACCTGCTGGGCAATTTACACAACAAAATTTCTCAACAAAAAAATCTCACCCAAGCCTCAACCCAATTGGCCATCTAAACAATTTACAACACAATTTCTCACAACAAAATCTCACCCTTTCATTCGGCCATCCACCCAACCGAAAGCCCCAGAACAACCCAAAATTTCTTCAAAATCACAACGCCGTGTTCTGCGCAGCGTGTTTCGGTATTTAGCCAGAACAACCCAATAAAACTTCAATCCCACAACCAAAGAAATTTCATCCCCTCTTCAATCGAGTTGGACCATTCGGCCAGTGTAAGAAAACCCCCAAATTAAATATACAGACAACCAAAAATTCAAGCCTCAAAATCGCAACAAAAGAAATCGATTTTATTTCAACATTTTACCCATTCGGTACTCACCCCAAAATTAAACTAACAAGCTAGAGAGATACCGATTTGGAAGAAAATTTTGTGGGGAAAAATACCTTTGGTGGACCGCCAGACTGCACCGGGCCTCGGCTCTCTCTCTCGGCGACGCTAAACAGGGAGAGGGGGGAGTCTCTGTTTGTGCGAGGAAACGACGGGGCTCGCCCCTTTACAGCATTCGCGTTGGTTTATTAAATTGGGAAAATACAATTAACCCCCAATAGTGTCATTACTTTTTCAATTTTATCTCTAATATTTAAAAATTCGCATGTGTCCCAGTTCTAATGAAGTTTTTAAATTTGTCAATGCAGGCAATTTGTTAATAATTTTCGTCTGTTCTAATGAAAAGGGCCTCACATGTTCTGCACGTGGTTTTTTTATGCAAGCTTATTCTTTTTACCCTCACTTACACATAGTCAATTACCGAATTAACTTTCAAATATTTCATGCTTTGATGACCTTAATCTGGTTCTCCTTCACTAAATACAACAAGTACATAGCCAATGACATGTAATTTTTCCCGCAAAAACCTCCGATCTCCAAAGGGTTCACCTGCAGCATAATCGCTTCGACCAATGGCAGACCTATACTCCTAACCCTCCAATTTTTTTTTAAAAAAACAAATAAAAAATAAAATAAAATAAAATTTTGCCCTTAATTTTGTTTTTTTTTTTTTTTAGTTTTGCCCCCCTAAATTGTTTTTCTTTCAATTTGGCCCTTCCATATTTGCAAGGCTGGGCCCGCCACTGGCTCCGACAGTTCGATTGCGATCTTGTTCTCCTTTAATTGGGAGAGCCGAAGCAGAGCACCTCCAACACTGAACCTTAATGAGAATAGGACGAGGATGAGTTTGAGTTTGCTGTTGTTTGTAGAGAGTCGGAGTACTCGTTGCCAATCTTAGCCGACGAGGTCTTCTACAATGGCCAGATTAGACCCATCTACCCGATCTTCGACCAAACACTACTTCTCAACGATTCCCATATAAACTCCGATCATTCAAAGGCATCCTTGTCGACGTTTCGTCGTTCTCCTCTGTTGGGGATAAATCCCACTCAACTCGATCCAAATAGGAGATTCAAAAGTCAAATAAGGTCCAAACATATAAGAATAATGATCATATCAGAAGTCTAAGAAGATATCAGATCAGAAGTCTAAGAAGATATCCAATTATAAGTCTAATAAAGGATTAAAGTCCAATTAGAACTCTGACAGCAGTTCTAGATCAACAAGGAGCAGGAATCCTAATCCAGGTTTGACTCCACCTCTATGCCTATAAATAGGTTCATACCCCAGGTATAAACTAAGTCTCAATTTTTATGCATAGAGCATTATTTCTCTCACAGAAGCTAACTTAGGCATCGGAGCAGGATCCCCGGAAGGGTCCCTAGATTTTGTTGTTTTGCAGGATTAGAGAGAAGTGTGAAGAACATCAGAGGAGCGTGCAGATTCACACCATACCGGAAACTGTACCAACAGTTTGGCGCCATCTGTGGGAAACGATTATTCGTTCCTCATAAAAGAAAAATAAGATCCAGCATGGTGATGAACACACGTTCCGGAAGCCAGACCAATCGACAGCCCGTGGCCCCACAGGAACCGGTTATTCAGAATAATTTGCAGCCTCCACCGAACCCTCCCCCGGGGGTGGAGATCAAGATCGCATAGCAGCGTTGGAAGCCCAGATTGAATCCTTAACACAGCGGAATGCCGAGTTGCTGCGAAGGAGGCCGGAACAACCCAATCCCGAGATGAACAGGGATGAGCGTGAGGAAGAAGATCACAACAGCAACATTAATCCTCGGAGGGAGGATGACCGCCAAGGAGATCTGAGCAGAGTTATTGCCGAGCTGGAGAGAAGGTGCACGTACATGGAGATGGAAAGAAAGGACAAAAGCAGATCCGTAATGGTGGACAAGCTCCTAATGGGTACAGACTCACCCTTCACCAGACGGGTGGCAGACTATCAGCTTCCCGATAAATTTAAGGTACCCCAGATTCTAAGTTATGCAAGAGACAGAGATCCCTTGGATCACCTAGAGAATTTCAAAGCTCATCTAGACCTTCACGGGACACCCGATGAAGTAGCATGTCGGGCCTTCCCTCTTACTCTTTCGGGGAATGCCCGAGACTGGTTCAGGAAGCTGCCCCCGAATTCCGTTGATCAGTTCAAGGAATTGTCCAAGATATTCCTAACGGAGTTCTTGGCTTTCCGGACAAGGAAGAAGCCTTCGGGATATTTGCTATCATTGCACCAGCAGGGCAACGAGAGTCTTAAGGAGTTTATGGCTCGGTTCAACCGAGAGAAGGCTACGGTCGAAGATCCGACCGAGGATATGATCTTTGCTGCCATTTTATCAGGGAATTTCACCCGAGGAGCCTTTGATGAAGAAGTTGATCCGGAAGCAACCGAGTACCTTGCAGGGCCTCATGGATAAGGTAGAAGAATTCATTAATCAGGAAGAGACGTTGAAGTCTATGGCCAGTTCTAGACTACCCCGAGAGACAGCCCCAGAAAAGAAAAGGAAAGAATTCAGGAAAGCTGATGGGGAAGAGCAGAGGCAGGTAAAGAAGTTCAGAGATTACAACTTTACACCTCTCAATGCCGAGATATCAGAAGTCCTCATGGAGATCAAGAGAGATCCAGCGTTCCGGGAACCACAAAAGATACCAGGTAATCCTCGTTACAGGAATGCAGGCAAATATTGTGATTTTCATAAACAAGCAGGTCATTACACCGAGGGGTGCGTAACCCTAAGGTTGTTAATAGAAGAAATCTCTCGGATCAGTCCTAGCCGAGTATAAGAAGAAACTTCTCGGACCAGTCCTAGCCGAGAATGAGCCTCTCGGATCAGTCCTAGCCGAGAGCAAGAAGAAATCTCTCGGATCAGTCCTAGCCGAGAGTCTTGGATTAGTCCTAGCCGAGTATAAGAATAAACTTCTCGGACCAGTCCTAGCCGAGAAGGAGCCTCTCGGATCAGTCCTAGCCGAGAGCAAGAAAAAACTTATCGGATCAGTCATAGCCGAGAAGGAGCTTCTCAGATCAGTCCTAGCCGAGAAGGAGCCTCTCAAATCAGTCCTAGCCGAGAGCAAGAAGAAACTTCTCGGATCAGTCCTAGCCGAGAGCAAGAAGAAACTTTTCGGATCAGTCCTAGCCGAGAAGGAGCCTCTCGGATCAGTCCTAGCCGAGAGCAAGAAGAAAACTCTCGGATCAGTCCTAGCCGAGTACGAGAAGAAAACTCTTGGATTAGTCCTAGCCGAGAGTCTCAGATCAGTCCTAGCCGAGAGCAACAAGAAAGCATTCTCGGATCAATCCTTGCCGAGAGAGCCAGGGGGTCGGATTTAACCCTCGGGTTTTGCAGGTTTTCCAAGAAACAGGGAGAAAACCCTAAGGAAAAACAAGAAAGTAATGGGGGATAAGATTTAACCCTCAGGTTTTGCAGGTTAGTAGGTTTTCAGAAGGAGACAAAGATCGGGTTTCCTTAGACATGGAATTCTCATTATTCAAGCAAGCTTCGGATAAGGGAATTGAGGGGTAACTGTTGGGGATAAATCCCACTCAACCCGATCTAAAGAGGAGATTCAAAAGTCAAATAAGGTCCAAACAGATAAGAATAATGATCAGATAAGAATAATGATCATATCAGAAGTCTAAGAAGATATCAGATCAGAAGTCTAAGAAGATATCAGATTGGAAGTCTAAGAAGATATCCAATTATAAGTCTAATAAAGGATTAAAGTCCAATTAGAACTCTGACAGCAGTTATAGATCAACAAGGAGCAGGAGTCCTAATCCAGGTTTGACTCCACCTTTATGCCTATAAATAGGCTCATACCCCAGGTATAAACTAAGTCTCAATTTTTATGCATAGAGCATTATTTCTCTCACAGAAGCTAACTTAGGCATCGGAGCGGGATCCCCGGAAGGGTCCCTAGATTTTGTTGTTTTGCAGGATTAGAGAGAAGTGTGAAGAACATCAGAGGAGCGTGCAGATTCACACCATACCGGAAACTGTACCAACATCCTCTAAGAAAGCTCATGGTTGAAGAGTGAGAACGAGAGCAACAAGAAGAAGCACTCGAGCCCATGTCTTGCTCTTCCTCCGAAGCTGACACCCTCGATGGGGTCCAACCCGAGACCCATTGCGTGTGGGCCCCAACAAAGCCATCATCATAATCAGCCGCATATGCTTCTTCTTCAATCAGTAGACACAAGAAGAGCCTTTCCACCGGCTCGTCCAAGAGATGGAAGCTCCGGGACCTTCTGTATCGGAGTAACAGTGACGAGAAGGACACGTCTTTGTGGTGTCCAAGGTAGCGTTGCAACAACTCGACCGTCTCCGAAGAAGCCGTATGAAACTCACTGGATCTGTCACTGTTACAATTGCTAAAAGCTGAGGAGCACGCGAGGGTAAAATGGAAATAACATGCGGAGTGAGGCCCTTTCTGTCGGAGCAGACAAAAATTACAAATGGATTGGTCACATTGACAAATTTAAAAACTTTATTGGAGTACATTGCAAAGTTTTAATTTTTAAACACCAGAGACAAAATTAAAAAAGTTGTCGAACTTTGTGGGAGTTAATTGTTTTTTCCCCTATTAAATTTCTATCTAAAATAGCTAATTAAAACATACTCAATTCGCTTTAATTAAATACTTTTCAAAACTTGCATCTAATAGTTTATCTGAATTTTTTTTTTTTTTTTAAAAAAAATAATATTCTTTTGTTAATCTATTTTATTAAAACAATATTTTTAAAATATTTTTGTTCATTTTGGTTAATAACTCATTTCCACCAAATATAACATTAAAGAGGGAATTTAGTCTAGAACACTACTCTCCATCATCACCAACCCAACAGTACCTAAAATACCCAACCATCCAATCAGCACAACATCATAAAAAATCATCCAATCGGCATAAACAACAATTACCCAATCAGCATTTAGTATAGCAAGGGAAGAGAAGAGTGAAAATAGTGCAAAGCAAGAGAAATGAAATTTGTGAAGTTTGAGAGTAAAAAAAAGAGAGAAGGCTAAATACATTTTTCTCCTTATTGTTTAAAGATTTTTTTTTTCAAACTTCTTGTGGTTCATTTTGTATCGCAGATAGTATATCGCTTATGGTTAAAGATGGAGATAGTACCTCCGTCCAACTTCCGCCCAAAAATTGACAGAAGCCTACATCAACACATTTAACATGTCTTGTGCCTCATTAAAAATAAAATTAAACAATAAAACAATTAAAAAACTTAAAAACTAAGAACATTAAAAAGAAACTTTTGAATAAAATAAAATAAATAAAGGGGTGACTCAAGCTACCTATGGCCGATATGGGGTGGCCAAACCACCACCACGGGCCAAACCCTAAAACATTTTTTTCTTTTTCTTTTTCTTTTTCTTTTCGGCCTTGTGGGAGTGGAACCCACCCCTCCGGCCAAACAGGGGTGGTTTCAGCCACCCCATTTTGCGAGCCACCCCCCCTTTTTTCTTACAAGAAGTTTTGTTTTTTTTTTTTTTTTTTTTAACTAGGCATAAGGACACGTCTTTCTTTTTTTTCTTTTTTTTTTAAAGGCCAATGACATGGACTTTCGTCAATTTTTTGACGAATGTACCATTTTTCATCTTTAGTCATAAACGAAATACCATATCCGATACGAAATAAACCATAAAATGCAAAAAATAAAGCTTTTAAACCATAGGGGGTCAAAAGTATTTAACCAAAAAAGAAAGAAAGAAAAATAGGGGCCGATTCTTCTGTACTGCCGATCTATCGCCATCTCAGATTGTCGTTCCTCTGTACCGTTCACAACCGCGACTCCTCCATGTCTAGATAGCAAGGGGAAGAAAGAGAGAGAATAGTGTAAAGCAAGAGAAAAGGTTTGTGAATATCTAGTATGGAGAGAGGGAGAGAGAAATGGGGTTTCTTTGCTTTGCCAATCGATCCACCTCTTTCCCATATCACCATTCCTTTGTACCGTTCCTAACCACAACGCATTTTTTTTTTTTATGGAAAAAAAGTGTGTTCTTCGTTGGAGAGAAAAAGATAAATGAAAAGAGAAAAAGGAAAAAATTTAAAGAGAGAGAGAGAGAGAGAGAGACACGTAAAAAATTTATGCGTTGGAGAACAATGTCAGCTCATGATGCTACTCACTAATGCATGAAAATATGCTATTTGCAATTTTTGTTTGGCGTAATCAGATTGAGGGTGTTTGGGGGGATGATTAGCTATTTTGGCTAATAATTTAAAATGGTTAACCCATTAGAGATGCTCTTATAAAACCGAATTGGAGATCTTTTTTTTTTTTTTTTTTTTTTTGACAAATATAACTCCAAATTACAAAATTATCCCCACATTTATTTTTGTTCACCATCTTATTTTATTTTATTTTATTTAAAAATTTTAAAACAGTCTAAAAAAAAAACTTCTTTAGTCCAATTTACTCCCAGCATTTGTAAACCTCCCGTGGTAAGATTAAAACCTAAACTAAATTTCTTAAAAAAAAAAAAATCGAAGCCTATAAACTACATTCCACAGACCAAATTTTACTTTCACATTTCCTTAAATTCCTGTAAATTGTCAATAAACTATTATGGACAGAAATTTCATACGAATCGATTTGTAGAAAATTTTCTATTACCCACATATAATATTGACATGTGTCTTTTAGCATGTGAGAATCACATGTTGTTTTAATAGTATGCACTTCTCACATGTTTTTTTAATAACTATAATAATAAAAAAAAAATCTGTGCTTTTTACATGTTTAAATGACACGTCATTTTTATATGTGGGTTGTACAAAATTTCTTACAAACCGATTTGTAGGAAATTTCTGTCCAATTATTATAGTATGGTCTTTAATCCTAAAATTAAAACCTCCATATTTGGGGATTAAAATTCAAAGTGCAGTATCTGGTTTCTTTACCTTATTAGATCTTGTGGGTTCACCATAACAAATACAATCATATTATAGAGATCCAATTTTGTTGGTCTCGGCTGTTAAACTCAGCTGATTACTTATCTTGGCTGAAAATGCAATTAATAAAAACACAATTTTTAAAAATATAATTAAGCTTTTAATAGAATTGTGATTTAGCCTTTAAAATTACAATTGAATTTTTTTTTCTTCCATATTTTCAAACCATCACTTTTTTAAACACAAATCTAAGGGTGCGTTTGAGATTGCGATTTCGTAGAGAAAAAATGCGATTTTAAACCAAATCGCAGAAAATAAACCGTTTGGAAACTGCGTTTTTAAAAAATTGCAATTTGAAAACGAAAAAAAAGTGCTTATTCAAATCGCAAGCAATGTAGTGCTTTTTTGAAAATGCAGTATTTTAAAAGGCTAATCTGCGATTTTAAAGGCCAAACTGCTATTTTGCCAAACGCTTAATTGCGTTTTTAAAAAATCGCTTTTTTAAATCGCACATTTTAAGATCGTTATTTTTAAATCGCACTTTTTGAAATCGCAAACCCAAACGAATCCTAAATGGACTACTTATTTGCAATTTTGTTTGGAAACGCACGTTAAACTTCCTAAATAGCGGGGTCGAATACACTCCAAGCAAACTAGAGATAAAGATTGGTGAAAAGTTTTAGCCACCAAAGCAAGTCTCTAAATGAACTTCAATTTAGAAACATGAACTTCAATTCAACTTGAGGTATTCTTTCTAGAAGTAATTAAACAGATCAAAGAGGCAGAAAAGAGAGAAAAATTCTCAGAGCTATTAGCTAATAGGCTAACAATCTGTTAATAACAATCAAAAAGATAATAATAGATGTGTTAATGAGAGCCAAGCTCGAGTAATGTCCTCAATGCTTGCTTTTTAACAGCCTTTCCGTACACTCCTCTTCCCAACTTCAAAGCCCTCTCCATGCCCACTGCCCCATTGCTTTTCTTCAATCCGTCAACCAAGACCTTGAGTAACCTCTCATCACTTCCCGCTACTTCCAGTACGCTATCCATAGCTACATCGGCGGCCGGAATCCGCCGCCCCCACCTCTTCATTGACTTGTCAGAACCGTAAGCCTCAGAATATGCAGACCAAAAGGATGCCCTCAAGTAGCCCTTCTCCTTCCCCCTCACCACCCATCTCCTCATACCTTCCTCTAACTTGTAGACTGCACCACCCATATCCATTCCTCTTTCAAGACCCATCTCAATCTCTCTTATCTCTTGCTTTGCACAAATTTCCTCCTCAAACTTGCACCTCTTACAATTACACTGGAAGCCCCATGTCTTTGACATTTCCTTGCGCTTGTTGAATGGCGAAAGAGCGTCGTAATAGGTAAAAGTAATCTCTTCACCTGCCTTAACATCCCTTGAAGTATGAACCATCACATAATCCCCTACATGCAAACGCCTTGCATTAGGACTACATGAATGGTTGATGAATGAAGCCAGTAGCCATAGTCCAACACCATAATAACCACTATTCTTGCCCAGAACTTTGGCTGAAACCGCATCCTCAACCAGAGAATTCACATCCAAGATGCTCAAAATTCTAGCCATATCAGGCTTCTTATTCGATTGGCCGTTCTCCTCTGCCTCAGGCCTAAAGAGACTTATGTCGGGAACCTCTAGCCCGTCCTCATCTTCGCCAGTCCACAACGTATTCATCAAATTACAGGTTCTAGGACATTTTGTGAGGGAATCGGCAACTCTATGAATAAAATTCTTCCACATGACCAACTGGGCATTCTCGCCCGAATCTTCGCTTGGCAATATACCCCTCTCCGTGGCAATAGCTTTGGTGACCAACACCAAAGTCCCGGCATCAATGTTCTTTGTTGCAAATAGGCCACGCCCACTAATCCCAGACTTCCTGATCTGCACCGCACCAATGTACTCAGCGAGTTCCGGGGGCTTTCCTCGGTACCCATTTACAACCCAATCCGAGAGATCAAAAGCTCCGGTCCTCGAAAGAAACTCGAGCTTTTTGCATTTCTCCAAATACCCATTAAGGCTTTCAGCGTTCCCACTAGCCTGAGGATCGAGCAGAGCAGCCTTGAAGCAGTCCAAAGCCATAGAGTACCTATTCAGATTTAGCAGAATCTTACCTTTGCAGAGCAGGGTCTTGAAATGGGTACTCCCAATTTTCAGTGCTTGGTCACAATCTTTCAATGCTTGTGCGAATTCCCGCAGTCTGGACCGCGCTTCAGCTCGATTGGAGAGCGCTAAGCAGAGGGATCTGTGGAGCTTGGGGAGGTGATCTGGGTCTGGGTGCTGTTGGGTCTGCGAGATTTGGTCTTGGCAGAGGTTGATGAACTGACAGTAGGCAAGCACGGCCTCCTCCCATTCTTCTCTGAGGAGTAGCTCCGTGGCTTTGGATCTGAGCTGTTGCATTTGCTCTTTGGCCATTTCAATCTGTTGCAGTCCTTCTCTCATTTTTTGGTAATGGTGGACTAGCACTGCTCTTCTTTTTTGATTGGTGAAATTTCTCCGTGGATTTTGAATTGAATTTGAGGGCTATGTAAACGGTCACATTGCTTATTCTCTTATTCTATTCTATTTTACCTTTGGCCTCACACTTTTGTTGTAACGGCAACGGCTATCTCGGCTTCTTTATCATCAATATTTACTGTTATTATCATTAAATGGGAACACGCTGGTTCCACACAAGGAAAAAAAAAAAAAAAAAAACCACTTTATGGCTGAGATTTAATTTTTCTGTTTAAACTTTAAAAATCCTCTCCATTTCATTAAAGTAAAATAAAATAAAGACCATATATTTTATGGTCAATATATATATATATATATATATATATATATATATATATATATATATATATATATATATATATTGCGCATTTTATAGTGTAGTTAATGCTATGTTGGCATTTAAAATTTAATGAGGTGACAATATATACACTATTACATATGTGAAATCTAATATGGACAATGAAATGAAGATAATTCTATTTCACAATTCTCTACATCAGTCATGATGACTAAGCACAATGTTCTAAAAGGATTAATGTCTTTTTAATATAAAATATTCATGTACAAAGTAAATAAAAAGGGAATAAATTTTAAAAAAGAAAATAAACAAACTTATCTACATCATCTCATTACGTGTTAAAGAATAATATTATTCTTCTCATTAGATTTTCACACCAATCGATTGTGATGTGTTTTAAGTAACTTCTCATATCAAGTCATTTAAAAAATTAAAAGTGTCTAGCTATTTAAAACATGTCACATCAGCTAATGTAAAACTAGTATGAAAATCTAGCGTGAAAGATTAGCATTACTCCGTGTCAATTTTTTTCTTTTAGCATTTTAGGTTCAGTCGAACGAGCATGTAGTAGCTTAGAATCTGCTCATGGTTTTAAGTGTTGGCATTTATCAACATAGACCTAAAGGGAAAAATCTAACACAAGGCATCTAGCACACATTATCTAGTCTTTCTTATACCAGACTATCAGAGGCTCCAGTAGGAAGTGAAATGGCTCTGGGTCGAAAGATATCAGTAATAGAGGAAAGCGAACCCTCACGCATTTTTCCCATTCAGTCCCACGCCTTCTCTAAAGAGTATCCTGATACAAGTTTGAATTATAAGGTTATAATAAATCTGGAGAAGCCTTTTCTGGTGGAGCTATATTGATCATTTGCACTTAGGCTAGATCTATTTTTTTTTTTCAGAAAACTCAAATTCTTAGAACCATGGAAAATGGGTTGCTTAGAAAAAATTCAACAGAACAGGGCTTGGGGGCATCTTAAAATTCACTATTACCATGTAAGAGTGTACGCAGCATTTATGATGTATTCAAACTATCAAAAGTACAAATCATCATAAATTTAGTAATTAACCATCACAGGAACATGTTAAGTACCACTCTTTAGGATCTTCTGACTTCCTGCAATTTTAAACGCTGTCCAGAACCCCACATCCCCATGAGCATGCATAAACCAGAATGCTGTTTTCCATGTAGAGCTGAAGAGTGATTTTCTCAAGTATGGCCAAAGTCGCTCTCCACAAATCCACTGGAAAACATCCCAAAGATACTCCAACTAGAATCAACAAACACGATGATGGGGACACTCCTGCCACAAAGATCGACCATTTCTCAACGCTATATACAGAAAGAAAAAACTCCCTGCAATTTTGGCAAAGCTGCCTGTAGACATTCCCAAAATGCGGGAAGAGTATCTGGGCATCAATTCTGCCATACCTCATGCAATGAAGAGAACAGGAAAGCATTATTTCCAACTGTTGTTTCATTTACATCTGCAAAAAGTCTCACCAGTGCTATTGCTTAATGATTCAGAGGATGAGTTGAAATTCTATCAACTCATTATTTCTTCAGAAAGTACATTCCATCTCTTAGTTCCAACTTATCTTCAGATACTAGACCAGATAAGAAGCTCTGAAGCTGTTGGAGTGATTTATCATAAGGGGGATCAGCTACACAAAACATCTGCAGCAACGTGGTTAAAGTAATTTACTTGGCAATCATGCTATCTGTACCTAAATCAAATTATGGGGCAAGTTATAACAATTCTTACCTTTAGAGTATTATGCATTCGATCTAATGCCATGCTTCCAAAATTTGTGAGCATCCCCATGATAAATTTCTACAAGAAAATGCCATTTAGAGTTATACATGGAACAATATGACACTTGACAAAGTTCATCAAGATGCATAAATACATTTACATCTTCGGTTTAATCCTGATACTTGACCAAATCATTGTCCAAGGCTTGCCAAAACTGAGATGCTTACTAAATTTTCCCAAAAGCAACAAATCTTTTATCTTTTATCTCCAAGCATGCACATTTTTAGTGCTTTTTCCCGCCTTCTTGGGAAGTCTATTTCAAAAACTACTATTTGACAAAGTTATGATCAGCCACAGCAAAAAATGTCAAAATCTGGAAGGTTACATAACAACAAGTCAATGCTAGAGGTTAAGGCCAGCCATTTGCTGAGTGAAGAGAGAAAGTCTTACTCTCTCCTTTTCTTTTTCTTTTTTGGGCACAAATAATTCTGCTTGACCTTCTTGAGTTAGAGTAGCTTTTGATTATATTCCTTAGTCCAAAAATGAAACACCAGACCGATACTACCCTATACATGAAAGTAAATATCCTTCAAAACAGGGCCTAATGTCTGAGTACTTCCAAATTTATATGAGAGACAGGATCTGAAACACAATGGCCCAGTTTTTTAAACAACCCAACAACCCATTAGTGTGAATATTTAGAGTTCATCAAGAATGCTCTAATTCGCATCACTAACCTCATAGACAGTCATTTCCTTCCGTAGTTGATCTTCGGCAGAGACGACAGACCTCTCTCCATCCTCATCACCTGCTACAAGGTCCTCAGAATTCCCACTATTTCCACTATTCTTACTAGTTTCAATCATGCCTTCCATCAGGGTAAACACATGGTCACTAGAGTCTGCTCCAAGTGATTCTGCAAGGATTCCCTGATTACAAAAAGGAAGGTGAATGCAATTAGTTTCCTCTTGACTCCAGTCCTTGGAGATTGTGATATTAAAAAACTTAAATGAATACCAACTCTCTACCTGGCTGAATTTTAGCCAGCGCTAACAAAGAAAAGACAAAAGGTTGACTTCCCAATCATACAATTCAAAATGACAACAAAGTCAATAAAGAAGATTGGAGCAATCGTAAGTATAATGAGGAAAGTTGTAAGCCAAAAAGGAAATTTTCCCAAGCCAGTAAATCTGACAGTGTTTTGGCTACTTAAATCTATCAAGTGTCCAACACAAATTGATCATTCACTAATATGAGTCATTGAAATTGACAATGAGCTAGGGGTTTCCATTAAATCATTGTATGTCAAACACTACTTGATGATAAAAAAACTTTATCAGATACCTTGCTTATCCAAAAATTTATCCTCCGATTGAGTGTGTCTACAGGTATCCCAATAGCAGCTGCAAGACTTTTAGAGGTCCAACTGAAAGTGGAAAACATCAATACAGTTACGCTATTGATGATTAGCATATAATGCATTCATATAATTCACATGGTTACCTTGTTTGCTCTTGAAATTTCATAATAATTGCTGCATGTACAGGAGCCACTGTGAACTGCACTGCCCTATCTTCAAATTGCAACTCCAACTGCACATCCACGATAAAAATATGTAATGTTATCTGAGTGATTCAGGACAGGTGCGAGAAGGAGACCTACTTAGAGAGATATCTCAATATAGGGCATCAAATGGCATTTTATAAATTTCAAAGCACCTAACCTTTACTGTGCCCAGATTTTTCTTCCACAGAAGCTTACGAGGGGTTTTGATTTCATTAAACCTCTTTGCATAATCAGAGAGCAGCTTCTCAACAGGATCAGCTACATTAAGGGCCTCATCCTAAAAAATTTCTTCACGTTTAGTAGAGCAATAAGAATTTGTTACAAAGACACACTTAATTATTATGAGAACAGAAGAAATATTGATCCAAGTATGCATAGTGTTAGCAAGGGCCACAGATATAGGTATATATTACATGGTGCTTGCGTTTCTCTTTTTTCATGAGAACGCAGTAAACAGACACTTCATGCAGAGATGGTAGAGAAAATATGTGTAATTGCAGAGAGAATAAAAATATGCCCTCACGTCTTAGATATCCTGCCAAGTGATGTCAACACATAACCAAGTATGCCATCATGTCTTTTCCCACTATCAATACCAATAGCAATATTGTCCAACCTACCTGGATTGTAGGCCAGAAATTTGAAGATATTATTGTAGCATCAAGAATATCCATGGACACTGCATTTTCCCCAAGCTCAGCCCCTAAGAATCAATTCACCCAAGGTTACTTGATTTTTTTTTTTTGAATAAATAGATTATAAGATACTAAGACACATTTTGGCACCTAATGCAGGTAGCCTATAAACTGTGATAGGGTGGTGTGGATCAAGTTTGATGGGGCGTTACCCCTTTTAATACATGTTTGTCGAGTTTTGCAACAATTTAAACCATTCAATAGATTAAGGATATCTTATGTAAGAGATAATAAATAAAAAATATTAATTATATGCTTCTTTCTGTCCAAAAGATGAACCTTATTTTTGGGCTCATACATGCTATACTAATCGCCATTTAGATTTAAGTAAGCATATAGGTCATATTAATACACCAATTTAAGCAGAGTTTAAAGGTCATCCCTCCTCATAGTATGTCAATTTATTTGAATGATTTGGATTTGGAAAATATCTTGCCATGGAATGTTAAAATCGGCAAGCCCCCACCAAGCTTGACGGAATGTTGCTCTACCATAGTTTATCATAATTTTAAATTCGAAAGTTACCCGTCTGAGATGGCTGAATGGTTGCTTTTATATTGGTGTTTGTCCTCTTTGAATCTATCAGGTCATTGAGCATTATTTCGCATTTCTGCATGCTGCTCTCTCCAAAATGTATCTGCAGGATGACAGCACCAATATGAAAATTAAGGTGGGAAATTTTATCACAACAAAGGGAGCCCGTGATGTCAACTTCAACCAGAAGACCTAGTTGAACAGACTACAAGCTTCAATGAATAAACCACCTGCCTTGAGAAGTTCTAAAGTACGTATATCTGAGTCAATGTCATAATCAGATTTGTTGAGAAGCTTTTCAGCCAGCATAACACGATATTCATTGACTAGTTGGTCCTTTGAACCAATTATGCCAACAATCATCCCAAGTACATCAACCTTCCTCCTGTTCCTACTACCTTTTGATGGGTCAGCTTCGGCAGGATCAGGCTCCCAGCTGAAAAGGAACAACTCAGGGAGACATATATATCAGCAGATTAACATGGCAAGCTGAAGGGTACACTAAAATACATGTCATCCACAAACATGATAGCATAACCATACCGTAAAGCATCGATCCATGCTTGCTTCTCATCGGTGATGAAATCATCATCAACACTAGTATTCTCTTGACTTTCTTCATCTCTATTTAATTCTTCAAGAAGGCAATCTCCAGTATTTCCAGATATATTTGGATTTCCACCAGTCCCACCAGTCCCGCCAGTAAGCATTGTAACAATACATTTTATTGTATCTTTCCTTCCCCTTAAGTAGTCTCTTATTGGTTCACCAACTGCTTCAAGAAAAACACCTGCTGGGTCTATTGTTCGTAGTGCTTTGATAGTTGAGACATATTGATGCAATATATCATTAGTTGAGGCACCAGCAGTAAGCAAACGATATTGTAGCGCTGAGATAAATGATTCAACCAGCTTAGAATGTTGTCCAGTATATTCAAGACATTGTTTTAAATCTTCAATAGCCGGAGAGCTGTAAAATATATAGAGAAGATTTAGGAAAGGAGAAATGGATCAAGGAGTCACCCAAGAATATCTGATGTCAATATCATTAGTTCTAATCATGCAACAGACAGAAAATACTGCTTTAAATAGGTATGACCTATACCCTTTCAATTTGCTATCGTAATATGGCCTAGAGAAAAGAAATGAGATTCATGTTACAGCCTTTTAAAAAGACAGTGTAATAAAGTTCATAATAGCTTCCGTGGAAAATGCATTCGTGTGATATGCAGTTTTAGTCTACATCTTACGTATTAAACAATATGCACAAATTCAAGGACAAGATCAACCTTCACATACATATCCTTGCCAGCAAAATAAAACACTAAACAGGTAAGTGAAACCCAATATAAGACTCTTCATCTCTTCAAGCTACATTGTGATTGTTCACCCACACTGCCGAATAAGAAGGTTCAAATTAATGCCCTGTAATGCATCAAAATTGAAGCTGAAATGTAAAATCCCTTTGAATCATATTTTATTCAAAGATATACTGGAATTTATTAAGAAATTCTCTATCACATAAGCAATGAGTCACAAAGTATCCCCCTCTATCAGTCCAACAAATTCTTCAATATAAACCACAATTCTTTTCTATATTTTTAAGATACAAGTATAGAGGTCAAAAACCACTATAGCTATCCCTTTTAATTCTGTAATAGGAAACAAGCGAAAAAAACCAGATTAAGATCACCTGTCAGGATAATCCACAATGATCTCAAATAATTTGGCTATTCTCAAATCTTGCAATGTCTCATAAGCAAAATACTCTAGCCTCAGCTGCCATCTAACAAGTCCTTCAGAGGGTGTATCAATTCCAGGATAGCATGAAGAAGGATGTGAAGCCAAAGGTGATTTTTGACCAGATGAAGGACTATCATAACTAACAGAGTCACCAAGATAAGCAAGAAGTGCACGCAAGAACTGGAGAGGTACAGCCTGGACAACATATCTCCAAGCATGAGGAGTCATTTATTAGTAGCATAATAATAAAACTAGAAAATAGATTGGAGGAAACAAAGAAACGCAAAACATGGCATGAGAAACCATATTTAAGTTTACATAATCTTGCAGATGACATTGATTCTGTGCAGGAAGCACTTTTGGGCAGTTACAGAAGTTCCTTTAGTCTAATCAAACTACTGCTTATGAGAAAAGGACCACTCCCTCCATCCTACAATAGATGAAAGTTTACAAACAACACCTATTTTAATGAGACATAGATTCTTCTTAAAACGGCCTTAGCTAGGCCAAGAAAAGTGGTTCAAATTTGAGAAAATGTGAGTTCAAATTTAAAGGTAATATGGGAAGTTCAGTGGATAAATGCTTTCATTTCTGAAGATTTCATCTACTCTGGAACAGCCCAAAAAATAAAAGACATCTATTGTAAGACGAGGGAGTAATACATTTTATACATGTACATATGATGAGCAAGATGTAATTTATATCAAATACCCAAGCATCTACTTTTGCACATGTACATATGACAAGCAATATGTAATTTATGTCAAGTACCCCAGCATATATTTAAACCAAATGAAATAACATGCCCGACCGATACCACTATAAGACTTTCAACAATTGGCCAATAACCTTCCTTACATGATAGACAAGAAACCATCCATCATATGGTGTAGATCAGTAAAAGCAAAGTCAATAACTTAAAAAGGCATCAGATTTATTAAATCACATGTACTATGCAAATGAAAACAACTTGGATAGATAAACTATTGACAAGTTAAGACATCAATAGTTTTAATAATTGCTTTGTCGGGGGGCAGGGAGATAAGGTTACACAAAGACAACAATATAACCTGTATCCATCGTTTAATGGACTCCAGAACAGAACTCCTGTAATCATCACCAGCCAGATTATGTACTTTAGCCTGCCATGCATACAGGAATATTTAGATGAGACCCAAAGGTGAGTTACATATAAGAAAAAAATAAAGAAGTGAGCAGATACTTGAAAAGAGACTGTACAATAGGATATTGGGAAGAAAAAAAGAAGGAAAAGAGACAATGCGGAGGTGAACAAAAATAAGCTGGACATGTATGACCAAAATAAAACACATACTCACCTTTAGAAGCAGAAAGATAACAGAAGCATAGGCATCTTCAGTCACAGACGTAAATCCAAGATTTCTGAGATCACGAACAACCTTCCCAATGTTCTTCACCAATTTATTGTTCTCTGAGAACCTGACTTGGTGATAGCATTCATCAATATCCATTTCACCAGTTCGGTAGGCAAGTTTGCTTTTTTCATCTAAATCCATGTCATCTTTTTCTTGAGATTCACTGTCACCATTAAGCTCTCCAGCCATGATTGTACTTAACTCCTCCAACCTTCCCTTAAAATACCAGTGGAGTATCGCTAAGAACATTTGCAGAGTTTAAAAGAAATGGAAGTTACTGCCAGGGCATTGTTAGACGAAAAGAGGGGCAAAAATAAAAGCAGATATGCATGGAGTGGTAAAGCTGATACACAACATAAAGCTTCTAAGAAAGACTTCCAGCCTAGATAACCAATTATTTTTTTGATAAGCAATTCATTTCATAAAAAAGCGCAGAAGGGCGCAACCCAAATACACGGGAAATATACAAGAAAAAAACCAATAAGCAGAAGAGAACCACAAATCAAGAAACTCTAATAAATTAGAAAAACAAGAACAGTTGGAAGCATCCATCCAAATAAAAGGAGTTTTGAACACAATGGTTTTTAACTTTGTTACAATGCTCTCACAATCTTCGAAGTTTCAAGCATTGCATTCTCTCCAAATGCTTCATGTTAAGCACCGAGTAATCAACTTCCACACTTCTATAATGCAGTGGCTTTTAAACTGACCTCTTCAACAAGCCAACAACTCTACCACTCGCTGGCCATAACCCACTCAATCCCAAGAAGGCAGAAAACCAATACAGAGCATTGTTTTACTCATACATCACCCCTAGTCTCATGTGACCTGTACTAAATGGTGGAGAACTGAGCGGTGGCAAATATATAAAAAATAGACCTGGAAGAACAATCCAAGACATAGTGAATCAAGACAACAAGGAAGGCTGCCCAATCTGCATCTAGTTTCTTGATGAGTTCAGCTACACTGGTATTTCCAGAAAGTACCAGTGCCGTTCTGATATTGGTACACAAATGAACAAGGGAGGGTGGAACAAAAAGAACTTAGAATGAAAAATCTGATGGGCTTCATCTAGTAATGTGGATCCCCAAAAAACATAGATATTAGACGCTTCTTAAAGCCTCTCCAGTTCAATTATATTGCTCATGGGTACACAACGCTTTGGAAAGAAAAACGTGATGCACATTTTCTTTCTTAGGTTTCTTACATATTTTTTTTGCAGGGCGGCGGGGGAGCTGTGGTTGTGAGGGAACTCCAGAAGTAACAAAATAATTTAGATGGAGGATCATAAATCACGCTCTCAGCTTATTTTGCTCTGTATTAAGCCATCAAATAGACTGTCTACATTTATTATGGATACTGAGATGCAGAGATCAAAGCAATACCCAACCCACTAGACATGACCCAAAGAACTTTTGGAGTTTGGACTCATAAGAAGTGAATCCATAGCATGCATCACTCCAACTTTCAATCTATATCACGTGCAAAACAAACAAATAACAATCATTGAAAACTCAGCAAAAGCTCTAAGCTCAAGCACACTAGGAATAAGGAATTGGTCATATATTATATACCTGAAAAATGCCGAGGAAGGGTCGCCATAAGCACCGAAGACACGAGTAATTGGTACGTAGAGAAGAGACGGGCTCTCTCCGATGTCTGATCCCTGTAGGAGGGCAAAGCGTGAACCAACGCCAACAAACAGTTCTCCTTGTATAGCTTTTCCAAGCATATGTCTTCCAGAGCTTTGCACAATACCTGCTCCACTTCACCCTCGCGTGTCTGCATATATCAATAATTCCAATTAATCAACTAATTAATTAATTAATTAAAATGGAGTAATGCTGGAGAGAGTTCAAGCTCACTTTACATAGGAGTGCGACATTACTGTAAGCATCAAAATGCCGCCAAAATTTTGACGCTCCGTTTTTCTCAAAAGTTTCCTGCAAAACTTGGAATACATAGAGACTCATCCCTAATCTGAAGCATGAATAACAAAAAGCAATTCACAAATCAATTTTCAATTGACATCCAGACAGTACCTCTAGTGCTCGAAGAAAGTGGTCTCGGACGAGAGAGCGGAGGCCGTGCTTGCAGAGGCCATGGACGTGATCGACGAATTCGGGGTCCACGGAGAGGTCTCCGGTGCCGTTGAGGAGGGCCTCGGTGGCCGCACAGAAGCCATTGTAGCTCCCGACAATCTCTTGGATCGAATCGTCACTGAGAGTGTCCAGAATCCCTAGGTTACGCACTAATGAAGTCGCTTCCTCCTCCGTCGCCATCACTGTCTCACACTCCTTTTGAACAAACCTTTGGGTTTGCCGCCAGTGGTTGAGATTGAAAGGCGAAGGGAAGGTCCTGCGGTGCAATGCTCACAGTCACCGCGCACTCGGTTTCCACTCTGATTGTATTTTCGGTATGAATTTGTGAAAGAGATGATATTGTAACTTTGTTTTCATGATCAATAAATAAATAAGAAATACTGATGTCAGAAAGTTAATCTTTAGTGGAGGAAAATTTGATATATATATATATATATATATATATATGAAGATGATACGCAGCTGCTTCATCACGAACAAAGTTGATAGGTCAAAATGTGACCATATTGTTGCGCCGACATATTCCTTAGCACTAGTAGCTGATGCCCTATAAGAGCACTAGCAGCAGACACTCAACTATTTTTCCTAATTTAAGGAATCAAACCACTTTTTTTTCCGTATATAAAAACATCCTACAACAACTTTCATTTATCTTTCCCTATATATTAAAATAATATTTTTTACCTTTTATTTTTATTATTTTAAGAAACCAATCTCAGCCTCTCTTCCACACGTCACTTTCTCAATCTCACCATTCTCTCTCGCCAACCCATCAAACCACGATGCAACTTCTGTTCATGGCGTGCAGAGGGAGGAAACCCGCTGCCTCACTAACAAAAACTTCCTCAAAGCCGACGAGGATACTTGCCGCCTCCTCATCGTCCTCGCTGGCAAGCCCACTCAAAATCGAGGCTACGTCTTCTTCTCCGAGGTCCAGTTCATCCTGGAAGCATACCTTAAAGCCATCGATGGCCTTTGGAGATAGCATAGCAACTGAAAAATTGAAATAACTTCTAAAAGTAGAGTGTGTGCATAAGTATCAACAAAAATTAAAGCACAGCGGAAAGTAAATTGACACAGAGATTTTTGTTGACGAAGTGGAAACTAAGTTAAGAGAAAAACCACTCCGGGGCAGCCAAACTCAGGAATTCTACTATTCAGAAGACAAAGCTAGATACAAGATAGTAACACTCACATGTATCGATGCAGTGGTCGTACCTTGATCTCTGACGTGTAACCCAACACGAACGCTTCCTGAAGGGGTCTTCAATGGAACTCCTTACCTTAGAGTCGACCTCTAAGATAGACTTCGGTTTACAGCACAGCACACTTTGAAAAACGGCTTCAGAGGAGATATCACGTCTCTGAGCTCTAATGGAATTCACACCGAATTCTCGCAGCTCTAAGTGCCCAAGGACCCCTATTTATAGGTTGGGGGTCAGAATGGGCGTCAGGCAAAATTTGCCTGGGAGCCGTCCGGACGGACAACTGTGCGACAGGATTTTCCGAAATTTTCGCGGAAAAATCTTTCTTGTATAAGAACATCGTCCGGACGGGCGCACGTCCGCTGCAAGTAATTTCCATATTAGGCTTCGCGCATCCGAACCAAGGGGCAGGAGAGTCCGGACGGCTAAACTTCAACACGCAATTTCCATATCTGATGCGCGTGAGTCCGGACCATGAGGGGGAGACTTCCGGACGGTTGAAGTCGAATCGGCAGTTACCATATACGATGCACCAGCGTCCGGACCACAACTGTCAGATGTCCGGACGGTTCATTTTGAACTGCGATTCTTGCCTTACGGAGATACGTGTCCGGACGGGATACCATATCGTCCGGACGGTTGATTGATCTTCCCTTTCTTGAACTTGGAAAGAATCAGTGAACCGTTCGAGAATTGATAGGCGTCCGGACGTGCTGCTGAAACGTCCGGACGGAGCAAGCTGGGATAGAAGCTTCTCGATACGATGTAGGTGTCCGGACGGAAGAAACACGTCGTCCAGACGGATGATGCTTGTCTGTCTGATGTCCGGACAGGAATGACACATCTTCCGGACGTATGGCTGATAGGGAACTTGAAATTCTTCTCATCACTCTGAAAGTGGAATCCCTGTTTACCGCATCATTACACATAAGTGATTTTGTCCAAACATAGAATAAGGTCAAAATACTAACAAACAAAAAGTTTTGGTATAGCGTGCAGAAAAGAGAGGGAAATTTTGCAAGACCCAATGATCAAATCAATCGTCTTGCAACCGGCGGCTTCATTGGATCGGTTCGAGCTTTGTTTCGGTTCTTTGCGTTTCGGATCAGCATCGGTAGCTTCTGGCGGTTCCGGTTTCGCTCTGGCACTAACTCTGGTTCAGCTGGTTTAGCTTCTGGTTCTAGTTGGGAAGGAAAGACGATGGAAATAAATGAGGACGCGTGAAAGAGAGAGAATCAGAGAGAGAGAGGCTTTTTTTTTTAAATTAAAATATTGTATTGGGTAGCTATAGTGCTACCCAATGTATTGGGAAGCACTGTAGCTTCCCAAGGAGGACCCTCTAAAATAGGGTAATTGTTGTGGCTTGAATTTTTGTGACTTTTCTCAAATTTTCCATATTTTAGGGAATAGAACTACTTATAGGGCATCTGCTATTAGTGCTTTAAGTAGTTCTATTTCTTAAAATAGGAAAATTTTGAAAAAAGTCACAAAAAGTCAAGCCACAATAGTTACCCTATTTTAGAGGGTCATCCTTGAAAAGTTACAGTGCTTCTTAATACATCGGGTAACACTGTAGCTACCCAATCCAATATTTTAATAAATAAAAAACGTCTCTCTGACTCTCTCTACTTCATGCCTTCACGCAACCCACCTCTCTTATTCTTCTTCTTCCTCATCTTCTTCTTCGTTCAGCCTTGGTATCCCATCCAATAGTAGCTTGTCGTTGAGAGGTTATGAGAGCAACAACCACCGAATTAACGAGAACCCATTATCACAAACTGCATTTGGGATCGTTCAGAACAATTTGAAGCAAATGGGCATTGACAGAGACGAACACAGCTATCTATACAGAAAAATTAGCGAGAACCCATGCCTGAAACCAGAACAGGATTGATTTAGAACACTTATGAGCAAATGGGCATCAA
This sequence comes from Alnus rubra, assembly GCA_028654335.1. Lineage (NCBI taxonomy): Eukaryota > Viridiplantae > Streptophyta > Magnoliopsida > Fagales > Betulaceae > Alnus > Alnus rubra. The sequence continues at coordinate 287,776 of JAJPGS010001777.1, read as the reverse complement.
CAAAAGTGGGAAAGAACCAACTAGAAAAGCAAAATCAGAGTTACATTATTGAAATAATACCCTCTGTCAAGAGCTTCTCGAACCTCGGCAACAGATTCGCCAGCCTCACCGGGTTCGGATCTGGAGCGGCGTCGATCGCCGAGGCCAAGCACAAAGCCACTCTGATCTGCGTGTTTGGATCCTGCTCCGTGAAGAGCGCGTCGGCCAGGGGCTTCAGGTTGAGAGAGAGAGAGAGAGAGAGAGAGAGAGAGAGAGAGGGGAGAAGAGCCATAAGAGAGCGGTAGAGACAAATGGAGAGAAAGAAGAAAGAAGAAATTAGAAAGACGGAGAAGAGAGAGAGAGAGAGAGAGAGAGAGCAAACAGTTTTTTGGAATTAAAAAAAATATATATTAAAAGTAAACAAAAAAAAATTATTTTAAGGGATAATTACCTTTTCCCCCTATCAACTACCAGCCATTGTCAATATGCCCCCATGAACTGACATCTCGACCAAAAGAGAGCATCCAACTACTAACTTTACATACTTTGCCCCCCTCCATTAGGGAATCCCGTTAACTTTGACGGAATATTCCATTTTTGGGTGTTAATTTTGGTTTAAAGACCAAAATGCTCTCCAACAGTAATTAATAAAAAAATATTAAAATTAATATGTTTAAAAAAGTTAAGGTTATTTATGTCATTTTTGAATTTGAGTTAGGGTATTTAAGTCTTTTTACGAATTAAACTGACGGAAGGGGGCAAAGTATATAAAGTTGGTAGTTGGATGCTCTCTTTTGATCGATGTGTCAGTTCATGGGGCCATGTTGACAATGACTGGTAGTTGATGGGGGAAAAATGTAATTACCCCTTATTTTAATGATATAAGGAAGATTAATGGAATCTATTGTGATGTGTTTTTTTATAGGAAAAGAATAAGTGGTTTGGTTCCCTAAATTAGAAAAAATTGTTGAGTATCTGCTGCTAGTGCTCTTAGATAACATGGTTCGAATGTGACCATATTACCACTTTTAACTTTAAGCGGAGAGAATTCCATATATTGCCTTTTTTTTTTTTTTTTTTTGGTACTATTCATTTGAATAGAGGTAGCCAAATCCTTTTGGCTCTTTTGTTCCTTTATTTGTCCAAAGGGATGGATTTAGGGGGGGCAATATAGGTCGTGCCCCCTCTCAATTCTAAAAAAGAAAAAAAATTAGGTAAAATAAATTATAAGGTAAAAAATAAAAATTCATGCTCCGTTTGTTTCGGCGTAAAATGATTTCTGGAAAATGATTTCGGCATTTTCCGGTGTTTGGTAGAGACGAAAATAATAGTCAATCGGAAAATGATTTTTGTTTGACAAAAAATGCTTAGTAAATTTCGAAAAATGATTTACGCTTTTTAAAAGTGTAAATCGTTTTCCGAAGACGCCAGACGCGGTCGATCTATTTTAAACGACACAGTCGATCTTCACGTTCAAGCAGCCGACCACCATCGAAATATTGCCGGTATCGGAATCCGACAACATTCGGTTAATGTCGCCGGAATCCGGTCAGCTAGATTCCGGCGACCAATCTGGCCAGATCTGACTAGCCTGTCAGGATCCGGCCAGATGGCCGGAATCCGGCCGTTTGTGCCGGATTTCGGTGAAACTGCCGGAATCTGGCCACTTTCGCCGGAATCCGGCTATTTCAGATTCCGACGAAACTGTCCGGATTCCGGCCTTTATCTCGAATTCTGGCTATATTAGCCGGAATCAGGTAAAAATGGTCAGAATCTTGTCGGTCAGTGACCGAATCTCGTCATCGATGATTTTTATATTATTTTATATTAATATTTATATGTTTTGAATAAAAATTATTTTTTATAGGTTAATATGATTGAATGAAAATATGAAAAATATTTGTAATTTTCTGTACGCGCCAAACACCAAAAAATGCTTTCGGCGAAAAATATTTTCTAGAAAAATGACTTCCCTAAAACCATTTTACGACGGAAACTATTTTACGTCGAAACTAACGGAGCATTAATGTATTGGCCCATAAAAGCTTTTGTATCCGTCCTTACTTGTAGGTTTTCTACATATTAATTTGGCCATCCAAAAATACAACACCAGGCTTCACGATTGTAAAGACTAAAGAGAGTGTACAAATAACCTCACCTTTTATTGATTTATCATTTTCCGAGTTATATCTTCAATTAATTTTATTTTTTTAATTATTATTGATTTAAGTACAAGAAGCAATGAAACGGGAAACCAACCCGTGACAAAGAAGAGTAACTTAATCACAGCTTTTCAATACGACTTAAAACTTTTTATTTTTTATTTTTTTTCCTATATATATATAAAACGACTTAAAACTTGAATAAATAATGAGATGATAAATATGTTAATAGTGAAGTAATAAATATTGATATTAATTTAAAAATAATAATTAAAATTGGAAGAAAATATACATAATGATTAGAACAAAAATGTATATATGTTAAGAAAAGATTGTAGCAATATTGCTTATGGTTAGAGTAATGTTTCGGAATTTGGGAGGCAAAAGAGGCTGCACAATGAAAAACTTGAGAAAGAGGTACCACCAGCTTAATTTACCGCCCACAGATTCTATATATGCTTTTAACGAAGAAGGGTGACACATTGACATTCTTCTGGTTGTGTTCCAATATAAAATTCCTCGATCATTTTGGTCATGCGGAGCCTTTGTATTGCTCAGTTTTCTTAATTAAGTGAACTGTCCTATCATCCAAATAGTGATCAAAATCGCTCGTCTGATTGTCACGTGCCAAATGTTCCTCGCGCTCTAAACATGAAATTTGTTAGTGAAAAAGACGACAAAGCCAAAGCGACAATCACGTTTCAGACTCTCTCTCTCTCTCTCTCTCTCTCTCTCCGTGTTGTGTGCCATGAACGATGAGACCAAGCGAAGATAAGCGAGCCAACACGAAGATATTGCTGACGTCACTCGCAGCCATGGTGGCGGAGACGACGACGTTCCCGATAGACCTGACTAAGACCAGGCTTCAGATCCACGGCTAGTCTTCGGCGGGGCGGACCAACGCGTTCCGGGTGCATGGCCTCTGAGATTGTGCGTGAGCAAGGCCCAGTGGGGCTCTACAAGGGCCTGTCGCCAGCTTTTCTCAGGCACCTCTTCTACACGCCCATCCGGATCGTCGGCTACGAGCACCTGATCAGGAACGTCTTCTGCGCTGATGCTGGCTCCCTTTCGCTCTCCGGCAAGGCTCTCATCGACGGTTTCTCCGGATTCGTCGCTCAGTTAAGAGCCCCTCTCGTTTGTCTTTTCGATTTATAGGGTTTTCTGTTTAATTGTTGTTGCTCTTTAATTATTAGTTTTGTATAGAATTAGTTCATAATTGAGAGGCAAGTGTAGCCGATTGACTAGTGATATTTTCCCAATTCCAACACAAGACATAAAATTGGTAAAGTCTTACCGTGAAGAAGTTGCCCACTACTTCAGAAATGTAGAAAGAAATAGGTATTGTCTTGAACAAAGCCTTGTCTAAAATTGCCAATGAAGAAGAACTCAAAACCGAACAGTTTTGCTCAACAGTGTAAATTGTTATGGGCCGCCGAAGCTGATTGCATGAGGGGCTTTGATACTGGTAAAGAAGCAGGTCTTTGTTACGTTGGTTTCCTATTTTGAAAACCCTAACTTAAGAAGAAAAGATATTTAACGTGAAAATTAAAGGCAGGCCAATTCGAGGAAACCTGCACCTCTTTGATAAGAGTAACTTGCTGGAAACTGTGCAATTGATTGTCTTTTATTCTTGAGGGACTTCTTTTATAGCTTACAAATTAATGAGAAGCGCAAACTAAGATAGCAAATCTCAAGTTATCATATAAATTAACTTATTGATCCTAACCAAATAAGATAACTAATTACAAGCCTATTGACCTGCCACTCAAGGGATGTATACAAGCCGAGCTTGGGTGAGTGCATGTCCAAGCTCGGCTCATTTAAATTTATCGCGGCTTGAGCTAATTTATCACGAGCTCGAGCTCATAACGAGTTTTAAAAATTAAGCTCAGCTCGGCTCGTAAAAAAGAAATACCGATATTTTGTAGTAAAATGATCCAGTTACCAATAGTTTCTAATTTTTATAGTTTACATTACTATGAAATGTATACTTATGAGTTAGAATTTAGGAATTATGTGATATTATATGACTATAATTTATAGTTATAGCATTATAGGCTTATATATATATATACACACACTTAATTATATCACATATGAATCTTTATATCATATCCATATGAATTGTTAGATCATATTACATAATTTACATGATTAGAGCATACTTAGTCACTAGTCATACAAAATAAGTGTTGTCTTGTTGATATGAATGATGAATCATATGTTTATTACATAATTTACATTATATAGTGAAAATACACTATGCCATATCAGTATATCATCTAAATTCTAAGATTTAGTATCATATAAATGAGCGAACTGAAATTTATACGGGTTTGTATCGTTTAATAATCGAGTATAGTTTCGTATCTACGAAGGGTTCATTTAATAACCGAGCTTTATTGAGCCAAGCCCGAGCGAGCTCACAGATAGCTTTGCTTCGTTTACACACCACTACCACCTTTGTGAGCAAAGAATGGGATGAGGGTAAGACAATAGATGTGTTGAAGTCTTCAACCTACAAGCAATGGCCGAGCATGCTAGTGTGTAACATTGATAACAAGGATAACAACAATCTTTTGGAAGTCCTCTTTGCCCATGCACATTGAAGTAGTGTCCATGTTGCTTCTAATTCTGAACCAAAGTTCCACAGTCCTCTACCTTACAGTTTCCTCTGCCCCCTTATCCTGTTGCAACATTCCTCCTCCCTTTAAAAGGCCCTTGTCCTCAAGGGCGAAGGAGGGAAAGCGGAGCTGGAAGTCAGCAGAGTTGTCCTAAGTAGCTTCAGCTGGGGACAAAGCCTTGCCAATGGACCAATATCTCCTGCTGGTTTTTCTTGTTTCGGTGATCCGAAATAGCTTGAGGTGTTGGCACTAAAGAGTTATCCATGATATCCAGGGGAGGAAGTGTAGCTTGCACGACAACTCTTGTGCCTAGCTTGTTTCTTAAGGAGAGGCACATGAAATATAGCTCCAACCTACATGCAACTTGGTCGATCTTCTGAAATTTTTTATAGGGTCCATAAAAACATGGAGCAAGTTTCAGATTTTTTCTAACATCAAGGGAGGATTCAAGGACCGCTGGTATGGTTGTAGACGTAAGTAGACCCAATCGCCCACCTGAAACTGTGCTTATCATAAACTAACTTCATACGATTTTGGGCTTCACGTAAATGCTCCCTAACATCCTGCAACACTATCTCTTTGGATAAGAGTTTGCTCCACAAATTCCAAATTGTTGGTACCAGGAACAAAGACAAGCAGTGTGGGTGGTTCACGTCCCTCAAAAGGTGTTTTTCCTGTTGAAGTATTTGTTGTGACAGTAATTTTAGGATCCTAAAGAAGTAGAAAAGAAAGAATAAAAATAACCCAATCACACATGACTCATCGAGATTTAACGTGGTTCGACTTAATAAGCATACATCCACATGAAAAGACGATCAAGAGGAAATTCAATATCAAAAGATGGAATACAAAGAGTAGTAGGGAGAAAACCACTAAAAATCCAAAGCCCCAATATACCCAATTCTTACTTTCACACAAAAGAGAAAAAACTAACAAAAGAGAAAACTCCATTTTTTTCTTAATGCCCGTGCGGCACTACAACATTGTGAGGTGAAGTGAGACTCTCTTTCTTGATGTGTATTCACGCTGTGCAACACTCCTTTTGTAAGGAGCAAAGTCGGTTGTCAATTCTACAAATCAATTAGTAATAGAATTGGATATCAGCTACAACAAAGAACTCCACGTCGGCGTCGGCTAGTAAAGAAATCCAATTTGTGTGAGAACTCCAAAACAATTTGTAGTAGTAGAAAAATCTGGACCCACGTGACTTAAATTAAATTAAATTTAGTACCATTCAAACAGAATAACTCATGCCAAAATGTACTTGTGAATGCCAGGTCCCGGTTGCAAACTATGGAATGTGGCATCCCATGCAATCGAAAGATTTGCTGAAAGAAAACGTGAGCAATGGTGTAAGCTGTTTAGGGGTGGTTGATGGGAGTAAAGTGACCATATTTGGAAAAACAGTCTACCACTACCAAGATGGTGGTTCTACCTCTTGCCTTTTGGGAGACCATCAATAAAGCCCATTGAGATATCAACCCAAATTTGGGAGGGAATTGGCCAGAGCTGCAATAGCCCAGCTGGACGTGTAGTTTCTGCCTTATGGTTTTGGCAAATATCATATTGCTTAATAAAATTTTTGACGTGAGAGCTCATAGCTGCCAAATAAAACACAACCCTTATCAGGTGTAAGGTCTTTTGGTACTTGGTAGTGTTCACGAGTGCTTGAATAGAATTCTTCAATAACAGGGGAGATGAGAGAGAAGTTTTTCTTGAGGTTCATATGGTCCTTGAAGAAGAGTAGGCCCTATCGATAGCCCCAAGGACCTACAACCTCTCCATCTTGAATTTTCTTTGACCAGTTCTTGCAATTCGGGTGAGCCTTACACCTTTTCTTGTATTGGTTCCAGCCAATGATGTAGGGTTGTTTGCCTTGGGGGTTTTTGCGGTTTTCTCATGGCCTTAAGGTTGGGTTGTTTTGTGGGCTTTTTCTTGTCGGGTTGGTGGTAAGGTTTTTGCTTCTTGTATACTCCGTGTGTACTAGGGGGCGTCTTACGCTGTTTTTTTAATAAAATTGCAATTACTTATCAAAAAAAAATGAGGTACTGGCTGGGAAATAGCTAGTAAGTCCCCACTTTCATGCCTTCGAGAAAGGGCATCCACGGCTGAGTTATCGCACCCCTTTTTACATTCTATGATGAAGTCATAACCAACCACCTTTTATATATATATATATATATATATATATATATATATATATATATATATATATATATATATATATATATATAAGTTATAAATTTTATATATAAAAATAAAAAGCGTAAGGCTCCTCCACGTACACATGACGTATACACAAGAACAAACAAAATTGCCCACAAAAAAACTGCCCACAAGAAGAAACCCAAATAAACCCTCAATCCTAAGACCCTCAAACCCAAAACTCACATGGAGCATACACGCTACAACACGTGAGCATTGTCTTCCCTCGCCAAGAAGACACGCTTGCATCGTCGTAGTTAATAGAGCTATTTAGATTCAACTCCTCCCTCTTACCTTTGTTCTTTGGACGCGCAAACTTTACAATCCGAAGAAAGTCCTCTTCAATGGCATCCGGGAACTCCAAGGAGGGATCCTTGACCTCCTCACCATTCGACACCCCATCCTTGTCATCGGCGGGAATGTTTGAGGAGCTACAATGCAAATAGGAGGGAGAAACAAATGTCACTACAGACAAGTAGGATCATCCACAAAACCCTCATGATTACTGACTTGCGCCGAAGAAACCTCCGACAGTTGCTGAGGATGAGGGATTGCTGGAGAAGAACATCCCCGAGACCTAGAGGACCTTGGCTTCAAAAAATCCCGCTGGAGAAAACCCACATCAACACTCGTCGTGATTTGGGTCTTCTTAACAGACTGCGACTTGAGAATCTCGTCAAGCGGAAGGACCAGACCACCGTCATCAGGATTTGTCGGAGAGTACTTAATAATTGGAAAAACTTGGGGCTTCTTTGCAAATTGCAGCCTATGCACCACATCCAACGGAGGGACCACATCCATCCGAGAATCCTTATTGTCACCCGAAGAAACCTCCCCTGAATGAAAAGCACCAAAAGCAACAGACCCAATCACGGAACTTACAGTAGCTGGAGAAGACCACACCAACTTGGCTGAATCTTGCACAAGCAACAAGACGGAACTGGGTTGAGGTGCCAAAAAATCAGGATCAGTGCTCACCGGGTCGAGCCCATCTCGCTGAATCTTCGAAAAACCTCAGAGCCAACCTCTGGCAACCCCATCACCGAGCCTGCCACCATAGATAAAATGCAAGCACCCCCCGAACCTGAGGAAAAAGCATTGCTCACCGGGTCAGACCCAAAGCCTTTCTCCATCAAGACCTCCGGCGAAGAAATCTCATTAGCGGCTACGCGGGCTCCTTCCTAATCCGAAGGACCACACCCAGGACCTTTGGACTGAAGAGAAGACTTGCAAACTGGTTTGAGCTGGAGTTACCAACCACTTCTGCTGTACATCAGTGGAGATGATTTGGTTGCCACAAATGCTTCAAGCTCCTTTGGTCTGTCCACACAATAAATCGGTTCCCTAATAAGTATGGCTGCCATTTTTTTATGGAAGAAACAAGAGCAATCATTTCCTTCTCATATGTCTAGAGTGCTAAATTTCTTCCATGCAAAGCTTGGGTGAAGTAAGCTATTGGTAGTTGTTCTTGTATCAAAACAGTCCCCACCCCTGAACCGGATGCATCACATTCTACCACAAAAGTCTCATAGAAATCCGGTAGACTCAAATTGAGGGGTTGAGTCATTACTTGTTTGAGCTGTGCATGAAAGCTTGTTCCGCAAGAGAAGACCAAATGAAAGAATGCTTCTTCAGGATTTGGGTTAAATGGTGATCTATTATACCATAATGTTGTACAAACTTACGATGGTATGTGGTTAATTTTGCTTGATTTAGGTTAATCCTCCTTCAGGATTTGAGGAGGTGTGCTGAGCTCAATCTTGCTTGATTGGTATTCGAGGAGCCCACCTCAGCCTCCATGTGATCTTAGCATTGATCCGACATCGTTCGCTCTTACACCAATTTGTTATAGGCCATCGAAGCTGATTGTTTGAGGGGCTTTGAGACTGGTAAAGAAGCAGGGTCTCTTACATTGGTTTCCTATTTTGGAAACCCTAAGTTAAGAAAGAGAAGATAATTAAGGTTAACATTAAAGGTAGGTTAATTCCTGGACCTCATTGACAAGATTAACTTGCTGGAAAATTTTCAATTGATTGTCTTTTATTCCAGAGGGACTTCTTTTATAGCATACAATTGATAAGAGCAAACTAAGATGGCAAATCCTAAGGTATCACAGAAAATAACTTATTAATCCTAATTTAATAAGATATTAAGCCTAACGATAATCTTTTGGAAGTCCTCTTTGCCCATGCAGATTGAAGTAGAGTCCATGCTGCTTCTAATTTTGACCCAAAGTTCCCACAGTCCTCTGCCTTACGGTTTCCTCTGCGCCATTATCCTGTTGTAACATAAACCCTCTAAAGCTGTGAGTGACTAATGGTTTAGAAAGAAGTGTGTATGATGGACACCCTTTGGAGGAGCTATAATGGACTATCTAAATCATTGTAGGAGTGCCAAGAATCTGTTTTGTGAGAGAAATATGAAGAAATGTCAGATTAACTTTTAGGGAAATTGGCCCAACAAGTTTGGAATCCATGTCGAGTGGGATCGAGGCCTCATGGATTCTCCCCTTGGAAGAGCACTTTCGACAATATACTCTTCTTAATGTTTGCATTAACTTCTAGGAAAATGTTCTACTTTCCAAATTTTTTTCATCAAAAGTAGTTTCTAAATGATGTGTCACCATCCTAATGAGATGATGACACATTTTTCAAAAAGTAGATCTCATCCATGATTGACACATTATTTGAGAATGAACTTTTGGGAAAAAAATTTGCTAAGTGTAGCACTTCTCGTATTTTATTGACAGAGTTGGTTTCTAGGTTTCTCTGTTGCATACTGATCTTTGAGTGCTCCAACTAGGCATTACATCTTACAATATAGTTGATGTTCGTGGAGCTCTTTTTTTTAGAATGATGAAGAATCATCCTGCATTCCTTTGACTTCAAGAGGAAAATTTGAAACCATTCATTTGTTCCATGGAGGATGTCAACTGGATAAAAATTTAGAAGTGGGGGCATTATGCTCTTCAATCTTTTTTCCTGTTACAGAATATAAGAAACTTCTTTAACCCTCCAAATGAATGTACTCCTGTTGAAGCACTGGCTCGGAAAATGATTGTCTGCGTTCTCATTTATTGAGGCTCCTTAAATCCACTGTTTCTATTTCATATCTGGTCACTAGGCCTAGGATTTTAGGCATCTTCAGTCTACAACAGCTTTATCGCTAAATGATGACCATGTCATGTCATGTCTGGATGAACAAATTTATGTCATGGTAGCAAAATGACGTTATACTGCAACAGATATTGGTTTAACAAGGAAAAATCCGTGTTGATTTTATTTTCTTCTATATTTCCATTAGTAGTGCAGGTAGTGGCAAGCCCTGCCGATCTGGTTAAGGTGAGGATGCAAGCAGATGGCCGGATGGTGAGCCAAGGTCTCCAACCTAGATACTCAGGGCCCTTTGATGCTTTAAATAAGATTGTGCGCATGGAGGGCTTTGGAGGACTTTGGAAAGGAGTTTTTCCAAATGTACAGAGAGCATTTTTGGTGAATATGGGAGAATTAGCATGCTATGATCATGCAAAACGTTTTGTTATTCAAAACCAGATAGCACAAGATAATATCTATGCCCACACGTTAGCTTCTATTATGTCAGGTCTTTTGGCAACTGCTTTGAGTTGTCCAGCTAATGTAGTAAAGACAAGAATGATGAACCAGGCGGCAGACAAGGAAGGGAAGATTAAGTATAGCAGCTCTTTTGATGTCTGATGAAGACGGTTAGATTTGAAGGATTAAGAGCACTATGGAAGGGGTTCTTTCCGACATGGGCTAGGCTTAGTCCGTGGCAATTCGTTTTCTGGGTCTCTTATGAGAAATTCCTACAAATTGCAGGTCTCTCTTCCTTCTGATAAATTATTTGGTCGGGACTACTTAACCTTGCAACTTTTTTTACTGTAGCTACTGATGGCAACCTTAAGACTTTGCCAAAGTGAACAAAGGGCAAGGCAATTCAAATTCTGCAGGTGAAAAACGTGTTCTTAAACAAAATTGTTGAAAGTGTTATTCTGTCTTGGAGTGCCTTTGAAAAACGAATGTTGGTTTGGAAACGTGAAAAACAAATCTACGTTTTAAAATTACAAAAAGAAGGGTGGTACGTTTTTTAAAATGCATGATTTTGAAGGTGAAACAATGTTCTTATTAAATACTTAACTGCATATTTAAAAATTACTATTTTTTTTTCAAACAGTTAAATCAAAGGAACACTTGATAGCACCACCATCCACTTCCACGACTCATAGTTTCTTAGGAGTTGTCTATTCCTAGGGATGCATTGGGCTGCTTTTATCTGTTTGGAATTGGGCCGGACCCTGAGTCCACTTGTTTGCCTGGCTACTTAGTTGCTAATCAAGTGAGACCAGCTTCATCGATCTTTCCAACCATTCGCTTTTAATTAACGACAACATAAAAGTACACGTCCTCCACAAATAGGCCGGCGACAACCTTAATTTGCCAACACGTATGCTGCTTTTTTATTTTATTTTTTTAAGGGAAAATGTAATCATTTCATTAATACACCCAAAGGGTCACATAGTTACATTCAAACTGAGTCAAACTAGACTTAGACCATTATAGGGATTCAGAATAAAACAAGTATCTCATTACAGTTACCCTATAACTTAGATCATACCGACAGTCACTACAAATAAACCTAGCTAACAGAAAAGTGCATATGCGTTAACATATGAACCTCTACTTGTACTATGGTGTGAAGTATTTGAGTGCGAGAGAAAATAATGAAAATTTTTTGTTGGCATTTCATCGAGCAAGTTACAAACATATATAAGCAAGAATGCTATATAGGGAAAAAGAAAGAGTACAACCGCAAAGAACAGAAATAGCAAAGAATCTATACAGCTCAATCTAACAGACTAACAAGAGAAGCTACTACAATCTTCTAGCAAGAGCATCTTATGGGTGCAAGTATCTCCATGTAAGCAGCCGAGAAAGATGACATCTGTACAAAGGAATCCATTTGTCCAACTGATGTGTATTCGCAATACTCCCCCTCAAGATGAATATATGTTGACTATATGTTGACTATATTCATCTTCGAAAGCAAGAATTCAAAAGGAACTCTGCCAAGAGCTTTAGTGAAAATGTCAGCAAGTTGATGCTGAGTAGTAATGTGCATTGTTCGTAGAGAACCTTGTTGGATTTTATCACGAACGAGGTGGCAATCAATATCGATATGCTTAGTCCTCTCATGAAAAACAGGATTAGCTGCAATGTGGAGAGCAGCCTTGCTGTCACAAAATAAAAGAGCTGGTTGAGGATGAGGAATGTGAAAATCACGAAGAAGAGAGAATAACCAAGTGAGTTCACAAGAACAGGCTGCTATAGACCGATATTCTGCTTCAGCCGAGGAGCGAGAAATAGTGTGTTGTTTCTTGGATTTCCAGGAAACAAGAGCATCTCCAATAAAAACACAGAATCCAGTAATAGAGCGGCAGGAATCAGAACAAGCAGCCCAATCACTATCACAGAAGGCTTTTATCTTAAGATATGAAGAAGTAGGATAAAAGAGACCTTGTCCTGGAGAACCCTTAAGATAACGAAGAAGCTGAGAAGCAGCAGTCATGTGTGGTTGTCGAGGACTGTGCATGAACTGATTGAGAACTTGAACAGAAAAAGAAATGTCAGGCCGAGTGATGGTTAAGTAAATTAACCTTCCTTTCAACCGGCGGTATGAAGTAGGATCAGGGAGGAGATCACCATCATTCCGAGAGAGTTTGAGGTTTGATTCCATGGGTAAATTGGCTGGCTTAGTAGCAAGAAGACCACTGTCTTGTAAAATGTCGAGACAATATTTTCGCTGACTGACAGAAATACCTTTGGTAGTACGAGCAAGCTCCAAACGAAGAAAATATTTGACTGTCCCTAAGTCTTTGAGTCGAAACTAAGAATTAAGGAATGCAGTGAGAGAAGAGATAGCATTCAAGTCGTTTCTAGCAATGACAATGTCATCAACATATACTAGGAGAGCAACAAAAGAACTGCCTTGAAGTCGTGTGAAAAAAGAGTAGTCAGACTTTGATTGAGTAAAGCCATGGGTGATCAAGGTAGAAGAAAACCGAGAGAACCATTGGCGAGAAGCTTGTTTTAATCCATATAAGGATTTGTTGAGTTTACAAACTTTGGACTCCTCTTGAGAAGAAAAACCGGGTGGTAATTTCATGTAGACCTCCTCATCCAAAGAACCATGTAAGAAGGCATTGTTGACATCTAGTTGATGTAGATGTCAAACTTTTGCAGCAGCAAGAGCTAGAAATAATCGGACAGTGGTGAGCTTGGCCACGGGAGAAAAAGTTTCAAGGTATGTTGTGCAAATTTTAATACTCGCAAGCGCACGAATCGTTTGCAATATAGTGTTATGCAAGTGCGAGGTCGATCCCACAGGGAAATGGTCAAATATTGGTATCTTGCTTAATCAACCTCATTTTAACCTAGTTCCAAAGGTTTGAGACTTGATTCAAGAACAAAAGACTAAATGAAAGAGATGTAATGAAATATGTAAAATAAAAGGAACTAAGGTTAAGGAATCCACCAAACCAAATACTACAACTCACACTCTTGGTTTCCACTTGAACACCCAAAGAACATTAAGCTTAGGGTGTTATTCAAGTTTCTTAACCATAAACCCAAGAACCATTAAATGAATCCAACTCATTGACAAATCACAAAGAGTACCGATTGAAATCAAAACATCCAATGTATCATTCAATCACAATGGATATCATCATTCAAACCGATAAAACAATGTATTAGTCGGTTGAAACACATAAAATGTCCTCTATCCACCACTAACCACATTCATTGCAAAAGATAAAGCTTTAAATGAATGGAACTTGAATAACTAAAATGATATATCATTAAAAGTGCAAGTGGTACAACAAGATTGTGAGTGTTATCAATGGAAAGGTTTCATCCTCAACCCTAGTTGAGGTTACTAGCCTTCCATGACTAAGAACACCACAAGAAAATGATGAACAACCATGGAAATGAAAGAAAAGCTCTACAAAGAGAAAGTATTCTGAAAATAAACTACTGAATTACACTACAATAAGCACGAAATTAAAACTAACTACAGAGTTTCTGGTCTATTCTCTCCTCTCCTACTCTCTCTACTCCCCTACAACAAGGGGATGACTATGGCTTTTATAGAAGGAAGCCATGGCAAGAAATGACTCTTCTACCCTTCCTCTGCAGCTAGAGACAACCCCAAACACGAAACCAGCGTGTTCTGCAGCGGAAATCAGAGGGAGGACTGCTTTTTGGCTTCTGATTGGGTGTTCTGGCGCGCTCTGCAAAAGCAGTTTCTGGGAAAATTCGATCGATCGACTTTTATTTCGATCGATCGACTTCGGGCAAATATTCGATCGATCGAATTTTAAGTTTGATCGATCTACTTTTTAGGATCTCCGAATTTCCAGCTATTTCCTTATGAAATTTGTCATTCCTCTCTTATTGTCCTACAGAAACAGAAAACACAAAAACTAACCAAAACATTAGAAAAATAACAAGGCTAAAGGTCTAACTAGTGCAAATCAAGGGGTCCAAATACACAATATTTGGCACTCATCAAGGTAGTTAATACCTTCACTTTGGTTGTATCCCTTAGCCACCAAACGAGCTTTATACCTCTCGAGTTCCCCAGTGGATTTGAATTTGACCTTGTAAACCCATTTGCAACCGATGGGAGTCTTATGGAGAGGAAGATCAACCAAGGTCCAAGTTTGATTTTCCTCTAGAGTAGTGATTTCAGCCTGAATAGCCTCTCTCCAATGTGGATATTTGACAGCTTGATGAAAAAATTGAGGCTCAAATATAGAGGAAACAGACAAACTAAAACGATTGTGAGCAGGAGAAAGCTTTTTATAAGAAAGGTAGGAAGAGAGAGGATATGATATACTTGGGGAAGGAGTAGAATCATCATGAGAGGGAAAAGGAGAGTGGGGAGAAGAACTAGCCTGCTGACAATGAAAATCCTGCAAGTAAGTAGGAGGGTTTCGAAGTCTTGAAGATCTTCGAATATTAGTGAGGGGTTAGGGGATGGAAACAGGAACAGGAACAATAATAGAAGCAGGAATAGAAGTAGGAGAATAATCAGGAATTGAATTAGAAAGAACAAAACAACCATCAGCCGTAGGATTTAAAAGATTAGAAGCATAAGGAAAAACATTCTCATGAAATATAACATTGCGGGAAATAAAGACAGATTTATTGGGAAGGTTAAAGAGTGAATAGCCTTTAACATTAGAAGGATATCCAATCATGATACAAGGTGAGGCTCGAGAACCAAATTTGGTTCTAGAATGAAGAAGGGTGGAAGCATAAAATAAACAACCAAAAACACGCAAATGAGAATAAACAGGTAGTTTATGAAACATGATTTCAAATGGAGATTTGTTGGAAATAAAGGGGGTTGGAATGCGGTTAATTAGATGAGTGGCAGTGAGCACACAATTACCCCAAAAAAGTAATGGAAGATTGGCTTGAAAAGGAAGAGACCGAGCAACATTGAGTAGGTGTTGGTGTTTACGTTCAACAACATCATTTTGTTGTGGGGTTTCTATACAAGTACGTTGGTGGATCACCCCTTTAGAGGCATAGAAATCATGCATGAGAAATTCATTACCATTGTTAGTTCGTAAACATTTGATGTGAGTATGAAATTGTGTCTCAACAAAGGTTAAAAAGGATTGAAGGATAAATCGGGTTTGGGATTTATGTTGCATTAAGAAAACCCAAGTATATCAACTATGATCATCAACGATTGTGAGAAAGTATTGAGAACCATTTGTCGATTTCTCAGAGAAAGGACCCCATATGTCACAGTGTATTAATTCAAAGATAAAATTGCTAACAGAAGAACTATTAACAAAAGGAAGCCATTTTTGTTTGGCAAGAGGACAAACAGTGCATACATGATCCGGATTAACATAAATAACAGGAACAAATTTGTGTAAAAGGGAAAGTCTAGATGACGATAAGTGACCTAGACGATAATGCCAAATATCATCATAAATATTGTTGATTGAAAGTGCAGAAAAAACAGAAGAAACAAGAATAAAGGATCACGTTGCAGCAAGTAAAAAAGGCCATCACGTTCTTCACCCACTCCAATCGTCCCCCAGCTGATTAGATTCTGTATGAAACAATGTTTAGGAACAAAAATTAGACAACAAGACAGATTAACAATTAACTTATTAACAGAAAGGAGGTTGAAAGAAAATGAAGGTACACACAACACATTAGTTAAAATCAAAGATGAAGAGAGGCAGACAGTGCCGATGTGTGTAACTAAGGCTCTTTGGCCATTTGGTAAATTGACATGAGAAGAAACAATAGTAGTTATTGTGGTTAAAAAATGAACATAGTCTACCATATGATCGGTGGCGCCAGTATCGATGATCCAGGAGTGTTTAGAAGTGTTTGTGGATGCAATTCGAAATGAATGAGAAAAATAAAAAACAGAATGTTTATTACTCAAACAATGACGAAGAGAAGGAATGAGTTTACCTGTCAATTTAGAGAAAAGATGGTCCTGGTGGGGTGAGGTACCTACTTGATGAGCAGAAGAATTGGAGGAGACTGGTTTGAGTAAAGCCAGGAGCTGGTGACACTGTTCTGTTGTGATGGGAAGCTGGGAGAGAGAAGACTCAGAGTCTTGAACATGATTAGCCAAATGAGAATTGCCACCACCTTTGTTTTTGGTAAACTTAGAACCGGGAAGGAACCCATGTAGTCTGTAGCACTTTTCTACAGTATGACCAAGAAGTCCACAATGACTGCAGAGAGGCTTATCCTTGCGCAGAGTCTGAGGTTTTGCAAGGTGAGCTGGTGATGAAGGAGCAGCAACTGAAACCTTGCTCAACAAAGCTGCAGAGTTGTGGGTAAAATAACCAACAGAAGCAGATGCTTCACGTTGGCGTTCATCTTGAAGAACAAGGGAAAACATCTTGTTAATAGGAGGGAGAGGCTCAAGGAGTAAAATCTTACCCATAATATAAGAGAAACTGTCGTTTAATCCCATAAGAAATTGGAAAACGTATTCATGATGAAAATAATCATGAATAGTTTTCATTGAACCACAAGAACAAGAGGGACTGGGGCGATAATTACTTAGCTCATCCCAAAATGATTTGATTCGGGTGAAATAAGCTCCCACAGAAAGATCCTCTTGAGAAAGAGAAGAAAGAGATTTATGAAGTTAATAAATGTGTGGGCCATTTTTTTTTTTGAGAAAACCATTCTTTTAAATCAACCCAAACATCAGCAGTATTTTCAATGTATATAACGCTGGATGCTATTTCTTTGGAGACAGAGTTTAAAATCCATGAACGGACCATGGTATTACAACGAACCCAAGCACAGGATTCAGAACCAGAGTCATCCAAAAGCTTGCTGAGTGAGCCATCCAGAAAACCGAGTTTGTTTTTAGCCGTAATGGCCATGATCATGGACCTACTCCATGTCTGATAATTTTCACCATCTAAAGGGAGAGAGACCAGGATAGACCTTGTACTATCTCCATTATGGAGATGATAAGGACTCGAAGGATCCTCATTGAAAGAAGAAGAGGGAACGACGGAAGCCATGAAAAAATCAGAATTGCTCTGATACCATGTGAAGCATTTGAGTGCGAGAGAAAATGATGAAAAATTCTTGTTGGCATTTCATCGAGCAGGTTATAAAAATATATAAACAAGAATGCTATAAAGGGAAAATGAAAGAATACAGCTACAAAGAATAGAAATAGCAAAGAATCTATACAGCTCAATCTAACAGACTAACAAGAGAAGCTTCTACAATTTTCTAGCAAGAGCATCTTATGGGTGCAGGTATCTCCATGTAAGCAGCTGAGAAAGATGACATATGTACAAAGGAGTCCATCTGTCCAGTTGACGTGTATTCGCAATATATGGAGTTGGTCACAAACAATATAAGGTAATTAATTATATTATACCACATAATGATATATCAATTACCACATAGTGATATATAATTAATTACCTTATATTATAAGGTAATTAATATAAGGTAATTAATTATATTATACCACATAGTGATATATCATTAGTTTACAAAAAAAAAAAAAATGCTATTTTTTAAGCTGCTTGATTTCAAGGAGTCTTATGTAACCACCTTATGGTCCGTTTGTGTGTTGAATCTGAATATTATTCGAATTCACTGCGCGAATTACGATGGTTGACTTTGTGAGATAAAATTTGAAAAATTTAAATAAAATATTATTTATTTTTTTTAAAAATAGAATATTTTTCGAACCAAACACACCAGGATTTCAAACTTCAGCTAACTAATAATGTGGGTGATTTGGAGAGCATACCCACTTGTCAACTGAAATAAGCCGAGAGGACAATTCTAATAAAATCAAAGTCAATAGAAAATTTTGGAAGATTAACACCTTATTTAATTGCTCAAAGCTATCAAGTTATCAATATCCATATATAAAACCAAAATGCAACATAAGCTTGCCAAAATATATATATAAATGTGTTCGGTGTTATTTTTTTATATATTTATTTTGCAAATTTGTTATTAGATTTGTGAAATTCACATGTGATCTTATATATTTAATGGTAAATTTTACATCTTTTGTATATATATTTAAGAGAATGTATTGTTGGATGTAGTCAACATTAGTGTCGTCTTGAGAAACCTTAGCTGGTTGAGAAACATTCTCAATTAGCCATTCATTGGGGAGTGTGATCTCACTCCATTTCATCATCCGAGGGATTCAGATGTTAGCATCTCGAGTGGAACTCTGAATTAATAGAGTGGATTCTCCCGAGATTTTAATAATAGCTTGAGGATTCAAGTTGGTTTTTAACAATTTGTAATAAATGCGGTAGATAATAACCAGAGGTTGACTACCAATTAACATGTCATAACCAGAAGTTAAAACATTCAACGTTAATGCTTTGGAAATATTAACATCACTCAAAGATAAAGTAATGTTAGGAAAATTATCAAAATAAATAGGACCATTGTACAAAGACGTATGGACCATGCCAAGAGTGCTAGTTCTGAAATCAATAAACCTAGCATCACGAAGGCACATTAACACAGAAGTATCAATACCAATTCGCGTTAATGGTTTAACAGCAACTTGGACAGCTCCAATATGCAAGAACTTAAAACCTTTAACAAGAGATTGGTTGACAAATCTCTTGTTAAATAGTTCAAAATCCGCATTCCTGTTTGAAATAGGAATGGTTTGTTCAACAATTTTAACAGCATATTCAGATCTGAAAGAGCTTTTAAACCAAGAAGTTTTGTAAACTTCTTTATCAGGGAGTCTTTGAATACTCCAATTTTTGAAATCAAAAGAGGAATCATCCTCAACAGAATAATGTTCAGAATTACACACATTACCAAGGGGATTAATAGAGGACCTAGAGCTAGCTGAAGAGCTAGACCTCCACATTTTGAAAATCAAATCAAACAAAAATTAAAACAAACATGATCAACAAAGCTTTTAACCTTAGTTGGCTATTTCACGACACACACACACACACACACACACACACACACACATATATGAAATTAAATATTTATTCTGTAAAAATATAATATTATGTCATTTCGCTATATGATAAGACACAACGACCGAGAAGTAGAAATTATGTCATTTCGCTATATGATAAGACACAACGATCGAGAAGTAGAAATTTCTTTAAAATCGTAATTTTATTGGTACCATACATACATCAGCATATCAACCGATGGGTGGCTTATAACTCCATAAACAATTAATGAGACAAATGAACCCACAATAATATGATGTTGCACTTGGAGCCAATCACAGGGTGCCATATCATTGAAATTTCCGACATTAGGACTTCAATGCCACGTAATTTCGTAATCTCCATTCGGAGAGCATAAGCAGCCCGGTCGACGCTGTTTGCCTCCGTCTATACGTGTAAATGTAGGAAGGACTGAGTCTCTGTTGAAAAAATATTACAACTATAAATGATTAATATATTATATATAGTCGGCGTAATATTACTTTTTGGTGTAGCCCCAATGACGGAGAAGGGCCAGGCCATGCCCCCCCCCTCCCCTCAACTCTTAAGAAAAAAGAATAATTAAGGTTTTTTTTTTTTTTTTTTTATTTTATTTATTTTTTATTTTTTAACTATGACACCTAGCAAGAAATGTTTTTGGCCCCTTGGCCCCTTTCCTTTTATCATTTCTTCAACTGGTTTTATTTCATTTAGAACGGTAGCTTTATTATCATAACTTTTTCCTTTAATATTTTATGGGTAGCAACGGACATGTCTGATAATGTAACAATGAAATGAGTTTTACAAAGTTGTAGAGGCTTTGTTCAAAGTAAATGAAAAGGGTTTAGTAAAGCAGTGCATTGGAAGAAGACAAGTGTAGATTTGAGGAGTCACATGCCTGATAAAGCTCGATTTCCTAAGGATGTGTGGCAAAAATAACATAAAATGGGCAAAAATAGCTAGATATGCGTTTCATTTGTTTTGTGTTGCGTTTAGCAGAATGCATGTATTTTGTGTAGAATATAGTGTGTTTTGTATAACAGTTAGTGTGCTATTGTGTTAGTTAGAGTGGGCTGTTCTAACAAAAATAGCAAGATAATGTTAGCTTCAAGAGCCATGTCATTTAGGTAAAGCCTTGCGAGAAGGCCGAGAAGCACACAATTCATCAAACTGAAATTTCTCAATTTCAATACAGAAACTGAGACCTTTTTTATTTTTTATTTTCTGAACTTTTGGACAGCGGTTTTCTTTACTTTTCCAAAAAACTCTTTTTACTTTTACTTATTGATTTTTAATTTGAAGGGAATAATAAAAATATTAAAACTAGGTTATGTTTAATTTACTTAAAATTTGCCTTTATATATATACTTTAACCCTATTTAAGAAGAAAATTTATTTGACCCCTTCTCATTAAAATGTCTGGCTCCGTTTTATAGCGTAAAAGTTGAAAACTTGAAATAAGATCTGATTCCGTAAAAGTTTGAGTTTAGTTGACTTGGAGTAGTTTTATTTTGAGAGCCCCTTCTGTCCGGTCATGGCAGAAAACATGAGTTTTTTGCCCACCAATAACCAGTCGACACGTCAGCTAAAAACAATAAAAACCAAAAAACTAAAATGCTGCTGATGTACTGAATCGGTTACTCCTTTCTCTTCGTTCTTTCTTCTTTTGTTCTTTTTCTTTCCTTTCACCTGGACACGGTGAGGCAGAGGGAGAGAGTGGGGGAGATCGAGAGAGTGAGATCGGGGAAGAGAGTGAAACAGAGAGAGAGATGCTGTCGGAGAGAGAAAGAGAGATGCCGAGATCCGATTGACGGTGGGCCAGCGCCGGAGGAGCACCCCGCTCCACAGGAACTGCCGGACCGTACCTGCCTCTCCGGAAGTCGGTTCTGGCCACCGAAAAACCGCACCTCCGGCCACCGGTCGACGACCCATAATCGGATCCTCTCACTGTTCGTCTCTCTCTCTCTCTCTCTCTCTCTCTCTCTCTCTCTCTCTCTCTCTCTCTCTCTCTCTCTCTCTCACTCTCTCCCCCGATCTCCCCCCCTCAAACCCATTCAGCGCATCTCCACCGAAAATCGCACCTCCGGCCACCGGTCGACGACCCATAACCGGACGTCATCTACTGCTCCTCTGGCGCTGGCCCACCGTAGATCGGATCCTCTCTCTGTTCGTCTCTCTCTCTCTCTCTCTCTCTCTCTCTCTCTCTCTCTCTCTCTTTCACTCTCTCCCCCGATCTCCCCCCCTCAAACCCATTCAGCGCATCTCCACCGAAAATCGCACCTCCGGCCACCGGTCGACGACCCATAACCGGACGTCACCTACTGCTCCTCTGGCGCTGGCCCACCGTAGATCGGATCCTCTCTCTGTTCGTCTCTCTCTCTCTCTCTCTCTCTCTCTCTCTCTCTGTTTCACTCTCTTCCCCGATCTCCCCCCCTCGAACCCATTCAGCGCATCTCCAGGGTTCTCAGCTCCAATCGGTGCCAACCCCGCTCCACAGGAACTTTCAGACCGTCCCTACCTCGCCGGACTTTGCAGACTGAACAATAATGGGAGCTTTGCTTGTCGATTGATTTGAGAAAGGGAGGTTTTGCTCGTGTGTGTTCTTCATAATTTCATTTGGTGTAATATGCTGATGTGTCTGTTTTCTATTAGAGGGAATAAAGGGCTTGGTTTCTGCCAAGTCCGAACTGAAGTTATTCGCTTTTATTTTTACTTGCAGAGAGTTATTCAAAAGGCCGGCCTACTTCTACTCCATCACCAAAATTTATTTGTTTGTAATATTTTATTTTGCTAGGCGCAACTACATGCCTCGACATAGAAATACTCGATCTAGTGGCCCATGCATAAACGTACGTACCCCACAAATTAGTATCGGATGTCCCGAAGGACACCCCACAAATTAGTAGGCAACAATGTACGCACCTTAATTTGCCAAGATCGACCACATGCAACCATTGCCTCCACGTGGACATTGTTGTAATATGTGTGTTACAAACGTTATTTCATTTTTAGCCATCTTTAAATGTTTTACCATTTGGTATTAAAATATATTCATGAGTTTTGATGGCAAAGGAAAAAAATTGATTTATTAAAATATATATTTATGAGTTTTTATTCTGTAACCATTGGTTATTAAAAATTGTTTTTATGGCTTTTTGATCTTCAAACATTTTGTCATTATCAAAGTTTATTATTTTAGATTTGTAACGGTTAATAATTATGAGTCTTATGACCGTTTGTCATTCATGAGCCTTAAAAGAAAAATCTGTAGTGTTTACATTTTTTGACTGTTTATATAAATTGAGTTCCCAATGCATTTGAGAACTATCTTCTTCTTTGGCTAAAACCTCTAACATATTTTTCTAGCGTGCATTCATATATTCTAATGTGAATTTGGTTTTAAGCCATAAAACTATTTGTTATACTATTAGCTATTTTAAAAGAAAAATTATTCTTAAGTCTCCCATTTACTTTGATCAAAGGGTTGTTCTATTTGATCTTTGTTCTTGGAAGTGTGTCATTAACGAAGATAGACGCTATAGTCTAATTCTGGGAGGTTGCGTGTCAAGAGATCTGATCACACCGAGTCATACACTCCGGGAGGCACGAATTTACATTTAAAGGAAAACGCTCTTGCGTGATTCTATAGCATTGTGAGATATTTCTTTACTTTAATATTAATCTCTTGTACTGTGTTTATTTTATTATTATTACTTCAGATTAATATGGTCTAGTATCAACAATAATATTTTCAACCAATTATTTGTGTAACAATTATTAATTTAATTGTTAATTTTCATATTTGTATTATTTTATTTCAACAATAATTTTGTGCACCATCCAAAATTATTTCCAACAATCTTAAAGGTTGATTTGTGTTGATGGTTGCACAAATATTTTGATTAGGGTGATAACAATGGTATTTGAACTTATGAGAAGTCAAATACTATTAGAGTTTGCGGTATGCAATTTGCATACAAGAAAGATGAAATCAATTAATGATTGAAAAGATGAAGACTCTGTTGTGAGAAAAAAAATTTATCTGATTTGTTTGTCAGAAAAAAAGCTTGATTTCATTTGTAGATATTGGAAGTGAAAATATTGTTGACAAAAAGAATTTTTAAATTATTTGAACTCAAATTGGTATTATTTAATTTGCTTGTTAAATATTTTTTTCGTGTTAGGTCACGAATCTTGCAATAAAAGTTTAGACATTTATAAATTTTTAGAACTATGCAATTTCTATTTTGTTGTGCTAAGTTTGTTGGAGAACATTCACATCAATTAATAATAACAAATGTGAATGATTACTTATGTTGTAAAAGAAATAATAAACATTGCTAATTGTGTGCAAATAATACCATTTTGATGAATATTCTTGTAAGTAAGCACATGTAAGAGGAAAAGATGTGGTGTGCATGTTCAATTGATCGGTTTTCATGACACCCAATTGGTGTGTGGTGACTTAGCCTATTTTGGAGGATCTTGGAGTAAAACCGTTGACTCCGCTGTGAGTTCTTAAATTGTGTTTCATATGTCTTGATTTATTTTTTAAGACATGATATACAATTTCATTTAGCTCCTTGATTGAATTAAAGCTGATGAAAAATTATGATTATGTGAATATTGTATCTAATAAGCGGCATATGTTGATTGATCTATTTGAAAAAGAAAAAGAAAAAAGCATCTAGCACTTATGTTAGCTATGGAATGCTAGATTAGCATGAATACTTTAAAAGTATTTGCTAATTAATTTTTTTTCATCTATATCATTTAGCTTTCAATTTTCCTAACATGCTGATTAGGAATAAAATGTTTGTGTTGATTGATGTTCCTATTAGAGCTCATTTAGCATCGGAAAAAATTTATCATATCGTAAAATTGATCATAACAATGGCGTATTTATAACAATGAGCCAATAATAGTTGATTATTACATGGTTGAGCCTAATACTTTGCATATTTATTGTGGTTTAAGTTGGAAATATTTTTTTTTTCATCTTGGTAGAACTTGAAAAAATTGTTACAAGCAGTAATAATTATTTAGTGAAGTTCCTTAGAAAATCACAAGTGGTGATTCATATAAAAGAAAAAAAAAATCAATGCTTCAGAAAATTCTCAATTGAGAGAAAAGAAATAAGAAAAAATAACAGATAATACTTAGAGAAATATGAGCTCATATAAGTCACATTTCTTAAAGCACTTGTGTGCTGTTAATGAATATTTGATTTCTTGTTCTTACTTGAGTTATTCATTAATATTTGATATGATAGATTTATGCATGTAAATCTTGGCTACATCAAGCGAATGAAAATAAATTATGAATGCTACAATTGTTAGTTTTGGGCTATCCACCAATGTGTGGGGGAAACCAATTTTCGACTTGTTACATTCATAATAAAGTGATTCATAAGAAAATTAGTAAAACTTCTTATGAACTTTTTAGAAAGATATTAAGTCTATCTTGGAATACCTCAAAGTGTGGGGGTATTTGGCAAATATTATATTGCCTGAGCCTAAAATAAGGAAACTTGGTTCTATAATTGGTTATTGTGATTTTATTGGTTTTGCTTGTAATAATTCATGTTATAGATTTCTTGTTATCAAGATTTATGTTTTAGAATACAATATTTGAAAAATGCTATTTTTTTTGAGAATGTGTTTCCTTTGAAAAATAAGAAAAAATTATTGCATGAATCTTCTGTTGCTTATAATAAATTTGTTGATGATGTGCAATAATTGAGAAGAAACAAGCGAGCTAGAAAATAAAGGAATTTCGGTAATAATTTTATTGCTTATATTGTTGATAATGATCCAACATGTTATTGTGAAGCAATTAAATCTATTTGATGCATTTGTTTTGGTTAGAGGATATAAATAATGAATTGGAATAAATTATGTCTAACCATATTTGAAACTCATTGAGTTACTTCCTTCAACCAAATCACTTGGTTGTAACTAGATGTTTAAGAAGAAGCTTAAACTGGATGATATGATAGATAAGTACAAGGCAAGCTTGATAGCTAAAAGCTATAAGCAAATGTCAAATGATAATTATTTAGTACTTATTCTCTGTTTACTATAATTGCATCTATAAAATGTTATTTGACATTGCTTCTATTTATAAATTTGTTGTACATCAAATGGATGTCAAAGTTGTTTTTTCTAAATGGTGAAGAGATTTATATGGAGAGCCCAAGGGACTTATAATCCTTGTTCAAGAACACACAAGTGTTCAAATTGGTGAAATCATTGTAGGATTAAAGCAAGCTCCTAAACAATGGCATAAAAGTTTGACAAGGTAATGTTGTCTAATGCATATTTAATTAATAGTGCAAGTAAATGCATAACAAGTTTTATAATAATGAATGTGTCATTATTTGTTTATATATATTGGTTACTTGCTTATTTTTGAATTAACATTGATATTGTGCATGGAGCTAAAAGACCTCTTGCATATAATTTTGATATAAAATAAATGGGTAGAACTAATGTCATATTGGACATTAAAGTTTTTAGAGATAACGTTTGCATTATTTTATCTCAGACATATTATGTTGAAAAGATATTTAAAAGATTTGAGCATTTTGATTATCTGTCTATATCTACACCATATGATTCAAAAATTACATTTGGTAAAGAATCACGGTGATTGTGTATTGCAAGAAAAATATGTACAATTCATTGGTAGCTTGATATTTTAACAAACTGTATATGCCTGATATTGCATATGTTGTTGGCATGTTGAGTAGATATACTCAAAATCTTGGTGTTGAGTATTGGGATGCTATCTCTAAATTGTTGAAATACTTAAAGAGCACAATTAATTTTGGTTTGTCATATTGGGATTATTCTCCTTTATTGAAAGGATATTGTGATGCTAACTGAATTTATGATTTAGATGAGCTAAAGTCTATATGTGACTTTATATGTTTATTCTGGTTGGATGTGTTATCTCTTGGAGATCCTCAAAACAGACTTGCATAGCAAGGTTTACTATAGAGTCAGAGTTAGTTGCCTTAGAGAAGGCAGGAGCTGAAGATGAATGGCTAATGAGCTTATTAATCAATTGGTTTGCCTTTATATACTAATTCAGTTCCATTTGTGTTTTGATTGTGATTGACAGGCTGTCATAGCTCGAGTAAGGAGTAAGATTTATAATGAGAAAAATGCACAATATTGTGAGGCAACTTATTGAGACCGGTATAAGTTCCATGGAATGTGTGAGGTCAAAAAGGAATTTTACAAATTCTTTCACCAAGCCACTAGCGAGAAGGCTGGTGAGTAAAACATCGAGGGGGATGACTGATACCCAAATTATGACACTGTGATTGATACTCAACCTCTGCGATTGGAGATCCCATGAATGAGGTTTAATGGGAAACGATGTCACAAGTGATCATGTTGAGGTACTGTCATTTTATGTTTATCTATTATCTTGTTGAGAAGATAGTGATGAGTTCATCCCTATGGTGTAAGACAGTACAAGATGCAGAGTGATTAATGATGAGTTTAAAAACTCTTAATGGATCCATAGTCCCTACATGTTGGGATGGGGTGTTCCCTGCACACACTCTTGATGGATGCCACCTATGTGAGTGTGGAGGTGGTGCCGCCTCCTATGAGACTATAGTAGGTCTCTAGAGCGCTCATGAAACCCAGGGACGCATGGCCTGTATAAGGCGCCAACCCGCTATAGAACAACCCAACAATTTTTTTGGAGAAAGTTATGTGGGTGATAAGTTTGGTCAACTTATGAATTTGGTTAAAAGAGTTTAACTCTACCACGATTCATTGAGTTCCTACTTATTTATCCTAGGTGCGGTTAAAACCTTCGGGTACTACATTGATGCATGCTTTCAAACTCCTTATATTCTAGTGTTTGTAACATGTGGGAGATTGTTGTAATATGTGTGTTACAAACGTTATTTCAATTTTAGCCATCTTTAAATGTTTTACCATTTGGTATTAAAATATATTCATGAGTTTTGATGGCAAAGGAAAAAAATTGATTTATTAAAATATATATTTATGAGTTTTTATTCTGTAACAGTTGGTTATTAAAAATTATTTTTATGGCTTTTTGATCTTCAAACATTATTATAATTAATATACCGGCCAACTTTCCTCAGGCTCAAGGTACGTAATTAATTAACAACGTGCATATATATATGGATGGAAGTCCACGAACTGTCATTTTCACGTAGGCTAGGGAATTAAATGATTATGATGTACTGTCCCCATGAGAAATCATGTTAAAATAAAATAAAAAAGAGCAGTTGGGAATGAATCGGATCCAAAATAAAAAGTTCATGAATAGGGAAATTAAATGTTATGATGTGTACCATCAGAAATCATGTCAAAAATAAAATAAAAAAGAGAAGTTTTAATTAATGCTCTATTCAATATTCATGAACATTTTATTTTGGGACCCGATTCCCAACTGCCAAAGGGAGTGATATGAATCGCCTATATTATTAATTATAGGCATTTTTATTTATTTATTTATCTCAAAATATTGGAAAGCCATGCACGTAAAATTCACTTCATTCATGACAAGTACCGGAGCACAACGTACTACGTTTGCCTCCCCCAACAACCATGCATTGATATGTTTGGTGCTGGATAGAGAATATATTTAATTGTTTAAATGGTTATAACTAGTGATTTTCAACTTATCCCACGCTTAGTAACTAGTTAATAGGAAGAAGTTGTTCCTTCACTTCACTCCTTAAAAAAATAGACCTGAAAGGAGGAGGGAGCAGATCTGTTATATCGATCCTTCTTTCCCTTTCACTTTCTACGTACTCCATGCTCCTACCCTCCCCCTCCCATTCTGGTTTTTTCTTTTGTTTATTAGTGTTCTTTGACCAGATCAGTAATTTTGGCATCTCTGTTATGCATCCGTCTATCTACCTTTGTGTTGTACCGTTCATCTTCTCACTGGCCGCCGTAACTGTTTGCTAGTTGTGTTTTTGCTTTGAATAAGAGTTTTTTTTTCCTCTTTAGATCTGCCCTCATGAGCAATCTATGAGATGAATGTTATTCAGGTGTGAGAGGTTATATCTCACGACCGGTTTAAATAATTTTTTTTAGGATATTTGGTTACCATTGTCTTAGATCTAATATGCTCAGAGCAAATCTGATCTTTAACCATTTTTGTATATGAGTTAGCGGAAAATAAAAGTCATAGATAATACTTTATTGTAAGAATTTTGTTTGTATTTATGACTATGTAACCTCATAGCATGTGACTCTGATTTTGCAGAGTTTTATACTTTGTGATATAAGAATTTTATACTCGTGATCTTTGATTAATAAAATACTCACATATTTCATTTAAAAAAGTAACTAGTTAATAAAGTATATATTAATGAGAAAACTTCACTTATAAATCCTCATCTTTCATAGTTTTTGCAATTAAGTACTCAAACTTTAAAAAGTGTCAGTTTCTAGTATTCATCTTTCAATTTTATCCAATTTCAACAATCCGTTAGAATTTTTTTGTTAAATCTTGTCAAAATTCTCAAAATACCCATGTTTTTTTTTTTTCATAAAAAAAATATATAAAATTTTCAAAGATTCAGATATGGGTATTTTTACAAATTCTATTAAAATTCTAACCAACTCCTAAATCCTTACATTTTTTTTTCCTAAAAAAATAGAGGAATATTTTAAAAATTTTGACAAGATTTAATGAAAAATTCTAACAAATGGTTGAAATTAAAAAAAAAAAATTGAAATATATATACCCTCAATTGACAATTTTTAATGGAAAACATTACTTTTACGATATATTGGTTCTATTTCCACTTCAATTTCAATTTCTTTAAATAAAATAGAATAAAATATAAATCCATTTCCTCTCATAATTTTTCAAATATAAAATCAGAAATTTTAATTTATTTTCAAACAAAATCGATGGTATTTGCAAAATCACAAAAGAATGGGTAGTTGTTGAGTTTGACATGACCGAGAAAAATTGGAGATGGATTCGGCAGGAATTAGAGGTTCTAAATTCTAATTTTTTTCAGTTTGCTTCATGAGATTTTTTGCTTGAATCCCAAATAGATCGTTTACTTCACTCTTTCCTTAATCTTTCTAACCAAATTTATGTTAAATTCTATTAATTCCCTGAGAAAGAAAATTGCCAAAAAAAATAAAATAAAATTAATCTTTGTTTTATTTCTGTAATTTGTCTCTTAATAATATTATTGTAAATTCACATATAATTCTATTAAAAAATCAACCACAAAATTGCCACCTCATGACGTCACAACTATTAATTTTTTTATTAAACAAAAAAAATCACAATATCGTGTAAATGGGTTGGGATTTGGTTTTGTAAATAAAAAACAATTCAAAAAAAAAAATCAATAATTGTGTCAATAGTTATATTTTAAGTGGCAAAATATCATTTCTCATATATATATATATATATATATATATATATATATATATATATATATATATATATATATATATATATATATATATTATATATAATAAAAATATCTGTTATTTTTGACCGAGCGACTATAGAGTTTTACAAATGGTATGAATGAAAGGTAAGTTAGTTAGGGAGGGAATCTCCGATGGTTGATTTTTAAAAAATGGTTAAATACCTTTTTGGCCCATGTAGTTTAAAAACTTTATTTTTTGTCTCCTCAGTTTTTTTTTTTTTTTTTTCACAAGTGATATCTATGCCATGAGAAAAGACAGAGATGGTACCTTTGTCAATTTTTCCGTCTAAAACTGATGAATTTCCACTTCAGCGACACATAGTACCATTAAAATTGCGACATGTGGCCCCATATATTTTTTTATTTTTTATTTTTTATTTTGATACTTTTTTTTTAAAAAAAAAAAAAAATTAATTGTAGGGGTGGCTTAGCCACCCACAATGGCATTTTTATTTATTTATTTATTTATTATTGTTATTATTATTATATTCACTTTGGCTCTTGGGGGTGGTTGAATGACCCCCATGGGCCACGGGGTTGGCTCGACCACCCCCAAGCCAAATGAGAGTAGTCGGCAAGGGCAGAGCCATTCAGGAGCTTGGGGAGCTAGCCCAAGGCTTTTCCCACAAATTTACCCCTATTTTTTTTTTTTTTAATTCCCCCCCTCCCAAATTTCTTTCTTCAGTTTGGCGCCCAAGTCCCAAGCCTTTCCGCAAAAATATCTAAAAAAATAAAAATAAAAATTTACCCATATATATATATATTTTTAATTTTTTAAATTTTTCCCCCAAATTTTTTTTCTTCAATTTGGCCCCCCCCCCTCCCCCAAGTTGCAGATGCTGGCTCCACCCCTGGTGGCCAGCCATCCCCATGTGGCCCAAAAGGGTGGCTCCCTACAAATTTTTAATTTTATTTTTTAAAAATAAAAATAAAATAAAAATGTGGGCCATGTGTCATTGAAGTGGAAATCCGTCAGTTTTGGACGGAAAAATTGACGGATGTACCATTTCCGTATTTTTCCATAGCACATGTACCACCTATGAAAAAAATAATACTGAGGGGGCAAAAAATAAAATTTTTAAACTACAAGGGGTGTAAGTTATTTGACCCTAAAAAAAATTGTTGGAGTTGTATAGAAGTAATATATGTATTATATTTCTTTTCATTAGATATGTTTTAATCATACAGTTGTCATATCATATAGGTCAATTTTTTTATTTATTTATTTATCAATATTCTCCTTTTATTTTATTTTATTTTTTTTATGCTAGTTGCAAGAACATTTCAGATCAGACGTAATTTGAAAATATATAATTTCATTAAAATTGTAGGGGATCTTGATCCAGCTGAATTTGAGGGTGGCCGAATTACTTCAAAACACTTTATAGTGAATAAAGTAGCCTTTAAAACGGAAACAACCTTGATAAATATGTGTCTACCTGTGTTTTTTGTTATAAGGTGTTTATAAAAATTCCTTTTGGAATTAATGAATCAAGCCATGAATATTGTTAAATTAAATTTTAATAGCTTCGTCTATCCTTATCCCCCTCCCCCCTCTCTCCTCTTCTTCTTCTTTTTTTTTTTTTTTTTTTTTAATTTCATTTTTAAATAAATTTTCTTAGATTTGTCTACGAGGTGTTCAATATTTGATATCATTCTTAAAATTTCTTTTATTTATTGGTCAACTCAATTTGACTCCTTTAATTACAACCTTCTTCGTATACTCAATCTTTATATATATATATATATATATATATATATATATATATATAAGTGGGTATCTAGTACATCCACGTACGTAATAGGTAAAAAAGCATAAAACTTTATATTGCTACTCGCCTATCTGCTTTTCCACGCACGTTCCCATTTCGATTTAGTATCCAACATGCGCCGGTCTCAATGCTGTGAGACGGTACTGGGGTTGAAGAAAGGGTCGTGGACCCCTGAGGAAGACCAGAAGCTTTTGGCTTACATCGAAGAACATGACCATGGAAGCTGGCAAACCTTGCCCCCAAAGGCTGGTAGGTTTACGATCGAGGAACCTAATTATTATGGATAACCTAATTCCACGACAGGACTAAATGATGGTTTTTCTTGTTCTTTTTTCTGGTTGGATTTTAGGACTTCAGAGATGCGGGAAGAGCTGTAGATTGAGATGGACTAATTACCTCAGACCTGACATTAAAAGAGGAAAGTTTAGCTTGCAGGAAGAACGTACCATCATTCAGCTCCACGCTCTCCTCGGGAACAGGTAATTAATTCTTTA
Source organism: Alnus rubra (assembly GCA_028654335.1). Taxonomy (NCBI): domain Eukaryota; kingdom Viridiplantae; phylum Streptophyta; class Magnoliopsida; order Fagales; family Betulaceae; genus Alnus; species Alnus rubra. Next base: position 255,546 of record JAJPGS010001777.1, on the reverse strand, counting down.
AATAGAATTCAAATTAGTTCCTACAGTTAATTTTTAAACATTATGAACTTAATTACTGCAATATCATCATGGACTTATTGACTTATTTGCTGCAACATTTTTCCTTTCAGATGGTCTGCGATAGCAAATCAATTGCCCAAAAGAACAGACAATGAGATCAAGAACTACTGGAACACCCATCTCAAGAAAAGACTAACTAAGATGGGCATCGATCCCATGACCCACCAGCCCAAAAGTGATACCTCCGGCAGTGGCCACTTCAAAGACACAGCCAATTTAAGCCACATGGCTCAGTGGGAAAGCGCGAGGCTGGAAGCCGAAGCCAGACTAACAAGAGAGTCCATGCTTGTGTCTAATCCTTTCATAAAACAACTCAACACTCCTACTTCGGCTCAGCTCATCAACAAAAACCCAGCTCGACCCGCACTATCTCCATACCTTGACGTACTCAAAGCATGGCAAGGGGTATGGTCGAAGTCGATGAGTGCCGGCCTTTTCCCAATTGCCGGCGACGGCCTCGAGTTTCCAACATCAATGTTAAACTTCTCGGAGAACGCACTCCCCATCCAAACTGTTGCAGTCAATGAAAGCACAGTGACTACAGTTCTTGATTTCGCCAAAAGCTCAGTTACATGCAATGGAGGGTTTATGATCAAAGAAGTCTGTCAAATGCCGGAACACAAAAAAAGATCGGATATCGACACAATGGCCTTGCAGGAGATGACGTATACTACGGAAAGTGCATGGCTTGTGGACTCTTTTAGGGCTGGGAATGAAAACACGCCTCTCTCAAATATCATGGAAGGTTTCACCGATACATTGGCGTATAATTCTGACGACCAGAATTCATTGATGGCCGGAGACAACTTGAATAATGGGGATAAAAGTTGCAACGACGACTTTGACTGGAACAGCATGCTCAATCTGGTGCATGCTTGGAATTCATCTGGTTCGCCCTTGTTCTGAAATTGCCGAAAAATTGTCTGAGAGGTCGCAGCATAATTAGGTGTTATGTTGCATTGTATCACAATTAATGTAATAATAAGTAGGACTTCAAAATAAGAAGTTATTTAATCACTAACCTTGTTCAAGCTATATTATTTCTTCTGATCTTATAAAAAATTTAGTCCCCACTTTTTCTTTTTCTATTTTTTTTTTCTTGGTTCCTTTTCAACCAATTAAGTTTCTATTTTCTCATATATTTTTTTTTTCTCTTGGAGTGCGCTTGAAAAAAGAAATGTCCAACCTGGAAAAATCTAAATATGTTTTGAAACATCAATAAATTAAAAGGGAAATTTTTAAAAAATGCAGCTTTTAAATGTGAGTTTCTCGATCTATTCTTAACTCTCCTTTTTTCTTTTTTTATGCCACGTCAGTTGAAAATGTTGAAAGAATAATAAATAGCATAATTCTTTACCAAATGCTTAATTGCATTTTTAAAAAGTATATTTTTATTAACTGTATTTTGAAATTAGTTTTTTTTTTCCAAACCGACAAACCAAAGGAACACTTAATCCCACCACATTCCTTTTTTACAATAAATAAATAAATAAAACAACCACTTTCCACGACTCAAATTCAAGATGGTCTCTTAGAGTTGTTTGTTCCTAGGGATGCATGGGGCTGCTTTTATCTGTTTGGGATGGGCCGGACTTTGAGTCCATTTGTTTTCCCGGCTACTTTAAAATGGGTTGTTTTTTTTTTTTTTTTTTTTTTTTTGTTTATTTAAGGCAATTAAGTCGGCCGGGTGTTAATTTGATCCTTGGGAGTTGGGCTCCATTTAATTGGTACAGTAGAATCGTTGTTAGCCATTGAATCTTCTCATATTATACAATGTACCATCAGTTGGTATAGCAAAGAAGGCTTCTTGTTAAGTTTTATGGAGGCTAAATCGGTGTCAAAACTAAGGTTAATTTAAATCTAAATTTGTCAATCTTAGTTGGTATTTAAACCGAAAATTAGAAACTTGAACAATGCTGAGAAACAAAAATGCTTGGTATGAAGCTCGGTCGGTGGGGCGTCCAAACGAAACACTGTATAAGACTTGAAGTTTCAAAAGCCGAGCAACTTGGTTGGTATGGCAGTTGCAACATGTCCATACGAGCTATGTCAAAATCACATGAAGTTTTTCCCGAGACGCTCTGTTGGAATGGTCGTTCGGAACGAAGATGTTTGATAAATAAATATAAGAAGCCACAAAATAAGCTGCTTGGTCACAACCCTCGGTTAGACATTGTCCGAATGGGCTAACGAATGAAGAAACAATGAAGGTTGGTAGAACACCTCGGTTGCAAGACTCGGTTGGATAGTGTTCGAATGAGTTGAAGATCACAAGTTGAGACGTTTGGCTAGGGCTAGGACAGATAAAGTTCGAACGCCACCAAGTTATGAACTGTGAAAATCTAACTGCATCTGAACAAGATCACTTACTTATCTGAATGCCGCCTTTTTTTTTTTTTTTTTTTCATATATCATTTTACAGATTTAGTTGCACCAAACTATTGGTTGCTTCCCAGTATATACATATGTGGTTTCCCCAAATTAATTAATTGGTAATTAACTTGAAATACCATTTATACTACCAAAATATCAGAATATATATATATATATATATATAGAGAGAGAGAGAGAGAGAGAGAGAGAGAGAGAGAGAATGTAATATTGATATGAGGTCATCACTATTTACTTTTGTATCTTCTTCTTTTTCTTATCCTCTTATATCGCTAGTACAAACCAGAGCCCCTATAAATACAATAACCTCTATAATTAAACTATTCTTTCAAATATAACAAGTATAAGAATACACACAAAATTTATTTCTACAAGACTTTGCACTGCGACCTCGAAAATCTTGTGAATACCTCTAGTCTTCACTCTTCGAACTACCACTTGCTAATATGTAAAGCAATAATGTTTTAGAGGTGAAAAATCACACAAGTTCACGGCTTAGTAAGTAAATTGCTAACGAGACTTACCCAGTGTACTTAATCCAGTTTATGTTAGTAATAAAAGTGAGGAAGATAATTATACATAGTAAGCATTTCGAGAAGCTGTTGTCAAAACATCATTAATGTTTAAACATGAGGTTTTGGACAAGTTATGTTTAAGGGAAATATCACAATAATTTGGTCAGTTGGAAGAATGAATTAGCAAACAATTTAAGGCGTATGCTTATGAAATCATGTAGTAGTTTAAAGGCAAAATATTTATGCTGAAAAAGTGTAAAATATAATATCAATAAATATATCACAGTCCATAAACATCTTTTGCATAACCTATCTGTGCCCATATCCACTTTACAGTAGGGCTTGGGCGTCATATGAAAAATATGCTACAATCTCGGTGCCTTGATAAGGCATAATAGCCTGCAACCCTCTTGTACCTTGACTGGGTGGATACCACGGGTAGCTTGCAACTAGTGATGCTGCAAGTATAAGGACCACACATGAGTGGTTGTGCTAGTCACACTAGCCTTTAGATCGATGGTAGTTTAACATTCCACTCACAATGGGCCACAGGGTCAAATCCGTATAAAGAGTGTGCACATGCCCAAAATTCTTCACGCATTTTTTTCATGGTGGCATGCCACAATAACATTATAAATTTCCAGTTACGAGTACAAAATTAATATCATGTATAGATACAATGAATAGCAATTAATTTTTAAATCAATCATTTCTCAAAAGATCAGGGCTCACGACATATGTTCAATAGAAATCATAATTGTAAAAATATGCACAAATTATTTCGACGAAAACATTCATGCTCAACGAATTAACTGTTTTGGCATTCTTATGGGCGATTATTTACTTCTTACGCTAATATCCAAGTTTGGACTTTCTGAAAAGTCAAGCTTCTTACTCTACAAATTTTATACTATATTATTAGTCATATCCCCAATTCACAAACCCTAATTTCACTTAAAAACCTTAATCCCACTTTCTGGCCCTTACCGATTGATCGTTGCTCAGGGATTAATCTATCAGTTGTCGGGCGCCAGTTGCTCATTAAGAAGCATTGATCTATCGATGATTGCACATAATTCATTTTGGGTTTTTTTTTTTTTTTTGGTTCAAGCTTCAAACTTTACACCATATACTTGTTTCTAGTGTGTCATAAGGTCCTAAAGGCACTTACTTTACGAGCCTTGAACATGTTTAGGTCTTAAAAATCCTAGCTTGAACACAAATCCCTTCAAGTTATCTTCTACCCATTTAGGTTCTCAAAAAACCATTAAATCACAAAATGGGCTATACATGTGTGGTATAACACTGATCTAGACTCGACCTCAAGTTATTTGGCCATACAATGTCGTGTAGCACAAAAGTCACATATCTTCTCCATAAATAACCAATTTCCTAACTCGATCTACACTTTTAACATACTAGACAACATATTATGAAATGTAACTTATCAAACATGAAACTGAGACTAGAGTTTCAGATTTTACCCCTTGGTAGTGTGGATTCTAATTCCTTAGCCTCAAAGAACCATAAAAATGGCTCATCTCTCTCGCTCTCTCTCTCTCGGCTGATGGTCGGATGAAGAAATAGGTTTTCTAGAGTTTCTATAATGAAGGCCCTACATTTTTCAAAGTTTTGGACGCGTTATTTTCGCATATAAGTTTGACATCAATTGATCACTATTTTGGACCGATCTATCGGTAACTGTGGATAAGGCGTTGATGTGGCATCAATCACCCTTCGAGTGCTGATCAATCAATCCACCCAATTTTTGATATTTTTGGTCATTTATTAATATGTTTTATTTTAAGAAAAAATACATTTTACTCCCAAAATTTGACAACTTTTTCACTTTTGCCTCTAATATTTAAAAAGTACCAATGTACCTCCAACAAAGTTTTCGAAATTTTCAATGTAAGCACTCCATTAGTCATTTCCGTATTCTTTCACAAAAAATAGCTCATGTGCACCGCATGTAAATTTTTTAAAAATCCCCATATACACGTGTTAATTCCCAAAATGACCTCATTGTTTTTTTAAAAATAAATAATAAAGGAAGGAAAAACAGAAAAGAAAAGAAAAGAAAAGGTGGCTAAAAAAAAAAGAGGTGACCTTAGCCACCCTCATGGGCCATTTGGGGGTGGCGGTTTGTTTTTGTTTTTTTTTCCCCTTTCTTTTCTTTTTTTTTTTTAAAAAAAAAAAAAAAAAAAAAATCGGGCCGTTTGGTCTTTCCAAAAATTTATATTAAAGAAGACATAAATAATTAACAGAGTGCCTCGTTGAAAATTTCAAAAACTTTGTTCGGGTACATTGTTACTTTTTAAAAATCAGATGCAAAAGTGAAAAAGTTGTCAAATTTTTGGGGGGTAAAATGGCTTTTGCCTACTTTAGGTCTTTTATTGTTTGTTTCTCATTTTATGATACTAGTTTTCTTTATTTAAATATATTCTTTTCTTACAAATTTTATTCCTATAAAGTAATATTTTTCCTTTGATTATTAATGTCGCGTGTGTTTTTAGATATTCTTTTTATAATTTACAAGTTGGTTTGCTTGGGGTATTATAATAGAAGTATCATTATTCACGATTTTCATGAGACCCTGAGACCATTATCTTGTGAGCTAAGAGAAACTTTGTTCATCCTTACGCCTTCAGTTTCATACCTCTCTTAGAGTTTAGTTAAATCACCCATATCTCAAAAACCTTAAAGCTACCGGAGTTCCGGGATACAAGAAAAAGCTTGATCGAAGATTGGCCAGTGCTCTAGAGCTAATGCGATAGAAAACAACGGATTGTTTGTTGGGGTATACATCAAGTTTAATTGCAAGGGTTTTGTAAGTATAAACTGTGTGTAATTCAATCTTCTATAGTGTAGAAGTTGGAATATATAGAATTCTCATGGGTTATGTGGGATTTTTCTATATAGAGGCGAAATCCTTCGAGATTTTATCTGAGTTTTGTATTGGAGATGGAATACGATTAGCTTAGTGGAGTAAAGGTCTCTTCCAGGCAGTGTTCTTGAGCAAGGCAAGTGTAGAATGGTTTAGGAAATCAATGGAGGAATTGAGGCAGGGTGGGGAGATACGAAACTTCTGCAGGACGTTCCGGGTGGGTTCTACGATGCATATTCTGCAACGGAGAGGTAATGCTCATGGAAGATTTTTGGAGTTGTATGAATATGGTAATGGTGGTTGACGGACGTTCGTGAATCTACCAGAGGGACGAGACGGTTGCGGCTGGGCCAATTGTCTTGCATAATTGAGGAAGTTAGAGAATTATGAGAAGAAAGCTGCTGGGGGGAAAAGAGTTGCAAAGCTTCCAATTGCCCAGACAATGGTGATGAAGTCGCGGAACTGTGACAGCCGAATGTTTGCGGCAGTGTTGGTAGGGAAAGGCCATGACTTGGAGAAACGTGAATCGAGTAGGGGCACGTCAGGAACATCCGGAGAAAAACCAAGGTCGATTATGGCAAGAGCGGCAAAGTAGGGGACGGATTTGGGGGAAGGAGATATCATGGTTAGTGCTGGAGTGGGAATCACGCCTAACGACGTTGTGGAAGGAAAACTACAATTGGCTAATTTGAAACAGATGCTCCTATCTATTCGAGAAGAAACTAATAGATGGCTGGGTCTACTTGATTTGGGCCTATTGTGGGATGAGGCTAATCATACTGCAAGCCTAAGACAAGGTCCAACAATGAACGAAATGGGTTTCTCCGGAAAAGAGGAAAATAGGGGATTAGGCCAGAAATTGCAAGACTTAGTCTTGCAAAAGGCTAAAGGAAAAGAAGTAATGGAAGCCCACCAGGATAAAGATGTAAGTCCGTCGATTACCTATAGTCGCCGGATTCATTCTAAGCCGTTGGGCCAGTCTGAAGCGTTGAGCGGGAAGATTGGTGTAACGGCCGAACGTCTATAAAGGGTGCCGATGACGATGCAAGAGGTGGTTCCAGAGCCAGAGTTGACCGATCTAGGGTTAAGACCATCGGGGGTTAGTGCTGTGCGGCAGGAGAAGCTTCTGGACAAGAGTTGGGATGACCCAGAGGGCATCGTTGGTGTCTTAGGGGGCATAAGGAAGACAAGCGAAGAGATGGTTATGCCTGTGATTCAGGAGTCCATATGTGCTAGCCCTGGAGTGGTGGAAATAACGACTTTGGAGGAGCAGTTTCACGGTGTAGGTGAGGCTGGCATTGAGGGTGAGTATCAGATGGGTTCTATTTTGAGTGTTGGTATAGGTGAGGAGAGGGATGAGGGCGATCAGGGGAGCGAGAGTCCGACGGAGGCAGAAATTGATTTGGGAGGGATAGAATCCCCTAATGTTCGCAAGGGATTAAATGTGCAGGAAAATATTGGTTATGTGTCTGAAATTGTGGAGTGTGAGCGAGAGTTAAAGGGTTATGTGGGGTGTGAAGATGACTTACGGGGTGGGGTGAGGGGGATAATTCTTTAGCTTTGGTGATACGGACAAAAAATGTTATTGGGGGAAGCGGGATGATGGATATCCAACCATTGATGATATTGGAGGAACAATTAGGAGATGATTCTGTGTCCACAGAATGGGTGGTAGAGAGAGTTAAAAATTTATGTAAAGTTGTAGGACTGTCTTGTTCGGGTTTTGAAGATAAGTTGATAGAGTTGTTCAAGGATATTTGATATGTGTTGAATGTTATACATTCAAGCCCCTTAATTTACATATGTTAAGCTCTTAGTTTTGTTATAATTTGATATTTTGTGTTGTTTTTGTATTTTCTTGTATTTTACAGGTTTTGGAAGAAAATCCATCAAATTCCAAGATTATAATGAAGTCAGCAAACTCACTTTTGGATAGATTCAATTCCAATCAATTTTGAATTTAAGGAAAGAGAAGTTGGCAAAAATTCGTTATTTTCGGAAAGAATCCAGAATGAGTACGTCTCAGTAATTTGATCATAACTTTCGACTCAAATATCATATTGCAACAAAATATGTGGAGTTGAAAAGCTAAGAGAAAATTCAACAAATATGTAAGAAATAGGTTTTTCATAATTCGGACGTTTACCATGCCAAAATCTCCCCGTAATAAGAGACCGCAAATCTGTATGAATTTTGGAATCCTTTTCCTACTTGGATAGAAATTTCAGAAAAGGAAAAGACTTGTAATTATTCTATTTGGACTAGAAGACCTACTTAGAATTGTAATAGGAATTCTAGAGCTTTTAGAGCTTCTCTAATCCCTATAAATAGGCCTTTAGCCTTTGAAGAAAAGACACACAAGCTTTGAGGAAGAATTAAACGCTACATCAAGAAGGAGGTTCTTCCTAGTTTTTATTTTCTTTATTTTCTGTATGTATTTAATTTTAGTTTATATTTGTTGTAACTAATACTTTAGTTAGGGCTCGATTGAAGCCCTAATTATGTCTCGTTAAAGTTTTCAATTGGCGCCTTTGCTACAATTCATATATTGATGCTTAACTTGATTATTTCCTATTTTCTTGAATTCCTCTCATGTTTATGCTTGATCATCATATGCATGTGGTATGGATTTGTTATTTATGTCAATTTGGATGACCGAGTCCTGGGCATAATAAAGTAACAAAAGAACCCCATCACAGGTTCTTGGATTAATCAACATAAAGACAATTGGAATAGACACCATGTTTCAATCTGAGTGTGTTTACCGATTTCCATAAATTTATGCTTTCTTGAAGAACAACTTAGTAGATACCATGCTAAATCCTTCAATGAAGAAAAGAGTTAGAGTAGATACCATGCCTAACTCGTTGCTCAGGGAAATCAATAGCTTTAGGAGAAGATATCATTCCCTTGTGGCTGGTAAGCATTAAGTATCAAGTTATGATGATAGCATTGGCATTGTGAATCTTAATTGAGTATGATTAGCGGTGGATATCGAAGCCCTACCTTATTTCATATTATATTTCTTCAATATTTTTATCTCTTCTCTTATTTGATCTGATTAATATTTTTATTGCTTTTCACTCGTCTCAATTATTAAGGAATTCTTTTTAAGCATAATTTACCAATCCTCGTGGGAATGATCTCGTATTTGCCTACTATACTATCGTTTTGATCTTGTGCACTTGCGAGTAAAATGTACAAATATTTATCTATTTATTTAGGTAGATATTTGCACAACAATATTGAAGCCCATCGGTATTCCAATAGGGTGGGGCATGATAATAATTTGAGTGCTAAATTTCGTAATCGCGAACAACGCGAAGTGAAGATGTTGGAATGTTTGGTGAATTATAATGGGAAATGAGGTCAGTCGTCTAGGTTGGCTAGAAAGAGAAGGGTTGTTAATTGTTAATGTTGAAGCCAAAGATAGTTTTGTGGAATGTGCAAGGCTTGAATGAGCTCGAGAAAAGAACGAAGATTAGAGGGTTGTTGAGGGAATGGAAGGCAGATATTGTGTGCTTACAAGAAACTAAAATGGAGGTAATTAGTATGGAGGTGGTTCATAGTGTTTGGGGATGTGTTCATGTGGATTGGGTGAATTTGGGTTCGAGAGGGACTTCAGGAGGCATCTTGTTAATGTGGCATAGGAGAGTGGTCGAGAAGATTGAAGAGTATGTGAGGCAGTATGTGGTAGCATACGTGTTCCGTAGTGTGACGGCGAATTTTAATTGGGGTTTTGCAGGTGTTTATGGACCGAATCATGATGGTGAAAGAAGAGGGCTTTGGGATGAGTTGGTGGGTTTGAGGAATATTTGGGAGATGCCTTGGTGTATGGGGGGATTTTAACATCGTTCGGTCTCCGAACGAAAGAAGGAGGGGAAGCGAGGTCTTCTCAGGCAATGACGGAGTTTTCTAAGTTTATTTGTGAACAGGGTCTAATAGATATTCCTTTGGTTAGGGGGAGATCCACGTGGTCGAATTGCCGCACTTGGTCCAGAATTGATTGATTCTTGCTATCTACAGAATGGGAGGAATAATTTCCTGAGGTGTCTCAAAGGCGTCTTTGTCTTTTTCTTTCAAATCATTATCCATTGGTATTGGATTGTGGAGTAGGGAGACGCGGTAGGGGATTGTTTAAATTTGAAAATATGTGGTTGCAAGTGGAAGGTTTTGAGGAGCAGGTGAAGAGGTCAGGGACGGAGCCAGAAGTTTTTATGGGCAGGGGCCGGTGGTAAAAAAAATTATTGGTAGGGGCCAATATGCTAAATTTTTAGTTTTTTAGCTTATATATATATATATATTTTTTTTTTTGAGATTTTTTTTTTAACCTAAGAAGTTTTTTTTTTCAAGGAAATTGGGGGGGGGGGCATGGCCCTTGCCAGCCCCCCCCCCTCCCTCCGTCTCTGGAAGAGGTGGTGGAGATCTTATATTTATGAAGGTACGCCTAGCTTTGTGTTTGCTCGTAAGTTAAAATCATTGAAAATTAACCTGAAAAAATGGAATGAGGAGTTGTTTGAGAATGTAGGGGTACAAAAAAAGAAACTGGAAAAGAGTTTGAGTGAGTTGGTGCCATCAAAAAAAAGTAATTTGACAAAACTCTTTACCAAAACTGCCATCGTCATTCGTATGTACCAGAGCTCAATGCGATAAATAAAATGTACCTTCAGTTGGTAGAGCAAAAGAAAGCTCCTCAACAACACAATCTACTAAAAATAAATGTTAATTAAATCTTGCCGACCATAACGTACGTACTTCCTCTACATTTGAGAAATTGAGACTCTCGCCACGTACGCGATAAATGCGCAATAACATTCTGCAAAAACAAAAGCTGGTTATAGTAAAAACCATGCATTTTGCCCCCAGTGGTAAAAAAAAGAAGTATTAAGTATGTGACTACCGATCTGCTCGAAATGACTGCTTATTTAATTCAGGCCTTCATCTAGGGCCGGCTCAACTATAAGAGTACTAGTAGCAGATGTCTTATAAGTAGTTCTATTCTCTAAAATAGAAAAAATTTAAAAAATCACAAAAAATCAAGCCACAGCAGTTACCCTAATTTAGGAGACTACACTTGGAAAGCTACAGTACTTCCCAATATATTGGGAAGCACTGTAGCTTCCCAATACATTGGGAAGCACTGTAGCTTCCCAATACATTGGGAAGCACTGTAGCTTCCCAATCATATATTTTAATAATAAAAAAAAAGCTCTTTCTCTCCTCTCTCCTTCACGTTCCAATCAGTAATCACTTTCTCATCTTCCACTCATATTTCTTCCGATGCAACTCATCTTCCTCGCTTAGATGGTCATTGTCGAGGTCGTCGAGCTTTGCAGAGGGAGTGCCAGTAGAGGAGAGACTGGAGGAGCTGGGATCGGCGGAAGTGGCGGTGGAGTCTGGCTCGATCAGAGAGGTGTGGTTGAGGAGGATGTTGCAGAATTCGTCCTCAGGCCGAGCCAAGGTGATCCGGATGGTCGAGTTGGCCCTGTTGCCGCTCTGCTGCTCGTCGCCGGAGAGAGACACCGACGACAGTGACTATTGGATTTCATCCACGGCCTGCACTGCGATCGACTTCGTCGCGTGGGATTTCATCCACGGCCTGCACTTCGATCGACGACAGTGACTATTGGATTTCATCCATTTTATGCTTTTGGATTCAGAAGGAGAAACAGAAGATACGGGTTCTGTGGAGTGTGCCGGAGATTCGGAGAAGACGAGAGAGCAAGAGAAGAAAATAAATGAATTAAAAAAAAAAAAGTAGGAAAGAGAAAAAAAAAAAAGAATAAAATAAGAGTAAAAAATAATATTTAATTGATATAGGGAAAATGAAGGGAATCTATTGTGGGGTGTTTTTTTTTATAGGGAATCAAAAAGTGGTTTGGTTTCCTAAATTTTTCCTAAATTAGGAAAAATAGTTGGGTGTCTGCTGCTAGTGCTCTAAGGTGAGTTAGACGGTCGTTTAAGGCTCCCAAGTGGAATAAGGTCCTCAAAAGATAGGTTTGTTAAAAAAAAAAAAAAAAAAAGTCTAATAATAATTTGAAACAATTTTTTCCAGTGGAATATATAAGGCCCCAAAATATATCGAGCATTATCTAAAATTCTTGCCTTAAGGCTCCAAAATATATCGAGCTAGCCGGCCCTACCTTTATCTTTGCCAACCAATATCTCTTTTAAAGTCCTGATCATCTGGCTCTGCATCACAGACACACCTGCCTCTAATAAAACCCATTGCCTCCACCTTCCTTCCTTTACTCGATCGTTCTTATTATTATGAATGTCAGTACCGCACATGCATCTTCTTTAATTTGTTCTTAACTAGTTAACTTCACTTACGAGTTACGACCGACTTTGGACGTACGTGGATAACCTACTTTATCTTAATTACAACCTAAATCTAAATCTTAGGATCTGCTTGTTTGATGTAATTTTTTATTTATTTATTTAAATTTTATCTATTTTTAGTCAAATTGAAAATATTTTCAGTTGATCTGAAAAACCTCTTAATTAACTGCGTAAAATTGTTTTATTATTATTATTTTTTTCGTAAACCATTTTTCGAATTTAAGCTTCTAATTCTCAACCCACAGTACTCGATTTCTCTTTCTCGCACACGCCACTCTCCCCGTAGTTCATTCTCCACTGCCATAGGAGGCTGTCGATTTTTCGTACGAGCTAAACATTAAAAAATGTTTTAAGCTAAAATCATTTTCCAATAGAAAATACTTTACATCGGAGCCTTAGCTAGCTTTAATTAGTTCAACATTTTAACATAATTAATGAGAAAAACTTGTATACACATCATAATTAAGGATTTATATATATAAAATGCTTGTTAGAATATAACGTACGTGAAAACCAGCTGCATAGATGGACGAGTAGTGGGTTAATATATAATATTTGAACTTCCATTTTTAATTACATAAATTTTATGGAAGTTGTTTATAAGAAAAGCATATCCCATAATTTAAATGTTCAAAAAATTAACTAGAATGTTAATTAAACTTGATTTGATATTTGAGACTATTGAGAAATCCAAAGCACCATATAAACACATGATAGTTTAATTGTCTGGATTTTACTTCAATTCAGTTTTTAAAAGGCAGAAACTGGCCCATTTAGTTGCCAGCAAAGAGGACACACATAAACACCCATGGCCTTAGAGCAACCCCGCAACTTCCCCCTCAAGTTAACATTAATATACCGCACTTAGAGTACAATAACCCATTGGGAATTAAACAAGTGTAGATAAATGATTGTTGTACAAATTTTGTATAATTTTAATTTGTACAACTTTACAGTAGGGCTTGGGCGTCATATGAAACATATGGTACAATCTTGGTGCCTTGATAAGGCATAATAGCCTACAACCCTCTTGTAGCTTGATTGGGTGGATACCACGGGCAGCATATAACTAGTGATGCCACAAGTATAAGCACTGCCCATGAGTGGTTGTGCTAGTCACACTACCCTTTAGATCCAGGGTAGTTTAACATTCCACTCACAATGGGCCACAGGGTCAAATCTGTATAAAGAGTGTGCACATGCCCAAAATTCTTCACGCATTTTTTTCATGGTGGCATGCCACACAAACATTATAAATTTCCAGTTACGAGAACAAAATTAATATCATGTATAGATACAATGAATAACATTTAATTTTTAAATTAATCATTTCTCAAAAGATCAGGGCTCACGACATATGTTCAACATAAATCATTGTTGTAAAAATATGCACATATTATTTCGACGAAGACATTCATGCTCAACGAATTAACTGTTTTGGCATTCTTATGGGCGATTATTTACTTCTTACGCTAATATCCAAGTTTGGACTTTCTAAAAAGTCAAGCTTCTTACTCTACAAATTTTATACTCTATTATTAGTCATATCCCCAATTCACAAACCCTAATTTCACTTAAAAACCTTAATCCCACTTTCTGGCCCTTACCGATTGATCGCTGCTCAGGGATTAATCTATCAGTTGTCGGGCACCAATTGCTCATTAAGAATCATCGATCTATCGATGATTAGGGTTTTTTTTTTTTTTTTTTGGTTCAAGCATCAAACTTTACACCATATACTTGTTTCTAGTGTGTCATAAGGTCCTAAAGGCACTTACTTTATGAGCCTTGAACATGTTTAGGTCTTAAAAATCCTAGTGTTAACACAAATCCCTTCAAGTTATCTTCTACCCATTTAGGTTCTCAAAAAACCATTAAATCACAAAATGGGCTATGCATGTGTGGTATAACACTGATCTAGACTCGACCTCAAGTTATTTGGCCATACAATGTCGTGTAGCACAAAAGTCACCTATCTTCTCCGTAAATAACCAATTTCCTAACTCGATCTACACTTTTAACATAATAGACAACATATTATGAAATGTAACTTATCAAACATGAAACTAAGACTAGAGTTTCGGATTATACCCCTTGGTAGCTAGTGTGGATTCTAATTTCTTAGCCTCAAAGAACCATAAAAATGGCTCATCTCTCTCGCTCTCTCTCAGCGATGATGGTTGAATGAAGAAATAGGTTTTCTAGAGTTTCTATAATGAGGGCCCTACATTTTTCAAAGTTTTGGACACGTTATTTTCGCATGTACGTTTGACATCGATTGATCACTATTTTGGACTGATCTATCAGTAACTGTGGATAAGGTGTTGATGTGGCATCAATCTCCCTTCGGGTGCTGATCAATCAATCCACCCAATTTTTGGTATTTTTGGTTAATTATTAATATGTTTTATTTTAAGAAAAAAATACATTTTACCCCAAAATTTGACAACTTTTTCACTTTTGCCTCTAATATTTAAAAAGTGCCAATGTACCCCCAACAAAGTTTTCGAAATTTTCAATGTAAGCACTCCATTAGTCATTTCCGTATTCTTTGATGGAAAATAGCTCATGTGCACCACATGTAAATTTTTTGGTATAAAATTTTCAAAGTTGCCCCATATACACGTGTTAATTCCCAAAATGACCTCATTATTTAAAAAAAAAAAACAAAGGAAGGAAAAAAAAAATGGGGGGGGGGGGGGGGGGGGCACCCTCATGGGCCATTTGGGGGTGGCGGTTTGTTTTTTTTTTTTTTTTTTTTTTTTTTTTTTTAAAGTATGGGCGTTTGGATCTTTCCAATAATTTATTTTAAAGAAGACATAAATAATTAACAGATTGCTTACGTTGAAAATTTCAAAAACTTTGTTCGGGTACATTGTTACTTTTTAAACATCAGATACAAAAGTGAAAATGCTGTCAAACTTTTGGGGGGTAAAATGGCTTTTGCCTACTTTAGGTCTTTTATTGTTTGTTTCTCATTTTATGACACTAGTTTTCTTTATTTAAATATATTCTTTTCTTACAAATTTTATTCACATAAAGTAATATTTTTCCTTTGATTATTAATGCCGCGTGTGTTTTTAGATATTCTTTTTATAATTTACAAGTTGTTTTGCTCGAGGTATTACAATAGAAGCATCATTATTCACGATTTTCATGAGACCTTGAGACCATTATCTTGTGAGCTAAGAGAAACTTTGCTCATCCTTACGCCTTCAGTTTCATACCTCTCTTAGAGTTTAGTTAAATCACCCATATCTCAAAAACCTTAAAGCTACCAGAGTTCCGAGATACAAGAAGAAGCTTGATCGAAGATTGGCCAGTGCTCTAGAGCTAATGCGATAGAAAACAAACAGATTGTTTGATGGGGTAGACATCAGGTTTAATTGCAAGGGTTTTGTAAGTATAAACTGTGTGCAATTCAATCTTCAATAGTGTAGAAGTTGGAATATATAGAATTCTCATGGGTTATGTGGGATTTTTCTACGTAGAGGCGAAATCCTTCGAGATTTTATTTGAGTTTTGTGTTGGAGATGGAATAAGATTAGCTGAGTGGAGTAAAGGTCTCTTCCGGGCAATGTTCTTGAGCAAGGCAAGTGTAGAATGGTTTAGGAAATCAATGGGGGAATTGAGGCAAGGTAGGGAGATACAAGACTTCTGCAAGACGTTCTGGGTGGGTTCTATGGTGCATATTTTGCAATGGAGAGGTAATGCTCATGGAAGATTTTTGGAGCTGTATGAATATGGTAATGGTGGTCGATGGATGTTTGTGATTCTACCAGAGGGACGAGACGGTTGCGGCTAGGCCAACTGTCTTGCACAATTCAGGAAGTTAGAGAATTATGAGAAGAAAGCTGTTGGGGGGAAAAGAGTTGGGAAGCTTCCAATTGCCTTGACAATGGTGATGAAGTCGGTGAACTGAGACAGCTGAATGTTTGCGCCAGTATTGGTAAGGAAAGGCCATGACTTGGAAAAAGGAGAATCGAACAGGGGCACGTCAGGAACATCCGGAGAACAACCAAGGTCGATTATGGCAAGAGCGAAAAAGAAGGGGACAGATTTGGTGGAAGGAGATATCCTGGTTAGTGCTGGAGCGAGAATCATGCCCAACGACATTGTGGAAGGAAAACTACAGCTGGCTAATTTGAAACAGATGCTCCTATTTATTCGAGAAGAAACTAGTCTACTCGATTTGGGCCTATTGTGGGATTAGGCTAATCATACTGCAAGCCTAAGACAAGGTCCAACAGTCAACGAAATGGGTCTCTCCGGAAAAAAGAGGAAAGTAGAAGATTAGGCTAGAAATTGCAGGACTTAGTCTTGCATAAGGCCAAAGGAAAAGAAGTAATGGAAGCCCACCAAAATAAAAATGTAAGTCCGGCAATTACCTATAGTCGTCGGATTCAGTCTAAGCTGTTGGGCAGTTTGAAGCGCTAAGCAAGAAGATGGGTGTAACGGCCGAGAATCTATAGAGGGTGCCGATGACGATGCAAGAGGTGGTTCTAGAGCCAGAGTTGACCGATATAGGGTCAGGATCAATGGGGGTTAGTGCTGTGCGGCAGGAGAAGCTTCTGGACAAGAGTGGGGATGACCTAGAGGGCATCGTTGGTGGACAGGAGTGGGGATGACCCAGAGGGCATCGTTGGTGTCTCAGAGGGCATAAGGAAGGCAAGCGAGGAGATGGTTATGCCTGTGATTCTGGAGTCCATATGTCCTAGCCCTGGAGTGGTGGAAATAACGATTTTGGAGGAGCAGTTTCATGGTGTAGGACCTGTAGGTGAGGCTGCCGTTAAGGGTGAGTATCAGATGGGTTCTGTTTTGAGTGTTGGTGTAGGTGAGGAGAGGGATGAAGGCGATCAGGGGAGCGAGAGTCCAAGGGAGGCAGAAATTGATTTGGGAGTGTTTGGTTTGGGAGGGATAGAATCCCCAAATGTTCGCAAGAGGTTAAATGTGTAGGAAAATATTGGTTATGTGTCTAAAATTGTGGAGTGTGAGCAAGAGTTAAAGGGTTATGTGGAGTGTGAAGATGACTTACGGGGGTGGGGGTGGGGGGATAATTCTTTAGCTTTGGTGATACGGACAGAAAACGTTATTGGGGGAAGTAGGATGATGGATATCCAACCATTGATGATGTTGGAGGAATAATTAGGAGATGATTCAGTGTCCACAGAATGGGTGGTAGACAGTGTTAAAAATTTCTGTAAAGTTGTAGGACTGTCTTGTTCGGGTTTTAAAGATAAGTTAATGGAGTTGCTCAAGGATATTGAAGCCCAATGGTATTCCAATAGGGTGGGGCATGATAATAATTTGAGTGCTAAATTTGGTAATTGCGGACAACGTGAAGTGAAGAGGTTGGAATGTTCGGTGAATTATGATGGGAAAGGAGGTCAGTCGTCTAGGTTGGGTAGAAAGAGGAGGGATGTTAATTGGTAAAGTTGAAGCCAATGATAGTTTCATAGAATGTGCGAGGCTTGAATGAGCTCGAGAAAAGAACGAAGATTAGGGGGTTGTTAAGGGAATGGAAGGCAGATATTGTGTGCTTACAAGAAACTAAAATGGAGGTAATTAGTAGGGAGGTGGTTCACAGTGTTTGGGGATGTGTTCATGTGGATTAGGTGAATTTGGGTTCGAGAGGGGTTTCATGAGGCATCTTGTTAATGTCGGATATGAGAGTGGTCGAGAAGATTGAAGAGTATGTGGGGCGGTATATGGTAGCATATATGTTCCGTAGTGTGACAACAAATTTTAATTGGAGTTTTGCAGGTGTTTATGGACCGAATCATGATGGTGAAAGAAGAGGGCTTTGAGATGAGTTGGCGGGTTTGAGGAATATTTGGGAGATGCCTTGGTGTATGGGGGGATTTTAACATCGTTCGGTCTCCGAGCGAAATAGGGGGGGAAGCGAGGTCTTCTCAAGAAATGGTGGAGTTTTCTGAGTTTATTTGTGAACAGGGTCTAATAGATATTCCTTTGGTTGGGGGGAGATCCGTGTGGTTGAATTGCCGCGCTTGGTCCAGAATTGATCGATTCTTGCTATCTACAGAATGGGAGGAATAATTTCCTGAGGTGTCTCAAATGAGTCTTCCTCTTCTTCTTTCGGATCATTATCCATTGTTATTGGATTGTGGAGTAGGGAGACGGAGTAGGGGGTCGTTTAAATCTGAAAATATGTGGTTGTAAGTGGAAGGTTTTGAGGAGCAGGTGAAGGGGTGGTGGGGATCTTATATTTATGAAGGTACGCCTAGCTTTGTGTTTGCTCGTAAGCTAAAAGCATTGAAAATTGACCTTAAAAAATGGAATGAGGAGGTGTTTGGGAATGTAGGGGTACAAAAAAAGAAACTGGAAAAGAGTTTGAGTGAGTTGGTGTAATGTCCCAGATTTTATTAGACACAATATTATAATAATAATAATATAAAACTTATTAAGTTAAGTTAACTTAATAAGGAAGTTGTAATAAAATATATACATATATATATAACTTATTAAGTAAGTTAAGTAACTTATTAAATAAGTTGTAGAAAAAAAAAATTATTATAACTTGCTCAGCAAGTAGTTTTCTTCTTTTAATATTTCTTCTTCTCTTCTTTCTTTTATTCGTCTTCTTCGTTCTTCGTTTCTTCGTTTCTTCTTCTGGTCTTCTACTACTCGCTGAGCAGACTCACCGAGCGAGAGAGAGAGATGTCAACAGGGAGAGACAGAGAGATGAGAAGAGAGGGAGAGAACCCGAGCAGAAGAGAGACGAAGAGGAAAGAGAGGCCGTGACCCGTCGACTCAGGTGGTCAGAAGCAAAATCTGGCGAGGCAGTGCGATTCCGATGGATCCCAGGCCGATTTTTGGCCGATCGTGGAGGACCCGAGTGGCCGGAGGTCCGATTTCGGTGGCCGTCGTTCGTGAGACCTAAGAGACCGTAACTCAAAACCCTATTTTCTGGTGGAACCCGTGAAGCCCGACCTTCAGTGGTGAAGTCCAGCGCGATTTCCGATGATTGGATGCCGCTCTTTGGTGGGTTTCGTCGGAAGTGGACTACCTAGAAAACCCGTGTGTGCAACCCAGCAGAAGACCCCAGACCCAGACCCGGGCGACCCGTAACCCGAAAGACCCAGAACCCGGTTCTCCATGTGTGTTTTCCGGCGGTTTGGAGGTGTGAATTCCGGCGAAATTTTGGTAAACCTCTTAGTTTCAAACTTAAATCTTTTAAACTAGTAATTTTGTGTGATGATCATTTAGAGGGTTTTGGGTTAACTGAATGGGTATTGTTGAAATTTCTTGAGTAATTAGTTCACTGTTAGCTTGATATTTTGGTTGTTAAATCTGGATTTGGGTTCTAAATTGGACCGATTAACTGGGTGTTTTGGTGTTATGGCCGATTGTTTGTGGTGGTTTTGGCCATGTGGGCTTTTGGGTTGTTCTTTGTTGTTGGCCGGATAGGTTTTCTGTTCTTTGTGGTGTGTGTTGATCATGAAGCTTTGACCGATTTATTGATGATGGTGCGTGTGATGTGTCAACCGTGTACTGGGTATGGGTATTGTGGCTGTGGTGTGAGTACTTGTGTGTGTGTTGGCCGTGAATTTGTGTTGAAGATTTTGTGTCTCCTATGTTGACTGAGTTGCTGTATGTAGGTTTAGGTTGTGATCACGGTGATAATTGAATTGGAAGATAGTTTTGGAGATGGATTTCCCTGTTTTAGTTGTTCTTGGTGGAGTACCCTATCGGCCGTGTTATCCTTTGTTTTGGTCAGTTGAATGTTATTCTCCTTTGGAGTCTTTGAGTTTTCTTTTGATGGCCGGTTAATATTTTGGGGTAAGATTTGTTGAGAGAAGTTTTATTGTAAAGTGTCATTTTGAGGATTTTTAGGTTGGGTATCAATCTTGGAAATTTTGATTTCTTTTGGTTAAATTGAGGACAAATTCTGGAAATTTGTAGATTTTATTTGGTTAAGTTGTAAATAAATTTTGGTTATTGTGGGATTTTGAGTGAGAAGAATGATCAAATAGGTATTACAACCTCTTTGAGAATATTGGTTGAATGGTTAAATGGTATGTTTTGACCAAATTGAATTTCTATCTAGGAAAATTTTAGTTGAATAGAAATATTGTATATTTAAATGCTGTAAATTTGGATAGAGATTTTGTATATATATATATATATATATATATATATATATATATAGGATAATTTAGTTTGAGTCTTAGAACTGAAATTTTAGAACGCTCTGCTAAATTCATCCTTGTGTTTTATTTAGGTAAAAGCTCAACCCTGACGATAATGGCAAATCCAGGTAAGGGGATACAATACCGAAAAACCCCCAACAAGATTTTATTACAAATCTTTTGAGAAAGTGTTGGGGAATTTTACAAAGCATTTACTTATGTGATTTTTAATGCCAAACTTTTATTATTCATATGTTATTATTCAAGAATTTTGTGCATAAATTACAGTTATGATTAAGAGCATTCTAAAGTTATGATTTATGCATAATTAAAGATATGATTAAGAGCATTTCAAAGTTATGATTATAGAGCATTCCACCCCCAGGCGGCCTCTAGGGGTGGCTGGGCCACCCCCTTGCCCCCATTTTTCTTTTTTCTTTTTTTTTTTGAATTTTAATTTTTTTTTAAAAATAAGTATTTTTATTTATTTTTTTTAAAAATTTATATTATTTTATTAAGATTGGACATGTCAGCGCCACGTGTCACCAATAAGGCGACGACACGTGGTGCTGACGTGGCATTTGACGGAATCTGTTAATGATTATTTAACATTAATCGTTTGGTAATGTTTATCATTTATAAATTATAGGAAAACAATCTGTAAAGATAATTACACTTTGAAATTTAAACTTTCGTTGCAAGTGCTCACAACTGTCACGGCACTTGCGGAGGAAATCAAGACTCTTTCTTTCAAGTTTCAACTCTTTTGAGAATATGATGCTGGGTTCGAAACTTGCGGAGAATCCTTATCAACATGTGCTCCAATATAAATTTAATGGACAATGCAAGGCCATCACAAAATCACCCACCTAACAACAAACTAAAACCAAAATCAAAACCTAATGCCAAAATCCCTCTAAATTTCGGCCACTAGAATCAAAACCCAACAAAAGTAAAAACACCCAGTCCCAAAACTAATCTGATTTTTTATTTATTTATTTATTTTTTTTATCAAACCGAATCACAACCCAGCAACAACATACCCACAAAATATTCTCCCCCCTCTTTCGGCCATTGATTTAAACAACATCCAACAATTTTTTTTTTCTCCATTAACTTCTGGTCTCCATAAAAATCAAAACCCATTATCAACACATCAAAACTCCCAAGTCTAACTAATTAGAATGTTGAACAGGGGACAAAATAATGGAACTCACGGTGGGGGGAGCTCCACAGCGGAGCCCGGCGATGGAGGACCGATGCGCGCGAGTTCACCTGCAACGGCGGAAATGGGTCGCAAGTCCAGCCACTCCACCCTATCTGTGCAACCCCCCCCCCCACACACACTCTCTCTCTCTCTCTCTCTCTCTCTCTCTCTCTCTCTCTTACCGTTTATATCTCATAGTCCCTCGAATCTTTGTTCTTTTTCTTTTTCTTAACTCACAGTAGGGGGAGCTCAACAGCGAAGCCAGATGACGAAGGACCGACGTTCTTGATTCCACTTGCAGCGGCGGAAAGAGGTTCCAAGTCCAGCCACAAGAACTCGCTGCCAGAGAAGAAGGACATACGAGAGAGAAGAGAGAGGACGGACGGTGGAGACGGCGCTGGTGAAGGGCGACCATTGGCCGGAGGAGAAGAGAGAGAGAGAGAAACGCGTTGGGAGGGGAAGAATGACGGACGGTGAAGAGAGAGAGAGAGAGGCGTTGGGAGGGGAAATGAAAAAAATTTCCCTCCCAACTCGTTTTGAGTTTTTGATTAAAAGATTAAAAGAAATTACTATATTCTAAAAACTGAAAAGAAATTCATTACATTTAAAAAAATAAAAAAATAAAAGCCACGTAGGCCTGGTGGGCAGAGACGGAGGAATGGGGGCCGGCAGGGGCCATGCCCCCCCCCCCCCTCACCACTTTTCTGAAAGAAAAAAAAAATTATAAGGATAAAACAATAAAATCTGAAAAAAAAAAAAAAAAAAGACATTTAGCCCATCAGCCCCTTCTCAATTTGTTGGCCCTTACCCATTTAACTTTTTTTCTTAACCAAAGAAACCTAAAAAAAAAGCCCAAATCCATAGATTTGCTCTAGTGTATAGTCTGTAGACATCAAAATTCAAAAGCCAGCAATCACAAGCACTTAAGGGGGCGTTTCCAATTCGAACCAAACAACTGAAAGTCTGAAACAAAAATATTTAATAATAAAAAAAAAGAAACAAGAATAGGTATTATGAATACCACTTCGGCTCTTCTCCAGACTCCACCGGACCACCCCTCTTCGGCTCTTCACCAAACAACTCACTTACTCACGGACCCACAGTAAGCTGTTGTACTCATATTTTTTGGTGATGAATTATGATAACTGTTGATGGCTCATGGCTTTTTGTTTCCAACTTGAACTTGTGTTCGAGTGTTTCGCTTTGGCCTTTCTGGGGAAGGACCAGACCAGGGGGTTGGGGTTGGGGTAGGATGGGTTCAAGTGTTTAAGGGTTCTCTTAAAAAAAAAAAAAACTATTCTTTTTGTTTTACTTTTATGAAAGTCTCTAGAGACTAAAAAACTATTCTTTTTGTTTTGTGTGAGGTGTGACTTTTGTTTATTTGTTTAGTGATAGGTTTATCCTTGAAGGGTTACAAAGTACTTTTTTATTTTTTTATTTTTTTTATTTTTTATTTTTTATACTCGATGGGAGGGTTTTTTTTTTTTTTAACTTGTTAATTGTTTTGTGTACTGTGTAAAGATAAACTTTTGAAAATTGTTGATTTAATCTATTTATTTTTACGATACAAAACAATAATTAATTTGCAACATAGAGGCAGTGCAAAATCACTCAACGCAAGTCGTACTTTTTTAGGTTAGTTTTCTAAGCTCAATTCTTAATATAAGTGGTATTGTAATTAGGATATAATGATTATTAAATATTGAGAATATTTGTTATTATAGTTTATAAGTCTTTAATTAATTTGAGAATTTGACATGCGAAAACTATTATATTCTATTGTTCTTTATGTGAGTTCCTTAATTGCATGCTAACTTACAAATATTTTTTCTTACTTTTTTAAAGACGTTAATATAACCATGTAAATTTATTTGTAGATGATGGGAAAACTAAATATAATACTTGACGTTTTCAAAAGAAAAAATCACAGAGTTCAAATGCCAATGTTGGTGATATCTTCAATCTTTATATATTTTTTATTCATGCTTTGACTCCTATCACTATTTTAATATATTTGTAATTTATGTCTTGACAGCTTGGCCCTGCCCAAAATACTTTCTGGCTCCGTCCCTGCTGGTGGGTACCCCGGCATTTCCCTTCAATGAAAGCACGGTGACTGCAGTTCTTGATTTAGCCAAAAGCTCAGTTCCATGCAATGGAGGGTTTATCAAAGAAGTCTGTCAAATGCCGAAAATCAAAGAAAGATCGGATATTGACACAATGGCCTTGCAAGAGATGACGTATACTACTGAAAGTGCATGGCTTGTGGACTCTTTTAGGGCTGGGAATGAAAACAGGCCTCTCTCAAATATCATGGAAGGTTTCACCGATACATTGGCGTATAATTGTGACGACCAGAACTCATTGATGGCCGGAGACAACTTGAATAATGGGGATAAAAGTTGGAGCGGCGACTTTGAGGACGACAATAACAATTACTGGAAGAGCATGCTCAATCTGGTGCATGCTTGGAAGTCATCTGGTTCGCCCTCGTTCTGAAATTGCCGAAAAATTGTCTGAGAGGCCGCAGCATAATTAGGTGGAATAATGATTCAATGCTACTTAAATATACAACTTTTTACCACTTTGCCTATGTAGCAAGGTGGTCCTCCACTATTTTTTGAGTTTTTTTTATTTTTAAAAAATAAATTAAGGTGAGGGACCACCTTGCCACATAGACAAGGTGGTGAAAAGTTGTATAATTAGGTGGTAGTAAATCATTATTCAATTAGGTGTTATGTTGTATTGTATCACAATTAATGTAATAATAAGTAGGACTTCAAAATAAGAAGTTATTTAATCACTTCACTAACCTTGTTCAAGCTAGATTATTTCTTCTGATCTTATAAAAAATTTAGTCCCCACTTTTTCTTTTTCTATTTTTTTTTTCTTGGTTCCTTTTCAACCAATTAAGTTTCTATTTTCTCATTTTTTTTTTCTCTTGGAGTGCGCTTGAAAAAAAAATGTCCCCTAGAAAAATCTAAATATGTTTTGAAACTTCAATAAAAAGGGAAACTTTAAAAAAATGCACGCTTTTAAATGTGAATTGCTCAATCTATTCTTAACTATTTTTTCTTTTTAATTAAGATTGATTTAAAGGTAGATTGAATATGCCACGTCAGTTGAGAATGCTGAAAGAATAATAAATAACATATTTCTTTATCAAATGCTTAATTACATTTTTAAAAAGTATATTTTTATTAACTGCGTTTTGAAGTTTGTTTGTTTTTTTGTTTTTCAAGCAGACAAACCAAAGGAACACTTAATCCCAGCACATTCCTTTTTTACAAAAAATAAAAATAAAAATAAATAAATAAATAAAACCACCACTTTCCACGACTCAAATTCAGGATGGTCTCTTAGAGTTGTTTGTTCCTAGGGATGCATGGGGCTACTTTTATCTGTTTGGGATGGGCTGGACTTTGAGTCCATTTGTTTTCCTGGCTACTTTAAAATGGGTTGGTTTTTTTTATTTAAGGCAATTAAGTCGGCCGGGTGTTAATTTGATCGTTGGGAGTTGGGCTCCATTAAATTGGTACAACAGAATCGTTGTTAGCCATTGGATCTTCTCATATTATACAATATACCATCAATTGGCATATCAAAGAAGGCTTCTTGTTAAGTTTTATGGAGGCCAAATCGGTGTCAAAACTAAGTTTAATTTAAATCTAAATTTGTCAATCTTAGTTGGTATTTAAACCGAAAATTAGAAACTTGAACAATGCTGAGAAACAAAAATGCTTGGTATGAAGCTCGGTCGGTGGGGCGTCCAAACAAAACACTGTATAAGACTTGAAGTTTCAAAAGCTGAGCAACTTGGTCGGTATGGCAGTTGCAACATGTCCATACGAGCTATGTCAAAATCACATGAAGTTTTTCCCGAGACGCTCTGTTGGAATGGTCGTTCGGAACGAAGATGTTTGATAAATAAATATAAGAAGCCACAAATTAAGCTGCTTGGTCACAACCCTCGGTCAGACATTGTCCGAATGGGTTAACGAATGAAGAAACAATGAAGGTTGGCAGAACACCTCGGTTTGCAAGACTCGGTTGAATAATGTTCGAATGAGTTGAAGATCACGAGCAAGTTGAGACGTTTGGTTGGGCTAGGACGGATAAAGTACGGACGTCACCAAGTTGTGAATTGTGAAACCCTAACTGCATCTGAACAAGATCACTTACTTATCTAAATGCCGCCTTTTTTTTTTTTTTTTTTTTTTTTATCGTTTTACAGTTTTAGTTGCACCAAACCATTGGTTGCTTCCCACTATCTATATACGTGGTTTCTCCAAATTAATTAATTGGTAATTAACTTGAAATACCATTCATACTACCAAAATATTAGAATATATATATAGAGAAAATGTAATATTGAGCTGAGGTCATCACTATTTATTTTTGTATCTTCTTCTTCTTCTTATCCTCTTATATCGCTAGTACAAACCAGAGCCCCTATAAATACAATAACCTCTATAATTAAACTATTCTTTCAAATATAACAAGTATATGAATACACACAATTTATGTCTACAAGACTTTGCACTGCGACCTCGAAAATCTTGTGAATACCTCTAGTCTCCACACTTCGAACTACCACTTGCTAATATGTAAAACGATAATGTTTTAGAGGTGAAAAATCATGCAAGTCCACAACTTAGTAAATAAATTGCTAACGAAACTTACCCAGTGTACTTAATCCAGTTTATGTTAGTAATAAAAGTGAGGAAGATAATTATACATAGTAAGCATTTCGAGAAGCTGTTGTCAGAACATCATTAAGGTTTAAACATGAGGTTTTGGACAAGTTATGTTTAAGGGAAATATCACAATAATTTGCTCAGTAGGATGAATGCATTAGCAAACAGTTTAAGGTGTATGCTTATGAAATCACGTAGTAGTTTAAAGGCAAAACATTTATGTTGAAAAAGTGTAAAATATAATATCAATAAATATATCAAAGTCTATAAACATCTTTTGCAAAACCTATCTGTGCCCATATCCAATTTACAGGGCGTCATATGAAACATATGGTACAATCTTGGTGCCTTGATAAGGCATAATAGCCTACAACCCTTTTGTAGCTTGACTGGGTGGATACCATGGGTAGCATGCAACCAGTGATGCCGCAAGTATAAGCACCACCCATGAGTGGTTGTGCTAGTCACACTAGCCTTTAGATCCAGGGTAGTTTAACATTCCACTCACAATGGGCCACAAGGTCAAATCCGTATAAAGAGTGTGCACATACCCAAAATTCTTCACGTATTTTTTTCATGATGGCATGCCACACAAACATTATAAATTTCTAGTTACGAGAACAAAATTAATTTCATGTATAAATACAATGAATAACAATTAATTTTTAAACCAATCATTTCTCAAAAGATCAGGGCTCACGACATATGTTCAACATAAATCATAATTGTAAAAATATGCACAGATTATTTCAACGAAAACATTCATGCTCAACGAATTAACTGTTTTGGCATTCTCATGGGCTATTATTTATTTCTTACGCTAATATTCAAGTTTGAACTTTCTGAAAAGTCAAGCTTCTTACTCTACAAATTTTATACTCTATTATTAGTCGTATCCCCAATTCACAAACCCTAATTTCACTTAAGAAACTTTAATCCCACTTTCTGGCCCTTACTGATTGATCGTTGCTCAGGGATTAATCTATCAGTTGTCGGGCACCAATTGCTCATTAAGAAGCATCGATCTATCGATGATTGCACATAATTCATTTTGGGTTTTTTTTTTGTTCAAGCTTCAAACTTTACACCATATACTTGTTTCTAGTGTGTCATAAGGTCCTAAAGACACTTACTTTACGAGCCTTGAACATGTTTAGGTCTTAAAAATCCTAGCTTTAACACAAATCCCTTCAAGTTATCTTCTACCCATTTAGGTTCTCAAAAAACCATTAAATCACAAAATGGGCTATGCATGTGTGGTATAACACTGATCTAGACTCAACCACAAGTTATTTGGCAATACAATGTCATGTAGCACAAAAGTCACCTATCTTCTCCGTAAATAATCAATTTCCTAACTCGATCTTCACTTTTAACATACTAGACAACATATTATGAAATGTAACTTATCAAACATGAAACTGAGACTAAAGTTTCGGATTTTACCCCTTGGTAGTGTGGATTCTAACTCCTTAGCCTCAAAGAACCATAAAAATGGCTCATCTCTCTCGCTCTCTGTCTCGGCTGATGGTTGGATGAAGAAATAGGTTTTATAGAGTTTCTATAATGAGGGCCCTACATTTTTCAAAGTTTTGGACGCGTTATTTTCGCATATAGGTTTGACATCAATTGATCACTATTTTGGACCGATATATCGGTAACTGTGGATAAGGTGTTGATGTGGCATCAATCACCCTTCGGGTGCTGATCAATCAATCCACCCAATTTTTGGTATTTTTGGTCATTTATTAATATGTTTTATTTTGAGAAAAAATACATTTTACCCCCAAAATTTGCAACTTTTTCACTTATCCACTATCTTGTGAGCTAAGAGAAACTTTGTTCATCCTTACGCCTTCAGTTTCATACCTCTCTTAGAGTTTAGTTAAATCACCCATATCTCAAAAACCTTAAAGCTAATAGAGTTTCGGGATACAAGAAGAAGCTTGATTGAAGATTGGCTAGTGCTCTAGAGCTAATGCGATAGAAAACAAATGGATTGTTTGTTGGGGTACACATCAGGTTTAATTGCAAGGGTTTTGTAAGTATAAATTGTGTGTAATTCAATCTTCTATAGTGTAGAACTTGGAATATATAGAATTCGCATGGGTTATGTGGGATTTTTCTACGTAGAGGCGAAATCTTTTGAGATTTGATCTGAGTTTTGTGTTGGAGATGGAATAAGATTAGCTGAGTGGAGTAAAGGTCTCTTCCGAGCAGTGTTCTTGAGCAAGGCAAGTGTAGAATGGTTTAGGAAATCAATGGAGGAATTGAGGCAGGGTGGGGAGATACAAGACTTCTGCAGGACGTTCCGGGTGGGTTCTATGGTGCATATTTTGCAACGGAGAGGTAATGCTCGTGGAAGATTTTTGGAGTTGTATGAATATGGTAATGGTGGTCGACGGACGTTCGTGATTCTAGTAGAGGGACAGGATGGTTGTGACTAGGCCAATTGTCTTGCACAATTGAGGAAGTTAGAGAATTATGAGAAGAAAGCTGCTGTGGGGAAAAGAGTTGGGAAGCTTCCAATTGCCCCGACAATGGTGATGAAGCCGATGAACTGTGACAGCTGAACGTTTGCCGCAGTGTTGGTAAGGAAAGGCCATGACTTGGAAAAAGGAGAATCGAGCAGGGGCACGTCAGGAACATCCGGAGAACAACCAAGGTCGATTATAGCAAGAGTGGCAAAGAAGGGGACGGATTTGGCGAAAGGAGATATCCTGGTTAGTGCTGGAGCGGGAATCACGCCTAATTGCGTTGTGGAAGGAAAACTACAGCTGGCTAATTTGAAACAGATGCTCCTATCTATTCGAGAAGAAACTAATAGATGGCTGGGTCTACTCTATTTGGGCCTATTGTGGGATGAAGCTAATCATACTGCAAGCCTAAGACAAAGTCCAATAGTCAACGAAATGGGCCTCTGAAAAAGAGAAAAATAAGGGATTAGGCCAGAAATTTCAGGGCTTAGTCTTGCATAAGTGATAATAGCTTAAAAAATGCATATTTTCTCTATTAAAATAAGCATTATCATACTATACTTTATCCTAATTCTTGCATTTAGTATTTAATTGTGGAATATTGTTTAATTATTCGATTTGAGCTTAAATTGATATAAATGCAAATAAATCATATTTCTTTTTGTAGGAATTGTGGTGACTTTCAAGCGGCTGGACCACTTGGTTAAACCAAGACAGAAGACACGTGATTCTCCAGACTAAGGCAAGATTTTCTCTCCAGTTTTGGAGCAACCAAATTCACGGTGGTGCACTTTCCTATTCTGTCCATGCAAAGCTGGCAATGCAAGAGAGCTTTGGACTTTTGGCAATTGTTTTCCATAATTGTGTTCCTTCCAAGACCAATCAGTGCTGAGAAACACGCAAGACTGAATTGGCAAGAACCAAAAAGGCGATCCCCTCCATGCACAAAGAGACACGCTCCATACTTGGCAGCACATGTTCTTAAGGAAGTTTTTGCATCAGCTCTACATGTGCTCTTTCCATGTTAAGCAAAATTGGGCACCGACTTGTGGACCTAGCTGTACGTGGATTCTATGAAGTGATCCTCCTTCCATAAACAAGCAACAGTGCACAAGTTAGCTGGACCACCAAGAGATGTCTTTCCAAATAAAAGTCTCAGCCATGCACGTGAATTAAGGCACTGAAAATACAAGATTCCAGCAACAGTTTGATTCTTTCCATCGATGGGGCAGCAACCAAGAGACAATTATTTCCAAAAGAACCCATGCAGATCTGACAAATCGGAGACACGTGCAACTCAAATTGGCAAGAAACCAAAGTCAATCTCCAAGCCAGCATGCACGTTACACGATTCTGTCCTAAGCAGTGCATGAATATTTATAATCACACGATTCTTTCCAAAACAAAGGGGAATGCATGCGTCCAAACCCTAGGGCCTTAGTCTATCATCAATGGGTCGCCTTCAGGGTTTTTTAGTAGCTCACGGGGTCTTCGACAAAGGGATCCTTTGTCTCTGCTTATGTTTATGTTTGGTGATAGAGGCCTTCAGCCCGGATGATATATGTAACAGTGGATAATGGGCGACTATCTGGGTTCACAGTGGGATTGAATACGTAAGATGCTATGATGGTGTCTCATCTATTATTTGCAGATCATACATTGATCTTTTGTGAGCCTATTGCTGACCAATTCCGAGATTTGAGATGTTTGTTGCTATGTTTTGAAGCAGTTTTAGGTCTTAGAATTAATTTGTCTAAATCTAAGATTGTTCCGGTTGATGAGGTAGGGGATGTGGACGAGTTGGATAGCATTCTTGGGTGCAGTGTGGCCTCGCTTCCTTTAATGTATTTGGGTCTCCCGTTAGGTGCTAAGTATAAGGACTCTCATACGTGGAATAACATTATTGAGAAGATGGGAAATAGATTATCAGGGTGGAAGATGTTGTATTTATCTAAGGGTGGGAGGTTAACTTTGATTAATAGTACATTTTCAAGGTTACCTACATATTTTCTGTCTCTCTTCCCTATTCTAGTGGGAGTGGCTAATCGTTTGGAAAAATTTCAAAGAGGCATCCTTTGGGGTGGTATTGATGATGAATTTAAATTTCATTTGGTTAATTGGCATACGATTTTTTTTCGGAGGTTGCAGGGGGGATTAGGAGTGAGAAATATGATTAAGTTTAATAGAGCTTTGATGGGTAAATGGTTATGGAGGTTTGCTTTCGAAAGAGATGCTCTTTGGAGAAAGGTGGTGAATATCAAATATGGAAGTATGAGGGGTGGTTGGTGCTCTAAGGAGGTTGTGGGTTCTTTTGGAGTAGGAGTTTGGAAGTCTATTAGGGGGGATGAGATGCTTTTGCAGCTCATGTGAGATATGAGGTCAGGGATGGTTCGAAAGTCTTGTTTTGGCATGATGTGCGGTGTGGGGAGGTACCTCTGAAGACTATTTTTCCAAATCTGTTTCTTATTGCTAGTAGTAAGAATGCATGGGTGGAGGACAGAGACAAAATGACACAATTCTGTGGAATATTTTGTTTACTCAACCTGTTCATGATTGAGAGGTGGAAGGTGTTAGTAAATTTTTTGAGATGTTGTACTCTCTTAAAGTTAGAAGCGAAGGAGAGGATAAAATGTGTTAGATTCTAGCGCGAAAGAAATCCATTGAGGTAAAGTCTTACTATAAGGTCTTACTTAGTCCTATTCAGTCTTCATTTCTGTGGAAAAGTATTTGAAAAATTAAGGTTCCTCCGAGAGTGACTTTCTTTGTGTGGACGGCGACTTTAGGGAAAATCCTAACTTTGGACAATTTATGAAAGAGAAACATTGTTGTGATGGAGTGATGCTATATGTGTAAGACCTCTGAAGAGTCCATTGATCATTTGTTTTAGCATTGTATGGTTGCTACAGAGTTGTGGAGTATGATCATGCATTTGTTTGGGGTGGTGTGAGTAATGCTGTGAACGGTGAAAGATATGTTGGGGAGTTGGATGGGGCAAAAGGACAACTGAACGTTGATACCGATTTGGTGAATGGCTCTATTGTATTTGATGTGGTGTGTATGGAAGGAACGCAATGCACGTTGTTTTGAAGATTGTGAAACTGGTTTGATGAACTTGAAGAAGTTAGTGATGCAAACGTTGTTTATGTGGAGAGAGAATCTACACTCTATGTTTGAGTGTTCATTTTCTGAATTTCTAGATAGGTGTTCTCTTTTTTATTTAAATTAGGAACTCTCATGTATAAGTTTGAGTTTGGTTGACCCGGAATAGTTTTATTTTTAAAGAGTTATTCAAAACGTCTACATCACAAACATTTATGTGTTTGTAATATTTTGAGAAAAGTACATGTATCCCCATTAAATTATTACTTAATTGTCAATGTCCTCTCCAAACAGTCACTTGTGTCAATGCCCTCTCTCAAACTATCAAAACATGTTAATATCTTTCATAAGACCAACAATAAGACAAATTACTATTTTATTTCCTAATATTTTATTTTGCTAGGCACAACTGCATGCCTCGACATCGAAATACTCTAGTGCCCGTTCATAAACGTACGCCACAAATAGGCCGGCGACAACCTTAATTTTCCAACACATGCACATGCACATGCACATGCAAATGCAGCTGCTTCCAGTAAAAACCATTGCATTCACTGCTTCCTGTAAAAACCATTGCATTCACTTTATAATGATTATATCGCCCAACTTCCCTCAAGCTCAAGGTACGTAATGAACAACGTGTCAACGTGCATATATATATATATATATATATATATATATATATATATATATATATATATATATATATATATATATATATATATATATATGTATGCAACAGGACCACAATCCAGAAGATTGGATTTACCCGCTCTGCAGTACTGTTATTTTCACGAACATAGGGAATTAAATGATTATGACATGTATCTATAAAAAAAAAAAAAGCCGTCCGTTCGAGTTTGTCGCCAGGGGAGGGTGGCTTCACGCCTCCCTCCTCCCGGTAAGTGCTTTCTCCTAGCCTTCTTGGGCTATGGAGTGATTTTTGCTCCTCCATGGTGTGTATCAGTGGAGGTTAGGTTTTCTCCCAACCATTAGGTTTGTGGAGTCTTGTTCTCCCCGATAGTTCCGGTGACGGTTGTTTTCCCCTAGTCTTGTTTGGGCTATGGTGGTTGCTGTTTCTTTGTTTGTTCTTTTGGTTTATTTCTTTTGATTCAGGCATGAAGACTCAAATCAAGCCGACCAGGTGGGGGAGAGACCGCTCTGTGCAGTGTCATCGACGGTGGTTCTCTAGCCGGACCTTCACTTTTCTAAATTTTTGAAGCCAGATCTACGCATCCTCGTCGATTTCTGGTAGACACGTGCCGCCCTGTAGCATTGTTCGTCGTTCTCCGCTCCAGCCGCCGGAAGCAGTTGTCGTGCCGATTGTCGGAGCATGGCGCGTGGCTTTCACGCGCCAAGAAGCTTTGCTCCCTGGGCTGCGCATGTGAGTTACGTTCCAATTTTTCAGGCCATGTACGGTGGTTTCTGGGGTTTAGGACGACCGATCTGCTGTTTGGGAGTTGTCGGTGGCGGCGCGTGTCCCACACGCGCCGTCGTCTGACGAGGACTGCCTCTGCCTCTCTGCTTCCGATTTGGTTTAGGTGTTTCTGTCTGTTGTGTATGTATTCCCTTTGTGTCTCTGGTACAGTCTGCTGTTGTAGTACCCTTGTTTTTATGATAATATTTGTTGGCTTCTTGCTAGATCGGCTCCCTTTTATTTTTGAGAGTGAGCGTTATTGTAAAAGGAGGCTCAAATATTTATTCTTGTAAGATTTGTGTTCTGTATTGGCAGCTGTTTTTAAGTCAGATCTTTCTGACTTAGAGTTTAAGGGTTTTGTACCTCTTGTCTCGATATGTAAGCCTTCGGGCTTTTTCAGTAATATATTGTACCACATGCTACTTGTTAAAAAAAAGAAAAAAAAAAAGAAAATATGATTATATCGCCCAACTTCCCTCAGGCTCAAGGTACGTAATGAACAACGTGTCAACGTGCATATATATATGGATGCAACAGGACCACAATCCAGAAGATTGGATTCACCCGCTCTGCAGTACTGTTCTTTTCACGAACATAGGGAATTAAATGATTATGACGTGTATCTATAAAAAAAAAGGATTTGATTCATACACAACACCATCACAACAACCACACAACAACTCCTCACATGAGTGTGGGCCCCAGTGTGTGGGGTCCACCCTCATGTAAGGGGTTGTTGTGTAGTTGTTGTGTTGGTGTTGTAAATTTAACATTTTCCATAAAAAAAAGAATGATTATGACGTGCATGTCGCTGGGAAATCATGTTAAAATTAAATAAAAGTAGAAGTTTTAATGCTCTATTCATTAACATTTTATTTTGGGACCAGGTTCCCAACTGCCAAACGGAGTGATATGAATCGCCTATATTAATAATTATAGGCATTTTTTTTAAAATTTATCTCAAAATATTACAAAGCCATGCACGGACGTAAAATTTATTTCATTCATGACAAGTGTCAAGTGAAGCACAGCTACTCCACGGTCCACACGTTTGCCTCCCCAGCAACCATGCATTAATTGATATGTTTGGTACGTCCTGCATCCTGGATGGAGTATATATTTAATTGTTTAAATGGTTATGCTAGTGATTTTCAACTTATCCTGCGCTTACGATATATTGGTTTTATTTCAATTTAAATCCATTTTCAATTTCAATTTATTGAAATAAAATAAAATAAAATTATAAATCCATTTTCTCTTATAATTTTTCAAATGTAAAATCTGAAATTTTAATTATTTTCGAACAAAATCGATGGTATTTACACTAAATGGAGAGAAAAATCTCCATTTGAAATGGAGAGAGGATCCAAATTTCAAAATGTCATGCATCCTGTTTGAACTTCAGAAATGGTGAGCTTTTGTAATTTATTCGACTCTTTTGATACTATTTCCTCTTGGTAAGGATTTTGCTTAAACAATTATGGGTTTTTCAAAAGTTAGATAGTCTTGGAAAAACATTTGATTTACAGAAAAACTATAAATATTGTTTTGTTAAAACCCTGTTAAATCAATTTTGTTTTTTGGTAGATCCTTAGAATTAAGTTCGAATTAACTTCCGTCTGAATTCTAGAAATTTCTCCATATTTCATCCAGTGGGATTAATAACTAAAAATTGTTCATATTACAATATTCTATCGGATCGAAGAAATAGAAAAATAGATGAATTATTAATAATTTTCTTACAACTTCCACGTAACTCTTACATAATTTCCTCTCACATTGTGTAGGTCTCACGTGTAGAACTTACATATATGCATAGATCAACAAAATATAAGAGGACTTGCGTGGGAATCGGATGGAAATAGAGAAGCAAAATTATAACCAAGTTGAATTAATTGAATCTAAGAGCACTCCTAATGAATTATCTATTTTCACATATATTTAGGCTAGAATAAATAACAAGAACACTAAAAACACTAAAATGCATGTGGTGATATATATATATATATATATATATATATATACACACTTTTTTGTACACACATTTATATTTAGTGTAAGACTTATGTATCCGGTAGTCTCATACCAAATACCAAATATATGTGTATACAAAATAGGTAAAAAATATGTATAAAAAAGTATGTGTCTTTCTTTATATATATATATATATATTAGCTTGCACGGTTTGTTACAGGAATAAAGCCAAGGGTAATATTGGCAATAAAAAAGTTTTCTTTTATCCTCTATATAATATTGCTACTCGCCTCTGCTCTTCCTCGTCCCATTCCTGTTTACGGGTTTAGTATCCAAAATGCGCTGGTCTCAATGCTGTGAGACGGTGGGGTTGAAGAAAGGGCCGTGGACCCCTGAGGAAGACCAGAAGCTCTTGGCTTACATCGAAGAACATGGCCATGGAAGCTGGCAAGCCTTGCCCTCAAAGGCTGGTAGGTTTACGATCGAGGAACCTAATTATTATATGGTAATTTGAATGTTTACAACGGTTGCACAGTTTATTGATCTGCTAATTTCCTTGCTGAACATGCTCATGCAGCTAGCTCGAACTGTGATTCTTTACCCAACCGAATGGATTGTCACTTTTGCTTTTTGATTTAGCGGGTTCGCAATCTGATCCAGATTATTATGCTCAGACATGACAAACTATTAAGACTAGGCTTACGTTGATCTCTCTAAACATAAACAACCATTTGGATTGAAAGAATAATTCTTCAAACTAGCGTAGAGCAAACCAGAGGGGCTTCAGTTACTATAAATCTGTTTCGTTGCTCTGCTGATGTAGCAAATTAGAAGACACAACTTGAATTTTTCTGCAAAAGCTTGGCAATGACAAACTATAAATTATGCAAGTTATGTTTGTGCCTTAATTAGTCCTTCATTTCAGATGTTCCAGCTTCTAAAACTGCTTAGAAACATTTTTGGTCTTAGCCCTACTTGAGTTGTGTAAAATTTCAGTCACTTGGGGTAAAAGATCCTGCTAAAAGCCATATGAATGAAAACTGAAAGTTTAGCATCAGGTACAAAAATTGAAATCATAATATCCAAAGGTAACTCAACTATCCTGTAAGCCTCACTCTTGATGACGAGCCCATTGTTAGTTATCTTCTTCCTCAAATTAATGAGGGATTTGCTTTATCTTAATAAACTTTATTTTTTATTTTACTTTTAACTTGCAACTCCAAGTACTTTTGTTTGTGTTTGTGTTTTTCTTTTTCTTTTTACTGGTTGGATTTTTTAGGGCTGCAGAGATGTGGGAAGAGCTGTAGATTGAGATGGACTAATTACCTCAGACCTGACATTAAAAGAGGAAAGTTTAGCTTGCAGGAAGAACAGACCATCATTCAGCTCCACGCTCTACTCGGTAACAGGTAATTAATTCTTTAAGGAGAATTCAAATTAGCTTACTGCCATGTCATCATTGACTTATTGGCTGCAACACCGACCGGGTGTATCAGTTGATTAACAAATGATATTTTTACTTTTTTTTTTTTTTTTTTTTAAATGTTAGATTTACAACACCAATACAACAACGGTACAATAATCCCTCGTATATGAGGGTGGGTCCCACAAATATAAATGTATGTAAAATATATATATACACATACAAATAGGGTTAAATACCTAATTGCTCCATGTGATTTAAAAATTTTATTTTTTGCTCTTTCAGTTTTCATTTTTATCATAGAAGGTACCTATGCTATGGAAAAAGACGGAAACGGTACCTCCAGGGGCGGTCCTACATGGAGGCTAGGGGGGGGCCCTGGACCCCCCAAGCCCCAAAATTTTCCCCTAAAAAAAAAAATTCCCAAAAAAAAAAAAAAAATTTAAAATTTTACCCCTTAATTTTTAAATTTTTTTAGTTTTGCCCCCTCTATTTTTTTTCTTTTCAATTTGGCCCCTCCATTTTTATAAACCTAGGTCCGCCACTGGGTACCTCCATTTATTTTTTCGTCCTAAACTAACGTCTCGCCATGTCATCTTACACGTGTCAGCATACATGTGCCACACCTGTCTCCAGAGCCATATCAACGCTAACGTGGTTACTATATTTATCTATTTTAAGGACTTAAAAAATAAATAAATAAAAATTCTAGGAGTGGGTGGCCACTCTCATTTTGGCAAGGGATTGGCTGAGCCACTCCCCGTGGGCCAAAACCTCTTCTTCTTCTTTCTTTCTTTTTTGTTTTTTTTTTTTTTTCACTTCTCCCATGGGCCACGGGGGTGGTTTGGCCACTCTTACGGAAAAAAGTAAAAAAAAAAAAAAAAAGGTTTTGGCCCCAAGGCCCACAGGGGTGGGTGAACCACCCCCCATTTTGACCAAGAGAGTGGCTCATAGATTATTATTATTATTATTTTTAATCCTTAAAATATATATATAGTAGCTCTAAGAATAAGTATTGCACAAGTACGCTGACACATGTAACATGACATGACATATTACTTTAGGACGAAAAAATAAATAGAGATAACGTTTCTATCTTTTCTAATAGTACAAATAACTCTTATAATAAAAATAAAAACTAAAAACACAAAGAACAGAATTTTTAAACCACGTAAATGTGTAAAGTATTTAACCCGCACAAATAACACATCTGCAATTAATCAATAACTTCACTGCTCTGCCGGCTAAATAGTACTACAGACCCCTTAAAAAAAAAAAGTACTACAGACAACTTAGGCTTTCGCGTTAGGCCCCTAAAAAAATGCCCTTAAAAAATTAAAATTAAAAAATAGAAGGCCAAAAGCTTTTGAAAAGAAAAAAGAAAAAGAAAAAGAAAGAAAGAATAAAATGGGAGGCCATTCGGCATGCTATGCTACGTACGATGGCTTGGCTTAGAAAAAAAAAAAAAAAAAAAAGGTGACATGAAATGTTTAACAAGATTTGAAACAAATTAAAGCATTTATGAAATTGCATTTTTATTTTTTCACTTTTTATTTTTCATCATTGACTTAATATTGACTTATTTGCTGCACCATTTTCCCTTTCAGATGGTCCGCTATAGCAATTCACTTGCCCAAAAGAATTGATAATGAGATCAAGAACTACTGGAACACGCATCTCAAGAAAAGACTAATTAAGATGGGCATTGATCCCGTCACCCACAAGCCCAAAAGCGATGCCTTGACCTCCGGCAGTGGCCACTTCAAAGACACAGCCAATTTAAGCCATATGGCTCAGTGGGAAAGCGCGCGGCTGGAAGCCGAAGCCAGACTGGTAAGAGAGTCTATGCTTGTGTCTAAACCTATCCAACAACAGCTCAGCAGTCCTGCTCCGGCTCAGCTCATCAACAAAAACCCAGCTCAACCCGCACTACCTCCATACCTCGACGCACTCAAAGCATGGCAAGGGGAATGGTCGAAGTCAATGAGTGCCGGCATTTTCCCAATTGCTGGCAACGACCTCGAGTCTCCAACATCAATGTTGAACTTCTCGGAGAACGCACTCCCCATCCAAACTGTTGCATTCAATGAAAGCACGGAGACTGCAATTCTTGATTTTGCCAAAAGCTCGGTTACATGCAATGAAGGGTTCATCAAAGAAGTCTGTCAAATGCCGGAACTCAAAGAAATATCAGATATTGACACAATGGCCTTGCAGGACATTGCATATACTACTGAAAGTGCATGGCTTGTGGACTCTTTTAGGGCTGGGAATGAAAACACGCCTCTTTCAAATATCATGGAAGGTTTCACCGATACATTGGCGTATAATTATGACTACCAGAACTTATTGATGCCCGGACACAACTTGAATAATGAGGATAAAAGCTGCAGAGGTGACCTTGAAGACAATAATAAGAATTGCTGGAACAGCATGCTTGGACGTCATCTAGTTCGCCCGTGTTCTGAAATTTTCGAAAAATTGTCAGAGAGGTCGTAAGATAATTAGGTTTTATATATGTTGCATTGCATCACAGTTAATGTAATAAGTAGGACTTCAAAAATTTATCCACCATGCACCCTTTTTTATTTATTTTTGTGTGTTTTTTATTTGTTATTTATTCCAATGTAGATCTAGGTTAGAACGTTGGAGTAATATTTTAGCCTTACAGAAACCGGGGAGAATGACATGTTTCGTACTTTGTTGAGTTGGAACTCTGAAGAAATTCGTATATATGGAGGGATTAATCCCGTTAGAGTGAAAATTTAGGAGGAAATCCCGTACGTTATTGCCACAAAACACTTGAATTGGTTCGTCTCCATGGCGGCTTAGAGCTTTAGGCGATTAAGTGCCCGTTTGGGACTGCTTATTCGCATAAATAATTTGCGATTTTAAACGAAATCGCAAATCGTGGGGCGTTTGGAGATTGCGTTTTAAAATCGCATTTTTTGAAATCGTGGAAAAAACCACGATTTCTGGCAGCAGGATAGTAGCTGCTTAATTAGAAAAGTGCGAATTTAATCAAAAACCACGATTTCGCATAGCAATTATTTGGCGCGATAGTTACCAAAATTTTCAGCGGGAAGAAAAAAAATACCAAGATTACCCACCTAAAATATATTAAAACCCTTGTTTTTTCTTATTTTTCTTGGTCTTTCTCTCTGCCTCTCTTCTTTCTCCCCGGCGTTGGCCTGCTCTAGACTTGCTCCAGCCGCATCTTGCCTCCAAATCTCAAGTAAGTATCTTACCTTCTGATCAGTGAATCTGCTTTTTCAGAGTCGCATTTTCTTGCTGTTTGTGTGGTTTTGTTTGAGAAGGGTAGTCATAAACTTCATAGATATATGTTGACAAAGAACTGAAAGAAGGGTAGAAGCAAGAAGGCAGTCGATATGTGCTTGGATATCCTTATATGTTGAAAAAGAAAGATAAAAGGCAGTAAACGTTAGACCACGCGTGCTGATTTTTTTTTAATAGTGGAGTAAACGTTTAAATTGATAGACAGGTGATAGAATTGTACACTGCAGGCACAGTAATTGATAAGTGCTTGATTGATGACTGCAAGCTGTGGCGCATAACTTATTTGTTTTATAATATATTACTGTTCAATGAACAGTTATCCGAAGAGGCAATGAATCATTTTTCTGGGGTGATCTTTAATTTTTTTTTATTATTATTTTTTTAAACGATTTTTTTTAAATCGCTACTTTTTTAAATCGCACTTATTGAAATCGCAATCCCAAACGCGCCCTAAGACCGTTGACTAAGACCCCCAATTCAGAATTATATATATATATATATATATATATATATATATATATATATATATATATATATATATATATATATATATATATATATATATATATAAAAGGCTAAAAAAAACATTTTAAGGCTCTAATATAATAAAAAGTTTATAAAATACTTTTTAATTAAGGCCTCCACTTAATAATGGTACAATAAAAGTTATTTCCAAAATAATTTTTTTTTTTTGAATGAAATATCTGAGAATTTCATTGATCAAAGATCACGAGGATAAAACTCTTGCATCACAAAGCATAAAGCTCTGCAAAATCATAGTTACATGGTATGAGGTTATATAGTCATAGACAGGGACGGAGCCAGAAGTTCTTATGGGCAGGGGCCAGTGGCAAAAAAAAATTATTGGGAGTGGCCAATAGGCTAAATTTTTAACTTTTTTAGCTTATATATATATATATTTTGAGATTTTTTTTTAAATGAAATTGGTGGGGGGGGGGGGGGGGGGTGAGCCAAGCCACCACCAACTTGCTGGAACGGGGGTGGTGAGCCAACCCAATGGCCCATGCATTGTGGAAAAAACACGAGTGAAGTTGTGGGTAATTTGGGAATGTTTTTCTAAATGACATAGAAGTTTTGAGAAATGATTATTCTACATCTTTCATATACTTCAACCTATGTGACGTTCTTTTTTTCTTTTAGATTTATGTCACTGAAAGTTGGTTGATAAAATAATAAATGAAAAAATAACGCTACGTAGGATGAGGTGTGTGAAAGGTATACGAAAGATGTCAAATAATAATTTCTTATAAGTTTTTGGGCACGACCCATATTAAAGGTATTGAATCCTGTGCAATAGTACCCTTAAGTATGCGCTCGAGATTTGAGAGGGTGTTTGACAAATATTTTCAACTCGTTCTCTATTTTTTTCACTTCTCTCAAAAAAGTAAAATCCAAAACTTTTTTTT
Source organism: Alnus rubra (assembly GCA_028654335.1). Taxonomy (NCBI): domain Eukaryota; kingdom Viridiplantae; phylum Streptophyta; class Magnoliopsida; order Fagales; family Betulaceae; genus Alnus; species Alnus rubra. The sequence continues at coordinate 214,183 of JAJPGS010001777.1, read as the reverse complement.
TTTTTTTTCACTTTTTTTTATCACATCAATAATTTTTTTATTACTATTCAAATAGAAAAACTATCACAGAACAAAACATTTTTACTTTCTTATAAAACAATTCCAAACTTTAATATATTTTATATTACATCAATCGCTTTTTATTACTATTTAAATTTTTTATTATAAAAATTCTACAATCACAAATGTTTGCCAAACACACCACAATCTTTCGGTAAGAGATAAATTCTGCACATATATCCATGTGTGTGTGGCAACACACTCTTCTCCATCTTTTCGTTACTCTAAATAAAAAAGTGAACTTTTATATTTTTTTTCTTCCTATTATCAAATAACTTTATTTACTTTTCTTACGCAAAAAATTAAAATCTCATTTAAACACAAACCCAACGACAAAACTCTTTACCAAACTGCCATCGTCATTCGTATGTACCAGAGCTCAATGCGATAAATAAAATGTACGTACCTTCAGTTGGTAGAGCAAAAGAAAGCTCCTCAACAACGATCTGCTAAAAATAAATGTTAATTAAATATTGCCGACCATAACGTACGTACGTACTTCCTCTACATTTGTGAAATTGAGACTCTCGCCACGCGATAAATGCGCAATAACATTCTGCAAAACCAAAAGCTGGTTATAGTAAAAACCATGCATTTTGCCCTCGGTGGTAAAAAAAAAAAGTATCAAGTATGTGACTACCGATCTGCTCGAAATGACTGTTTATTTAATTCAGGCCTTCATCTAGGGCCGGTTCAACTATAAGGTGAGTTACACGGTCATTTAAGGCCCCTAAGTGGAATAAGGTCCTCAAAAGGATAGGTTTGTTAAAAAAGAAAAAGAAAGTCTAATAATAATTTGAAATGATTTTTTTCATGCAGTGAAATAAGGCCCCAAAAACAAGTTTGTTTGTAAAAAGAAAAAAGAAAAAAAACCTAATCATAAGCTGAAACTGTTTTTTTTCAATGGAATAAAGCCTCAAAGATAAGTTTATTTAAAAAAGAAAAAGAAAAAAAAAAAAAAAAAGGCTTAATCATAATCTGGAATGATTTTGAAAAAAATAAAAGAAGTATGATCTCTTCTTTAATTTGGAGATTTCTTTTTGAAAATTCTTTGGAGACTCTTTAACTTCAATAGAAAAATAAATAATTAGAGGCCCAAGAATACAACAATTAATACCAACAAAAAAATAGTATATTTTCTTCCATTATTAAGAGACTCAACTAAAAAGATGTGGACTACAAAGAAGCCAATGAAGAGTGGGGTCCACGAAAAAAGACTCAATGAAATACCCAAAAATAATTCTACAAAAATAACCATCATTGAAAGTGGAGCTCAAGAAAAAAAGCCTTATTTAAAATTCTTGCCTTAAGGCCCCAAAATATATCGAGTCAGCCCTACCTTTATCTTTGCCAACCAATATTTCTTTTAAAGTCCTGATCATCTGGCTCTGCATCACAGACACACCTGCCTCTAATAAAACCCATTGCCTCCACCTTCCTTCCTTTACTCGATCGTTCTTATTATTATGAATGTCAGTACCGCACATGCATCTTCTTTAATTTGTTCTTAACTAGTTAACTTCACTTACGAGTTACGACCGACTTTGGACGTACGTGGATAACCTACTTTATCTTAATTACAACCTAAATCTAAATCTTAGGATCTGCTTGTTTGATGTAATTTTTTTATTTTTATTTTTTATTTAAATTTTATCTATTTTTAGTCCAACTGAAAATATTTTCAGTTGATCTGAAAAACCTCTTAATTAACTGCGTAAAGTTGTTTTATTATTATTATTATTTTTTCGTAAACTATTTTTCGAATTTAAACTTCTAATTCTCAACCCACAGTACTCGATTTCTCCTTCTCGCACACACCACTCTCTCCGTAGTTCATTCTCCACTGCCGTAGGAGGCTGTCGATTTTTCATACGAGCTAAATATTAAAAAATGTTTTAAGCTAAAATCATTTTCTAATAGAAAATACTTTACATCGAAGCCTTAGCTAGCTTTAATTAGTTCAACATTTTAACATAATTAATGAGAAAAACTAGTATACACATCATAATTAAGGATTTATATATATAAAATGCTTGTTAGAATATAACGTACGTGAAAACCAGCTGCATAGATGGACGAGTAGTGGATTAATATATAATATTTGAACTTCCATTTTTTAATTACATAAATTTTATGGAAGTTGTTCATAAGAAAAGCATATCCCATAATTTAAATGTTCACAAAATTAACTAGAATGTTAATTAAACTTGATTTGATATTTGAGACTATTGAGAAATCCAAAGCACCATATGAGCACGCGCGTGATAATTTAATTGTCTGGATTTTACTTCAATTCAGTTTTTAAAGGGCAGAAACTGGCGCATTTAAGTTGCCAGCAAAGAGGACACACATAAACACCCCGCAACTTCCCCCTCAAGGTAACATTAATGTACTGCACTTAGAGTACAATAACCCGTTGGGAATTAAACGAGTGTAAAGAATGATTGTCGTATAATTTTTGTACAATTTTAATTTTTACAATTTTAACAAATTTTTTTTAATGATAAATTATTAATTGAATATGTTTTTCTACATGTGGACCATAAATATTTAATATTTGATGTTAAAAAAAGTTTTTAAAGTTGCACAAATTAAAAATTATACGAAAATTGTTCAAGAAACATTACTTATGAATATAATAACTCGTATATAATTTTTTATCACATGATACTTTAATCGCAATTCAGTGTCAATACTAATTAAATTGTGATTTTTTAAAAAGTTTGTAATGTCACTATTAAAACTTAAAGTTAAATAAGACGTTAAATAGGTCAAATGTTGATTGTATCTCAAGAAAATTAACAGATACGAAAAGCTAGAGGAAACTCCAAAACCAATACCAACAAGTAATGGGCCCACGAACTGATGGATTCATTTCACACTTTAACACGTTTTTTTGTTTTTTGTTTTTTGTTTTTAATTAAAAAAAAAAAAGAGTTAACCTTTGCAAAAAAATAAATAAATAAACACGTTTTTCATTTTTTTTTTATAAAAAAAAAGAAAAAAAGAAATTGGGTTATTCATTTCAATGTACATGTAGGCCAGAACGTTATTGTGATATACTTAAGTGTATTATCAAGTATCAACAACTTTCTTATAGTTTATTTTTTTTCTTATATATAAGAAAAATATTAAAAAAATCATACACAACAGATCATATCTTATCGGTTTGTTAAACATTGAGAATGTTATAGTTCTACCCAATATGTAAGGAATTAAAAGAGTTTTCCTATCTATTATTTTAATATAAAATATTTTTCTTTCATCTTTCATCTCTCATCTTTTTGCCTTTTACGAGGGATTGTGTTGAATTTTTTTAAAAAATATAAGGGTACATACAAAATTATATTAGTAAAGAAAAAATATTTAATTGATATAAGAGAAGATAATGAAAATTATTGTGAATCCTATTTGAATAGGAAAAAAAAAAGAAAAACAATTTTGTTCTTAAATTTAAGCTACTGGAAATCCTCTTTAAAAAGAAACAGATCGAGGAGAATGACAGACTTTGTTTGGAAAGAGTGGGCAATTGAAGCTGCTTTAAATGGATGGGCCTAGCTTGGTGCAGGTTGTTTTTTTTGTGAGGGTAGTGTTCCCTTCCCTAGGTAGGTCTCAGTCGTTAATGTCCCTGATGGAATGCTGTATGTGGGACAGATCTATCTTCCTGCATGCATGCCGTCAATACATATAGAGCGAATAATCCATCGCAAACCTTAAAAAAGAAGGAAAAGTAAGAACGAAGAACCAACTCCATCATCATCATCAGTTCCATCGGATCGTGCAAGAGGGCCAAACATAAATACCACGTGGGGTAAGTATGCCACTCTTGTCGTGCTACTGGTAATAATTAATGTCTACACCCTAAAATGGCTTACGCCCTTTGCAGTTTAAAAGTTTTATTTTTTTTGTTTTCTGAGTTTTCATTTTTGTTATAAGTGGTACTTGTGTTATGAAAAAAAACAGAGATGGTACCTCCGTCCAAAACTGATGGATTTTCACTTCAGCAACGTCATGTGGCACCATTACAATTGTGACACGTGGCTGCACAACTTTTTTTAAAATTAATATTTTATTTTAAGGCTTTTTTTTAATATATATATATATATATATAGAGCCACCCCGGCCCACTCCCAAGGCCAGTTTCGGGGGTGGTTCGGCCCCCCCATGTGGATGAGCCACCCCTACAAATTTTTATTTATTTATTTATTTTTTAAAAAAGCCTTAAAAAAATTGTGCAGCCATGTGTCACAATTTTAATGGTGCCACGCTGACGTGGAAATCCGTCAGTTTTAGATGGAAAAATGAACGAAGGCACCATCTCTGTCTTTTTCCATAACACAAACATCACCTATAACAAAAATGAAGACTCAGGGGACAAAAAATAAAGTTTTTAAACCGCAAGGGGCAGAATTGTATTTAATCCTAATAATTGGGTAAAGAAGATTTTTTAAGTTTGGAATTTATATTTTATAAAAGCTACTTAAATGGGATTAGCTTATCCTCTCCTTCACGGAGGATTTTTTTTTTTTTTTTTTTCTGGACACTTCTCTTTGTTATTAGCACTAGCTTCATGCATATGCATTAATTTATGAGATATTAATTATCTCATAATATAAGGTTGATGATTCAGATTTTAGCATTCTCGAAACGGACTATAGGTATTTACAAAATAAGAAAGAATTATCGAAAAAACGATAGTTCGAGACAGACAATCCTTGAGCTTTCGGTAGTTAAATCAGTAAAAAAATTCTAAAAATAAAACTCAATAGAGAGTTTTAGGGCTGGAAGTAAACCAAAAAAAATTGTTTAGTGGTAAAAATTATGAAAGTAATCATCAACTAGCTAGAACTACTCCAACTCAAACTCAAACTCAAACTCCGTATCATTACTTTTATGAAAATTAAAATAATGCATCTTATACTAATTAAAAGTCTTCCTAATTAAATATTAGAGATTAATTATACACGCACTTTTTTGGAAGAATGCATGCATCTATATATATATATATATATGATGCCAACACGATGCCATGCAACATTATGTTTACAAACTTTATTCTTACAAATCATTAATTAATCAGGAAAAAAAAAATTAGTTCAACGTACAAATCCTTAATCAAGCAAGGTTGTGCAGAAAAAACTGCTTCTCTCTCTATTACTTGCAAGCAGACTAGTATAGAGTTTTGGCTTGCTTCAGATTCTGCATATCCTCCCTCGTCTCCTATTAATATATGGCTGATAGACTTGTGTGATGTGTGCACATATACTTTGTACAATATTGTACATATTTATAATGGGTGTAAGATTCATGCATGTATGTGGGATTCATGTGGAATAAGTCTCACGTGCATGGTTCCCACACCCATTGTGAATGTATATACAATGTGTGTACAAATATCATTTTTCTTTTTTATAACGGATTCGGACTTAAACATATAAGAGCTGGTTCTTTAAAAAAGAGAAGGTAAATTTGTATTAAAAAAAGTGAAATAATATATATATATATATATTTTTAATGACCGGCTCTTTTCCAATTCAAATCACTTTCCTGATAATTAGACCTCTTCACTAATATTGTTGTTGTTTCTACAATAAATTAGCGTAGGGTCCAAGCAAAAAACGGAAAGAAGGGTGGATGGCCTGCGCCCCACCCCGGAACCTTGGGGGCCCATGCGCCAGCCACCTCCCAACCCGAGGGAGTCGTGCGGCTACCCGGCACCCCCCCCCCCGGCCGTCGGGATTCATCCAGGGTGGCTCGCGGGCCACCCTAGAGGAACCTGGGGGTGCCGCGCGGCCACCCCTAGGTTCGGAGGTGACCGGAGCCACCTTTAGGGGTGGCTTGAAGGCCACCCCCAGCCTACAGGGTGGTCGCGCGGCCACCTGAGCTTGCTCAGGGGTGGCTCGTAGGCCACCCCTTGGCAGCCACCACCTTTCTTTTTTCTTTTTCATTTTTAGTTGTTTAATTTTGATGGTATTATATGTAGATTTTGATTTTAAGTTAGGGTATTTGAGTCTTTTAATGAAGTTGACTGACGGGATGAGAGTTTTAGTATGTAAATGGTAGTTCAATGCTCTCTTCTGGTTATGGCTGGGCACGGGGCAGGGAGGGGGGGGGGGGTTTCCTCTGTTTTTGGCCTCGCCCCGTACCCTTACGAGTTGAGAAATTCTCACCCGCAGTCTGCATCTCAAAAGGTGAATCTGTGAGGGGCAGGGGCGTGCGGGGCGGGGGTGACGCGTGGCGGGGGTGTGGGTTTAGCGGGGCGGGACGGGACGGGTTTGCAACAAAAACTAGATGATCTAAGATTCCAACAAGAACAAAAACAAAAAACAAAGAAGTGAAGAACAAAAAAACTAGTCTAGATCTACGATTTCTAACAAAAAAACATATACAAATATACCAACAATGATAAAAACCAGGTTTAAGATTTCCAACAAAAGCCATATACAAATATACCAACAGAAACCAGATCTGAAATTTCCAACAAAAACCATATACAAAATAGTGAAGTGAAGCTCTAATTCTCTGCAAAAATGAAAATACCTGCAAACCTGTTGTAAGCTTCCCACATTTCCATCTCTCTCGCACCTTCTTTGATAACTTTTTCCCATTTCCGCTCTTTAACCCATCTTTGTTGGATCTCCAACTAGTGCCCATAACAAAACCCAAACAGTGAAGTAAAGATTGAAGAAAGTGAAGAGTGGCACAAGGGGAGGTTGGAGTCTGTGAAGAGAAGAGAAAAAATGAAGAGAAAGTCTAGAAGAGATCGAAGTGAAGCTCTGAATCCTCTGATGAGAGTAAGAGGAAGAGTCTAGAAACAAAATGATAAAATGAAGACTGAAGAGGCATGCTGGGTTAGGGGTTTTCTAAATTTTTTTTTTATGTGGAGCGGGGTGAGTCCTTGGAGTTTTTTAAAACCCCAACCCGTACCCCGCCTCGCCCTACACGGGTTGGACAAATTCCAATTCGTGCCCGCATAAATAACCTAAAAAACCGTTGAAATAGAGGCGGGACGGGGCGTGCCCACTCCTACTTCTGGTGATGGTGTTAGTTCATAGGGGCATGTTGACAATGACTAGTAGTTCATGGGAAAAAAATATAATTACCCCTTTAAATAATGAGTCTTAGTATGACAATGGGGTTAGTAGGACCTTCGTTTTACAAACAACCATAAAGAGGCGAGAAGGCACGATTGATAAATTTATACATGTCAACTAATTATATTTTTGGAAATGCAGTAGAAACCTTTTGAACAACTCTTTAAAAGTAAAACTACTCTGAGGACCAACAACCAAAGCTATCTACTATAGAAGCTTACGTTGTCCCCAAGGGGTAGCTCAATCGGCTGGGGACCACGCCTCATGAAGCGGAGGTCACTAGTTCGAATCCCCCTCCCCTCTCTTGTGTGGACATGTCAAAAAAAAAAAAAAAAGCTTACGTTACAAATTGTTCTTACTTACAAAATATTTGTAACTGTAAAATCCCAGTATTTCAACCCTGATAAACAACATTTTTACCTCCAACCGTAGTGGTTCTAGAACTTCTGGCCTTCTTTCATAGGAGTTGCCTTTGATGTGCAAATTTTAATACTCGCAAGCACGCGAATCGTTTGTAATATAGTGTATATGCAAGTGCGAGGTCGAATCCACAAAGAATTGTATTGCGAAAATTAATTTCTATTTAAACTAATTCTATCTTAACCTAGTTCCAAATTTTTGGTATTTTAATGGAAAATAATTAGTTAAAATAAAATAGAATAAAAACAATTAATAAAAAGCACTAAGGTTTTAGAATCCACCTCACAAAATCAAAGCACATATTTTCATGTTTGTTCATACATCTGATGCATGTTCTAATTTTCATAAAATTACCTATTGAAAAATTCAATGAATCCATCATTTCCACAAATCACAATGAATATCCAATTTAATTCAAAATCATCTAATGTATCCGTTTGATTAACAAATCACAATGGATATCCAAATTAAATCAAAAGATTCAATGTATCCGTTGGATGAAATACATTGAATATCCAACATTTACACATACATTAATCGAAACAATCAATTAAAAGAGTTTTAATCCTTTAATTGAATTGAAATGAACATACATTCGGATTATACGAATCAAAATATGAAAACACGAAATCACCTTAGTTAAAGACTTAACCTCTCATAACTAAAAACAAAATACTAACTTTTATTGAGAACATAAAAATAAAAGACTTACAAAGAATAAAAGCCAAAGAACCCAACTGTCGCTATGTACAATGTTGAGATATGTCTTAAGTGGTGCCTATCATGGAGTTCTTATAGCAAAACATTAGGTTAAACCCCGTGTTTTCAAAATGGCACCTCTACCCCTCAAAACCCTATTAAGAGAAAAGAATGATAGGGGTTTGGAACCATATTTTCAAAAATGGCACCTCTTCCCCTCAAAATCCTTATAAGAGAAAAAAAAAAGGTTAGGGTTTAGAGTGTTTGCAGCCGCCAGGAGTAAGGAAATTCTCATTCTTATATTGCGGGGCCCTTATAACATAGCAGACGTTCGAAGTAGGAAAATTCTATTTCAAAATGATTTGTAGTATTTTGAATTAGCTTTCCAACGCTACTGATTTCACCTTAATCCAATACTTGAACTGAAAATTATTGTCAAAATACTATGACTTGTGTAGAACGTGAAATTTAATCCAATCCGATTTAATCATTTAATTGATTTCATTAAACATAACCATATCATCTAAGTCTTTTCAAAGTGTGCTTCTTCCAAACCTCTGCATTTTTCACTTTAAAACTGTCATTTTCTCTCAATGATCTGCAAAATACCAAAATACAAAAACTAACTAAAAACATTAAAAAATAAAAAAGCTAAAGGTTTAACAAATGTGAATTAAGGAGTCAAAATATACAATATTTGACACTCATTAGCCTTCACGAACAAACATTGCCTGCTACAATCCACAACTTTGATGGTTGGAGGTTTTCTTGTGATTTGGTTGATGAAAAACAAGGAGAGGAATTAAAACTGTTTAGGCTCAAAATTAAGGTGTTATGAACCTCTCCAAGAACAAAGAAAAATAGCCTTTAGGTTTTTTGAAAATTGTAGCTTATGAGGCTTATATAGATATAAAGCAAACTGAAGTTTTTAGGCTAAGTCAGCTAGATTAAAATAGTCTTCTGCAGTCTCAGTCGAACAAGTTTCAACCAAGCCATCGACAAAGCTTCTCGGGTTTCAGTATTGGGACTTGATGCACTGGTTTGGCCGACCAAGCTATCAGCCGAGCCATTTTGTCATGATTTTCAAACTTCTATTAATGTCTCGTTTTGGCCTAATAAACATCGAATTGAATTTTTTTTGAGAAATACAAAATTGTAACCCTTTGAATTTGATTTCTAACGCCACCAAAATTTCCTTCGTATGATGTTATAATCAAAAGATATGGACGTTTTACTTTGACTAGGCTTGTGCTAAACTATATTCATAAACTTGAATTCTTGGTATTTTGGACCGAATTTTACATCTACTTAATCCTTAACTCAAAAATGGGTAAGAAACTTACGAAAAAAAAAATGGGGGTAATTAAGAAGAATTAATGAATGAAATAGTAGATGTAGTTGACTATGATTCTCAAAGTTGTGCTTGTAATGTGCAGGCTACCCTTGCAACTTGTTTATTTTGGATTCAGGTGTACTTGGGACTTGTTGTGTTTTCGATATTTACGCATAGGTGAAGTTGAGTGTTGTCCTCGAACAGAATACCTACAATAAACAAGTAAATATATATATAAAAAAAAAAATTAAAAAACGGATTGAATATGGACCCAACAAATAAATAAATTAAAAACAGATTGAATTAAGTCTAGAAAAACTAATAAATGAATGAAATTATGGTTCCGTTTGTTTCGCCTTAAAATGTTTCCCGTATTTTCGGTATTTAATATGACCAAAAATAATGGTAAAACCAAAGCATTTTCGGTTTGATTAGAAAAGCTTCTTTAATTTCTGTAAAATTGCTTCCATTTTTTAAAACTATCAACCTTTTTTTTTTTAATTTTTTTTTTTTGAGCTTATTCTTCTTAAATCGTTGAGTTAGCCGGACCATCTTTGTAGTTTGCCGGAGCACCACCAAAAGCTAGCAGACAGCCATTGAAAGCCTTTGGCCATCGTCAGAGTTCATCGGACCACGAACAAAAGCTATCGGATCTCCACCGGAGTTCACTGAACCATCGCCAAAAGCTGCAGACCACCGTAGGAAAGTCTAGTTGCATACATGATCATGTGAATCCCAAATTCATGACTTCCTCTAGGAAACAAACTTCAAGCAAGTCTGTTCCTAAGTGTTTCATTGTGGGATCAATGGTCACATTAGACCAAACTACTTTCTCTTGAGATCCCAAAGGCCTTGGACCAAATGGAATGTTCCTAGGCAAGATAAACTTGGTTATGGGAATCAAGTTAGAGCCCTTACTAAACTAGTCAAGCTCATTAGTGAGAGACTTGATGAGTTTTCTAATTCTTCTTCCATGGATGAGAAGAATACAACTCAAGGGAACCGTGATCATCCTGTGACCACATCTTAGCCTTACAAGTTTGAGTGACGAGGGGTGACCACGTGTGTTTGGTTTCCCACATTGCACTTAAAGTGCTTAACATGTGTCTTTGGTACCTCGACAATGGCTGCTCTAGGCATGTGTTAGGGGATAAGTCGTTTAAATATATTGATAAGTGAAGCGGTGGCAATGTAACCTTTGGTGATGGTAGCCGGTCACGAGTAAAGGGAAATGGCACAGTTGAGATTCCAGGGCTTCCTCTACTTCATGATGTGCTCTATGTCAAGACTCAAGGGTCTCAAGGCGAATCTGCTTAGTATCAATCAAATTTGAGATGATGATCTCGTTGTCCAGTTCTCAAAGAAAGAGTGCAATATTTTCAACAGCAAAGGGGAATGGATCATGGGAGGACTAAGGACAACTGATAACTATTATGGGGTTGAGCCAAGCACTACCTTGAGCTGCAATAGAGCAAAATTGGATGAAGTGTGAAAATTAAATAGACTTCTAATTGTAACAAGTGTGTGCAATTGTGTGCAACAAAATATCAAAATGCGGAATTAAAAGAGACAGATATTTTGTTGATGAAATGGAAACCCAGTTAAGAGAAAAACCACTCCGAGGCAATCAAACCCATGTCCACTATTTAGAAGACAAGACTAGATACAAAGCAGTAGCACTCACATAACCTTATGCAGTGGTCGTACATTGAATTCTGACGTGTAACCCAATATGAACGCCTCCCAACCAAGTCACCTACCTGAAGGGGTCTTTAATGGAATCCTTTACCTTAGGGCCCTAAGATAGACTTCAATTCAGCAAAGCAACAGCACTTGGCAACGGCTTGAAAGTGAGAAGATTAGTACAGTAACTCTAAAATATAACTCTCTAAGTACTATGGAATTCAATACCGAATTTTTGCAATTCTCAAGCCTAGGAGCCTCTATTTATAGGCTACAGGTTCAAATGAGCATCTGTCTTGAAATACCTAGACGCCATCCAGACGGTAGACGTAAGGCGTTCGGACAGATAACTGTGCGATTGGCTTTCCGAATTTCGCTGAAATTCTTTCCTGAATTGAGCCGCGTTTGGACGGTCGTACTTTAGCTGCACGCAATTTTCATATCAAGGCTTGGCGCGTCCGGACCATAACATCTGTTGTCTGGACAGTTGATCTGATGCACACAATTTTCATATATGAAGCTTGAGCGTACGGACCATGAAGACTAACGTTTGGACGTCTAGATTTTGAATGCACGACTTGCCTTATGAATGAGCACGTTCAGACAAGAATCCACATCGTCCGGATGGTTGCAGCTGTGTAAAGACCAAAAAATTAAATAAGGAGTTTAACAATTAATAAATTAAATTTATTAAATAAAGGAGACTAATAATTATATTCTAGGTGATAATATTTATATTATGGAGATATAATATAATGGAGGTAAAAATAGAATAATAATAATAATGAGTTTATATGGATTAAATAAAAATAAATTTATTTAGTATGGTAAACTAAAATAAAGTGTTTTATTTTTATCCTATGAACTTGTAAATGATTGCCATAAAAAGAAATGTAAGAGAATATTTTAAGTCCAAAGAAAAGAAATTATAAAACAAAATTGAAAATAAAATAGAAAAGAAAAAAGAAAAAAAGAAAGAAAGAAAGTCAATTATATATATACATATAATGAGTGGGGCGACTTGCGCCCCACGTGGGAAAAACAAGTGAAGGGCCAAATGCCCTTCACCTGATACAAAGGCTTAATGGCCTTTCAATAATAAAAAGAAAATAACTAAATAAAAAAAAAATAAAAAAATAAATAAAAACAAAAACAAGAAGGAGGGATGTGAGGTGCAGACTTGCACCCCACATGCGCCATGCGCATCAAAAGTAAAGGATAACTTCACAAAAGGGTATCGAACTATACCGCGTTTTTACGAAAGGGTACTGAATTATCATTCCTCTCGAACTCGGGGTTTTAACTATCAAAATGAATCCCAGAAGGGCATTCCGTCTGTTCTCGGCGTTAAAACGTAACAGAAGTCGATTTACGTGACTTCCACGTGACTTTTTTAATGGGTTTGGTCTTCTTTGCCCCTGACTTCAACGGATACAATTTCGAACTTAAAATTCCGCCATCGTATCATATTTTCCTATTTTCCCCCAAATTGCTTTGTAAGTATTCGAAAACCCTAGAGCTCCCAATCCGTACTCGTGCGCTAAGAACCCTAACCGTGCTGTTACACTGTGGCTTGTTTCGACAGTATACACAAGAATCAAGCATCAAAGGCTGATTTTCACTAAAGGTAATGAACTTTTTTGCTCTTTTTTTTTCAGTGTAAATGAATATTTATTTAACCATATTTGTTTATTTGCGGATTACTTGTTTTATTTCCGAAATGTTGGGCGTTATTTGGGGTTTAGGGACACTTTTCCCGTTGTTTAGGGTTTAGGTTGTTACGGGACCATGTGTTTGGTCATCGGCAATATCTGGGTCTTATTGAAGTTGCTGAGATGGTGTATTTTATATATTCTTTGGTTTGTGGAATTGTGGTCCTATTTTGTTTGGGTTTGTGGTCCCATTTGTTCCTGTCATTATCTTGTTTCAGGTTTGTTGTTCCCTTTTCCTTTTTTTTTTTGGTTTGTGGTCCCATTTCGGGTTTGTTGCTTAGGGTTGCAGAAAAGTTCGATTTTTTTTAACACTATTTGTTGTGGTTAGTGGGTCTTGATGTGTTTGCCATTATGGGGTGACTTTTGTTTTGGTTTGCTGGCTGATGCCTTTATTATGCATGATGTATGTAGAATTGCTTTACTCTGCTTGTGGACCCAATGCCTTTACTTTCTTTTTTTTTTTTCTGCTCACTAGGACGTGTCATTGTTTTTTCAACTTGTCTATTTGTAGGACACGTAATGTATCCAGAATTGCTAATGTTTGAGGTGCACCATGGTGGCCGATTTAATAGGGAGCATAGGGTCACATATGTTGGTGGGGACATATCACATTACCCTGACCCATATGATAGAGATGAGTTGTCATTTATTGAGATAGAGAGGGTAGTTAGGACTTATGGGTATGGTCCTGGTGACCTAATTTACTATAATCTACCTACCAAGAGTCTGGATGAAGGCCTACGACTTATTTCTTCTGACCATGATGTCATTCAAATGGTGAAGCACCATAAGGAGTATGGAATTGTAGAGTTATATTTGGTTGCCTTTGGTGTAGTAGATGTAGATGTAGATGTAGATGTAGAAGTAGAAGTAGAAGTACATGGAGAAGAGGGTATTATTGATGAGGAAGAGGAAGAAAAATATGAGAGAGTGTCTGTAGACAGAAGCGACCCATTCTGGGATCAAGTTCTAACTGATGACTCTGATGCTTATGATTTAGATGCAGATGTGGGATTAGAATATGATGATGTTGGAGTAGATGAAGGGTTTGGACTACAACCAGAAGATGTTGTGGATCAGGAGGTTGGAGTAGAAACAGCAGTTGGTGAAGCAGAAGAGGGTGAGGGTGAAGGTGAAGGTGCGGGTGGGGGTCAGGGTGGGGGCCAGAGTGAGGGTGAGGGTTATTCAGATATTTCCGGTAGTGATGGACTGATCTCACCTATTGCTAGTGATGAAGAGGGTGCGGCTGAGGCAGAGTCTTCAAGACGGCCCTGTGTGACCAAGAGGGTTCCATTTAGTAAGGATGATTTGAAAGATCCGATTTTGCAGCGAGGTAACACTTTTCGGGATGTGTATGAGTTTAGAAAAGCCATTAAGCAGGCCTCTGTATTGAAAGGGAAGGACTTGACTTACGAAAAGAATTCCAGGACTAAATGCATTGCAGTGTGTGCAGACAAGAATTGTAAGTACAGAGTTTATGGGAGGCAGTTGAAAGATGAGTCCACGTTCAGGCTAATTTCAATTAGGCCTAGACATACATGTCCTAGGAGGTACAAGAATCACTTGATCACTTCGAATTGGGTTGCCGAGGAGTGCATGGACTGTTTTAGGGATCAGCCAAACATGCCTATAGATGTCCTGAAGAAAAAGGTGAAGAAGAAGTGGAATGTTGAAATCCACGATAGTTCCTTATATAGGGCTAGGAAGAAGGCACAACAGACCATTTATGGAAAGTTGGGTGAGCAATACTATCGATTATGGGACTACTGTGCAGCAATTAGAAGCACAAATGTTGGGAGTTGTGTTATTCTGATGGTTGAGAGACCTATGCCCGAAGTGCCTTGTAGATTCTAGAGGATGTACATGTCATTGGCAGCCATGAAAAATGGATTCAGAGATGGGTGTAGGCCTATCATAGGCCTTGATGCATGTTTCTTAAAGGGAGTTTACAAGGGACAGTTAATGGCAGCTATTGGAAGGGATGCTAATGATAACATGTATCCAATTGCTATAGCTGTGGTGGAGGCAGAGACTAAGGACAGCTGGACATGGTTTCTCGAGGCCTTATTAGCAGATCTTCGCCCTAGGGGTCCACATGGGTGGACTTTCATTTCAGATAGACAAAAGGTAAATATTAAATTTATCTTTTTTTATGATTTACATGTCTTGTATGTGATTTGGTATGTTAAATCTAATGAATTTGATAGAGATATTGTTTTCATGTGTGCAGGGATTGGTACCAAGCCTACATGAGGTGTGTCCTCATGCTGAACATCAAACATGTGTGCAGCACTTATATGCCAATTTCAAAGACGATGGTCATAGGGGGGTGTTATTGAAGGACCTGCTATGGAGAGCTGCTTCATCTTACACACAGACTGGATTTTATGCTGCAATGGAGGAGCTCAAGGGACTAAACCCTAAAGCACATGAGTACCTAGAAAAGGTTGACCCTAGAACCTGGTGTAGAGGATGGTTCAACACAAGCACAAAGTGTGACCTTCTGCACAACAACTTGGGTGAGTGCTTCAATAGCTAGATCCTTAAGTTTCGGGATAAGACCATCTTGACAATGTTGGAAAGAATCAGGGGAAACTTAATGAGAAGGTACCAAAGGAAGAGAGATGCTATAAGGGCCATGGAGGGGAATGTGGGGCCAAAAATTAAAGAGAAGTTGGAGATAGAGGAAGATGAGGCCAGCCATTGTACACCAAGTTTTGCTGGTGGTGGTTTATTTGAGGTTGATTGCAAGGGTAGGAAGTATGTGGTCAATTTGTGCCAGAGAACATGTGGGTGTAGAAAATGGGATGTCTCTGGCATCCCATGTTGTCATGCCATCTCGGCAATATGGCATGGTGGAGGCAACTCAGACGATTATTTGAGTCATTACTTTGGAAATGAGATGTACTTAAAGGCATATGCACCCATCATTTACCCTGTACCAAGTGAGGAGCAATGGGTTAGGACAAATCAACCGAAGATTGAACCACCTAAGTCAAGAGCAACTATAGGTAGACCTAAGAAAGTTAGAAATAGAGGTGCTGATGAGACATCAAATCCATACTCAGTTAGAAAGGGTGGCAAGAAGAACCAATGTGGGATGTGCAAGAAATATGGTCACAATACAAGAACATGCACTGTTAGGATGAGGCATGTTGAAAGACAACAACATAGGAGAACTTCCTACAGAGAACATGCTGCAGATACTGACTGCAATATTGACAGGGTAATGTTTCTTCTTTGTGATTGTTTAGCATACATTTAGTACCTAAAGGCATTTGTTTCTTTATACTGTGAGTTTAATATGTTTGTGTTGTTTTGTGATGGTTTCTGACATTTGATGTGTTCTTTTTAGTTGGGTGAATCCTCCAGTGCACCATCTGTGGGCCATTCCAGTGCACCAACATCTACTGCCCCAACATCTACTGCCCCATCTACTGACAATCCTATTGTACCAACAAGGGGTCGGGTTCGAAAGAGGGTAAGAGCAAGAGGAGAGGGTACAAGCACTACATCTACTGCACCAAGTAGGGGTGAGAAGAGCACTAGAGGAATGGGCGCAAACACAAGATATTCTAGGAAGAAGGCCAGTACCAGTTCGGCAACTAGAAGCAGAGTTGGTGGAAGATTGAGAGCACATCCTACACAAACTAACCCAAACACTCGAGGAAAGGTGATGCTTGACCTCACTGGGAACCCTTCTGGACCACCCAAGGTTCCAGGAGGTGGACCTGCATGCTCATGGGGTCCTCCCAGGGTTGCAGGTGGCATAACTTTCAGACTAACTCCCCCTGACTTTGACATAAACAAGACAAAAGTAACAAGTTCTGACATTCCTCCACCTGTAGGCAAAAAGGATAAAGGAAAGAAGAAGATTTGGCAAGTCTGATGTGTATTTTTGGATATGTGTTGTACATTTTGGAAGGGCATGGACAACATGGTTATGATGTATATTTTCAGTTTGTGTTGTGTATTTTGGAAGGGCGTGGACAACATGGTTTTCAGGATGTATTAACTTAACTCATGATATTTAACAGCATGGTTATGATTTGTAACTTATGTTATTTAACTTATGGTACTATTTTTTGGAAGGGTTTAATTTGTAATTTCAGTAGCTACAATTAATGTGTTTTGATGTTATTTGAGTAATGGAAGGTTAAGGAATTGTTATGCATTGGTTTGTTTTTGATGTCATTTGACTTTTGTGTAATGATTGGAGGAATTTGTTTGGTTTGTGATTGGACGAGTCTAGCTTTCCTATTCAGGTTTTTTATACCAACAGGTTTACAGGAACACATATATAAACCATTTTGAAACCAAGTGGTTTATGATGGCATTTTGGTATTGTCTGTTATTGCCTTAATCTGTTGGTACCAATTTTGGACCAAAACAATAATTGGTAACAAATGGTACCAACAAGTTTACAGAGACATACCAAATTGGTCATTTACAAGTTCTTTGGAACCAACACAACATTACAGAATATCACCCAATGATAACATGTACCATTTTGAAACCAAATTGTTTATGATGCTATTTCTGGTATTGTCTGTTATTGGCATTATTTCCTTAATTTGTTGGTACCAAATGTTGTTTATAACTCTGTGAACTTCTTGTTAACAAATAGACCAATTGAATGACCAATAACATTCATCCAATTTTGGTACCAATTTTGAACCCAAAACAACAATTGGTAACAAATTGTAGTAACAAGTTTACAAAGACATACCATATTGGTCATTTACAAGTTCTTTGGAACCAACATAGCAATTGATATCACCCATGAACAACAATATTTCAAAGATAACAACTACAATACACTTATCAAGGGAAATTCATAATCCGACTAACAATTACAAACTAGTTACCACCCTTGAACACAATCCGACCAACACTCAAAACATTACAAGGCATTACATCATTACAAAAAAGTTTCATGCCAACATCATCCTCGATGCATTGCATTGGCTGTGAGATTGAGGATATACAAGCAACAACACAAATATCACCCATGAACAAACAAAGGAAAATTTGTACTTCCTCTCTACTGACCGAAGCTTCATCTTCTGTCTCTCTAGTTTCAACTTGTATTTCTCAGCTTCTTCCCTGCATTTATCAGCTTCATTCTTATTTCTCTCAGCTTCAGACTTATATTTATCTGCTTCATCCGAGACCTGGGTTCCACTCAATTCCCGTTCAAGCTTCAAACTCTCGTGCCACTTTCTCAACCTCGACACAACTCTTAGACCGTATACACACATTTCAGGATCATGCCATAAAAAATAATCACATTTCACAGCTTCTTGCTGCATAATCAAAAAATCCCATCAATCAACACTTGTGGAACCCTTAGGGAAAAAAATTGGGAAAATAGAGATGGAACCCTAAAGGGGAAAAAAAAAATTGAAAACAAAGATGGAACCCTAAGGGGGAAAAAAATTGGGGGAAGAAATTATTTACCTTGTAATTTACACAAGAATAAAACCTTCTACCAAAATTTTCCATGGTGAAGGATGTCCACGAACATGCTTTCAATCCACATTTACACAGTGGACCGGTAGAGGTTTCCGAGCTCGATTCACTGTCGGACATAGGTTATGATCGCTTCCACGTGAAGAAGGGAAGAAATTAACTCATGCAAAAAAACCTACCTTTCACACGTTGATGGAGGTAGGCCGAACCTAAGAGTGTATGTATGAGCTGAGAGTGTATCAATGTATATGAGATAAGTGTATCAATGTGTATGAGCTGAGAGTGTTTCAGACTTGATGTATCCGTTGAAGTCAGGGGCAAAGAAGACCAAACCCATTAAAAAAGTCACGTGGAAGTCACGTGAATCGACTTCCGTTGCGTTTTAACGCCGAGAACAGACGGAATGCCCTTATGGGATTCATTTTGATAGTTAAAACCCCGGGTTCGAGAGGAATGATAATTCAGTACCCTTCCGTAAAAACGTTGTATAGTTCGATACCCTTTTGTGAAGTTATCCCCAAAAGTAATGAAGGGCCGTGCGGCCCTTCAGTAAATAAAGAGGCGCACTGCAGTAGCCTATTTTGTTAAAAAAAAGGGTCCCAAGTTCTTAAGGTTTTTCTCCTATTTTTCTTGGGAAATCCTTGATCTACGAAAATCTAACCGTTCAAACTCAAATCCAATTTCGGAAACATAATCTACGAAGCCCGATCTACGTTTCTACCGATCATTTTGTGGTAAATCACTAAACTTGTATTTTTGAGCTTTTTGGTTAAATCTTATAAAATATGAGTTTAATCTTGATTATTCTTTAGGCTTTGTGTTATTCGGAGCTTGCAAGGATCCTCCAAACACCGGATATTGTTTGAATAAATTTTTGGGTTAATTGCTAAGGGGTTTTGCCCATTGGAGCTAGAACGGTATGGTTTGAATCTTGAAATCATATTGATTTATGAGGGCTTTATTTGGGTCCGAAAATAGGGTTTATGATTGGATATTTTTGGAGTTTCTCATAGGGTTCTATTCGAAGGGGTGTTTGTATATGAAGTTGGGTATTTAATTGGCCAAGATGGAGTAGTGTTAGAAAAATGTATTTTGGTTATGTTGGCTTGTACAAATCGTTGGTTATTGTTTACAAATCAAATGGTTAAATTATAGTTGACCCTTGAATTGTTTTATTGGATTTATTGATATCTAGAGATTGAGAGTTTTGCTTAGAGATTGGAATGTAATAGTTAATTGTTTGTTGATGATTAAAGTTAGTCCTTGGGTTGATTTGTTATGGGTAAAGGGTTTGATGGTGATCTTATGAGATTATTAGTTTGAGGATATTGTTGACAATATTGATGGATATGTATTTTACTGTTAAGAATTTATGTTATTTGGGAAGTGTTATTGCTTATGGTTGATTAATTGGTATATTGGAGTTGATTTAGTAATTAGTGATCTCTATGGCCAAGTGATGAACGGGTTGAAGATTGATTTTCATAGAAAATTGATGGATATGTGCTAGGCTTGTTATATGAAGGGATTTGGTATGGAATTGAGTAACGAATGGTACTCTAATTAAGGAAATTAGTTAGGTTGGTTTATTAGAATTATTGGAGGTTAATCTTGGTAGCACATGGCTAATGTGCGAAGATAAATTAAAGAAGAGTTCAAGAGAAGGAAATGGAACAAATGGTGAAGTAAAATGGGTAATAGATGAAGAGGTAATATTATTAAAAATGTGGTGGACTAATAGTAAGTTGAACCTATGTATAATGCTTAACTTTTAGGCCCATGTATACGCCTTAAGCTTTTGTATGTGTAAATATTACAATATGAGATCGTAACCTAAGCGAACATGTGTTACTGAATTGGAATGCTATGAGGACAACGATTCTAATAGAATGTTAAAGAGCTATAGATTATTTAAATAATTCTAAGTTTGTAAAAATAAGCTAGTAAGCGTATGGAAACACATATGTGGTATAAATCCATTAGGTAACCACTTAGTACCTTATCTACCTATCCATGTACACATAATATTTATTTGTATTAATGGATTAGGCTTAAGTGTTTTATGCGTATATGTGTATATGTATACACATACATGTATATGGCTTAAGTATAAATATTGTTAACTTAGTAAATAAATGATAAGCTATAAAAATGGTTAGTAATAGTAGTGTAATGCAACAATAATTAATAAGCTAATAAAATAGTAAATACATCATTGTATTAATAAACAAGATAAAATAGGAATCTTGGTTTTATGATTAACTTAATGGTAGCCAAGGTACCTAGCTAGTCTTAGAAGCGGGTAACGCGATGTGTGAGCACGCGGATAGTTTTAGTGTCATAGAATGAGTCTCATAGCATAGTCTAACGTTATAATATTTGCATGATAGTGTCCGGATTGGAGACTTCAATTGATTCTCCAATGTAAAGTCCAAGTGACTAGAATCCGAGGGGATGTTTGAGTCAAGAGTCTATTGCAGCCAGGTGATATTTTACTCACTGAGAAACTATTATTTTTATACTTGTTAGAATAACAAAATATATGTGTTTTATAAATTCGAACCAACTGTATGTTGAATATCTGTTTTGGTTGATTTTAGTAGTTTCAATTATGTTCAAATAATATCAATGATGTTATGAAATGATGTATGGATGAAAGGTGTAGAATTGTTTTAAAGTATTTGAATGTGAGCTGCGGTTGAGATTTAAATTATGCAAAGTAAAATGATAAAATTACATGTTAATTGGTTTATTGTATTTGAAGAAAACATGATTTGTAAAGAATAGGAGTATAGAGTTTAGATTGTAAAGCATATAGCATGAGCATATAAATGAAAGGGAGGGTAAACCTCAAAAGGAATGAAAGGACAAAGTACAATGAATGAAAGGAATGAAAGGATTGACATAAGGAATGGAAGGATAATTATGAGCATGCATATCATCGTTTAAATTGTATAATGTTTTCATGATATAGAATATTGTAGTTTTTACGCTAGACGTACTAGTATGCCTAAGAGTTTTAATGGCAAAAGAGCTTATGTATACTGCTATCATCTAGTTGCATAATTTTAGAACATTGAGCTTGGACGAACAAGAATATTGTCATGGTTCGGTATGAGTAATACAGCGTCCTAGGAGTAGGTAGATGAATTGTCGTGACACATCAGTAAGAAGTGCTTGGATACCCGAGTTTTACTCTAGTAACCGCATGGACAACTATGTGCTTGACATGAAGTTGTAATGCCCTAAGATTCCGTGTTAACAATGTTCGGAAAATGATAGTAAGCTTGTACTAAAGAGCGAAATGGCATGCTTTAAGCTTAGTGTGCTTGGTTTTGACCCTATTGGTTGCGATATCAGTGTGGCTTGGGAGTAGGTAGATGGATTGTCTTGGTACATCAGTAAGAAATGCTTGGATATCAGAGTCTTACTCTAGTAACCATATGGACAACTATGTGCTTTGGCACGAAGTTGTAATGCCCTGAGCCACAGTGTTATCACAGTTAATAACGTTAGACCTATGTGCATTTGAGTTGCCAACATAAAAGTATTATTGTAGGTGGGTTTATACATGGTTGCCTCCAAGCCAATGGAACTTCTACGTATGGGTCCAAATACATAGTATGTTTTAAATGTTTTTGGATAATCGGTGTTTGCTATATCAGTTATGGGGGTTTTTCAAACAAAATTTTATAAATTGGTAGCTGTTATAGTGTACGCGAGACTAAAAGGAAAAAGTTGGTTCTTTGTGAAAACTCAGTTAGTTTAATATCACTGAGGTCTCGGTATTATGTACTGAGGCGGTGAACTCATCATTTCACCTATACGGATGTGGCAAACCCCCACAACCGTATAGATGATGTATCTTGGCTCCAGGTACTCAGGTCGTAGTTGATGGGGCCGTAGACGTGCATTTGGGATATTATGACCGGAGCTCGCCGCGATGGTCGTAATTGCGGGACCATGGGCGTCCTCAGTTTTATAGGTTTTGTTATGGCTTGTGACGCATGTGTCACTCATGATTGTATAAAGCCATTTCTGTTATGTATTTATATTGAGGAAAGACTTAAACACATAGATGTTAAATGGCTCTTGTTGTTATTAATTTATGATAGATGTTTAAGATGTGATTTCCGCTATTAGATTTATGTTTTCCGCTGCATAGTTAGATAGTTGTCATACTCTGATTTACCGGGTACATATTATGGGATATGTATCACATGTTGGCTTTGCGACAAATCGTCGTGCCACTGTGAAGATCCATTTGTATTTTAAGATATTAATGTTTATGAAATGTTTTGTATAAAAAAAAATAATAAAAAAAAAAAAAGGTCGTCACAAGCTGTCTTCCCATATCTGTGTTTTGGAAAGAAATCCCATAGCTGATCGAACGTTGAATGGCATCTGAACGTGCTGCTGAGACGTCCGGACGGATGCAAGCTGGAATACTTCAAAGCTTTTCGACACAGAGGAAGGTCCAGACGGAAAGTTCTCGTCGTCCAGACGGATGATGCTTGGACATTTGGATGGAATATCACGTCGTCCGGACGGTTGCAAGGGAACCAAATTTAACTGCCTTGAAATCCGTACAAAGTCTTCTTGAAGAACAAATCAGAAGTGTAGACTCTGAAAAAAGCAGATTCCCTGTATAAAAGCATCATTACATAAAAGTGATTTTGTCCAACAGAATGTAGCCAATTATACACCAACAAAGTGGAATTGTGGGACAAACGCTTGAGACATCTCAACTTTAAGGACCTATCCAAGGTGATAAAGGAGTTCATACTTGGACCGCCAAAATTGGGTAAGATAGAGAGGACTGTGCGTGGACAGTGTGAGATAAGAAATCATATCAAGTCCTAGTACAGGAAGACAAATTTCACCCACACTTCTAAACCTCTCGAGTTACTAAACATGGATTTGGGTCCATCAAGAACGAAGAGTATAGGGAAAGAAGTACATCATGGTTATTGTTGATGATTTCTTCAGAGTCTCATGGGTCATCTTACCCCAACAGAAGTTAGAGGCCTTCGAGCAATCCAGAGTTCTATTCAAGAAGATACAGAATGAGAAGGGCTATTTCATCAAGAGAATTCGAAGTGACCATGGCAAGGAATTTGAGAATGTAAGTTTTGCAGATTTTTGTGAGGAGAATGGCATCATGCAAGAGTTCTACCCCAATGAATCCTCAACAGAATGGAGTGGTTGGAAGAAAGAATCAAGTAATCCAGGAAATGGCTCAATCCTTGATGCACTGTAAGAATCTGACCAATTTTTTTGGGGAGAAGCCGTCAACACTGTTTGTCATATTATCAACAGGGTCTATCTAAGTGCTCATTGCCAAGTACTTCCATGTCTTAAGAAGTAAGTGCTACATACTGAGAGATGGGGGGCATCTTGGTAAGTTTGACAGTAAGAGTGATGAAGGAATTTTTATGAGGTATTCTTCATCAAGTTGAGCATACAGGGTCTTCAACAAGAAGACTGGAACAATGATGAAATCCATAAATGTGGTGGTGGATGATGACTCCTCGGATGCACCATGTGATGAGGAAGTGCCTGTAGAAGAAATCAACAAAAACTTGGCTAAGAGTTCAAACACTGAGAAGCCCAAGATGCTTGCTAGAGAACCTCCATCCCAAGAAAGAGTGAATCATCCCAAGGAGAACATTCTAGGTGATCTGGATGAAGGAAAGAGACTGAGAGGCCAAGTGATCAATCAGGTATCTCACATGTGTTGCCATCTACGCCTAAACCTAAGAAGGTAGAATATGCATTGAATGATGAAAGCTGGGTGGAAGCAATGCACGAGGAGGAACGCTATTAGTTCACTCAAAATGATGTTTGGAGCCTAGTACCTAAGCCTAATGACCATAATATCATTGGTACTAAGTGGATCTTCAAGAATAAATTTGATGAACATGGTACGATTGTGAGAAATGAGGCTTATTTTGTGGAATAGGGATACACTCAAGTGGAGGGTATTT
This sequence comes from Alnus rubra, assembly GCA_028654335.1. Lineage (NCBI taxonomy): Eukaryota > Viridiplantae > Streptophyta > Magnoliopsida > Fagales > Betulaceae > Alnus > Alnus rubra. The sequence goes on along the minus strand of JAJPGS010001777.1, from coordinate 189,723 downwards.
TCGGAAAATCTGTCGCACAGTTGTCCGTCCGGACGGCACCCACATATATCACTGCAGTCGCCCATTGTGTACCTCAGCCTATAAATAGAGGCCCATGGGCATTGAGAACTACAAGAATTCGGTATTGAATTCCACTAGTGCTCAGAGAAGTTATTTTGAGAGATTGTTGAGCTGATTAAGTTTCCTCTGAAGCCATTGCAAGTGTGTTGTTGTTGCACTACAACTGAAGTCTATCTTAGGGGTTGGCCCTAAGGTAAATGATTCCATTGAAGACCCTTTCAGGTAGGAGACCTGGTTGGGAAGCGTTCGTGTTGGGTTATACGTTAGAGAGCAAGGTACGACCACTGCATCGGGTATATGTGAGTGTTACTATCTTGTATCTAGCTTTGTCTTCTGAATAGTGGATATCCTGGGTTTGGCTGCCCCGGAGTGGTTTTTCTCTTAATCGAATTTCCACTTCGTTAACAAAAATCCTTGTGTCATTTATTTTCCGCATAGTTATTTTTGTTAACACTTTGTGCACACACTTGCTATTTATTTTAGAAGTCAAATTTCAATTTTCAGAAATAATCAGTGATTAAATCATTGCAGAAATAGACAATCACTAAAGGATATTGATGTAACTTGTGCTATATTTTAGGGGGAGTCTTTGGATGAGGGTATCTAGGCCCTAGTATGAATAAGGTTTGACTTTTGATTTGATATACTTGTCAACCTTCCTCATGAGGTTTCTTTCATAGCCTATGCCCTCATCAAATTAAGGTCTTAACTTTGCTTGTGAATTGGATCACACACTTTCACACAACTCATGATGCTAGTGAGTCTGCTTTATTTGCGTGTGAGTTGATTCTCTCCATCTTACACTCTTAAGTATGAAATCAATACATGTCATGGACAAAACTGCATGGGTGACGATTCAAAGTACCACATGATGTTAGTGACACATTGTCCTTGGTGTCACTTATTGTCGTGCATTATCACTAAAGCTTACTGAAGCTGGTGCATGGACATGGAGAACACATGTCTAGACATGATGGAGATCCGATAGCACATGTTCTATGTCATGTTCACACATGAGCAAGGTCAGGGAGCTCATAATTAAAGCTGATGTTCGAACATGAATATTGATGTCTGGACATGATGGAGATCCAAGAGTGCATGTTCCATGTTGTGTTTGATGATGTCCGAAAATGGTGGCTTGATTAGGCATTAAACCCTAATCATGTTCAGACATGCTTATCTCATGCTTGGACGTTTCCATCCAGAACTGAAATCAAATTTTCATTAAAAGGCTGATTTTGATTCTTATTGAAAGGCTCTCTTCCACACGATTTTCAAGAATATAGAGGAGTTCTGAGAGTCGTTTGGTACTAAGCACCACTGTCTTTGTGTTCATAATACAAGGTGCTTAGGGTTATGTGCTAGGAATCCTTTCATAGTCTAAGCTTTGAAGCGAAGGTTCTTGGAGTAGAAATCAAACCACGTTGCTGCTGCAACATTGTTCAACAAACTAAAGTCTACCGGTGGGTCGGTAATGTTAGGGAGATTGATACATTGGGGAGTCTATTTATTGAGCTCATAATATTGAATGTTGAAACACCACTCAACCCAATAGCTTAAGCATATGAATTTAGGCCCAACTATGTTATATTAACCGCTTACACTTCTTATATTTTTTCAATGTGGAACTCAATCCTTTTACACTCACACATGTATACTCAACAATCTCCTCCTCATGTGTGAGTCCATCACCACATTGTTATACTCCCCCTCAAACGGAAGCTTTTTTCTTTTTCTTTTTTTATTTTATTTTATTTTATTTTATTTTATCAATTTTATGGGCCCTTTCCAAGATCACTTGTGGGCTATGTGGGTTTTACCCGCTCCACGCACCTTTGTCCCTACTCCATGGACCATCGTTTGTGCCCCGTGCCATGAATCTTTGCTCCTTACTCCAAAGGCCCTCATTCATGCTCACAACTTGCATCTTTTGTTCCTACTCCAAGAACCCTTGTTAAGCCCATGCCATGAGCCTTTGCTCTTCACTCCAAGGACGCTCATCCATGCTCGCACCTTGTACCTTTTTATCCGTACTCTAGTGATCTTTGTCCGTGAATGCGCCACTCCACCATGCTGCACACCATTATCAGCTCTAATACCATTTGTTATATTATAAACACGATTCCAACTTCCTGCAGTATATATATGAACACGATCCATCGCTCCATTTTGTAATATCTCAATCTCTCTAACTGACTCCCAGGAAACGATTTTGTTTTTTGTCTGATGATCTTTTGCTGTAATGAAATGTGGCTGACCAAGCCCACCTTATAAAGAGATCACAGTCGTCTCCACTGCCATGTCGTTTTTACTTATTAGGTGGACGGAAGAAAACTTGAGACGAAAGCTCTGTACGTACGTATGAACAAAAGGTGGCCAGACCAGATCGACAAAATGGATTTAAAAAAGAAAAAATGATGCTTGCCGCGTGGGCTACTCAGTGCCAACGGGAGATCACATGAAGTTGAAGAAGTATAATGTAAGATATCTTGCCAACACAAGGAGAGAAGCTTTGTTCACCTCTGTTTTAGAACATGAAAACAGAGGTGAACAAAGCAAACATTTCTCTAAACTGGGTTTTGAATATAAAATTTCATTTTTTTAAACAATTTTCATTGATATGATCGAGCACAATATATTATTGATTCATATATAATTAGAGAAACATAGCATTGAACTTATCACCTCTTCTTTTTCTCTTAAACCTGAATGAAAGTTGTTGGCTACTCTACCTGGATTAATCACTGGCATATGAAGTTTACACCATGATTTAAGTTCAGGGTTCTGTAAAAACAGACTCGTCAAAAAGAAAAATGGTTCTGTACAAACTGAAAGAAGTCATACTTTTGGTTTCTGTATAAGGATGAAATGAAGCAAATGAAATGTTCTGCTTTCCTTGCTGGAAGTCCAACAGTTATTATTGTTTAGAAGGCAATAAATGTGATGGGTCAAGTTTTGCTTCATCTTATGAGCCTCAGGAGTTTGGAAGGATAATGTTTCAAAGAGAGAATAATTTGATGCTATTTGTGCAACTTCGGAGGACATAAGTTGTGTGTATCTTGAATATTTAATGTATACAACTTTTTGGCAGTGAGATCGGTGGATGCTACTGCAGAAGGTGTTTCTGTGTTTGATGACAAATCCATGTAGCATCGACACCCTTTAGGCCGTTATTCTCTGTCAGGTGGTCTTGGGCCTCTCTCAACCCCAAAAGCTAGCTCATGAGCCCTCACACTTATAAACTGACCACCAACCCCTTCCACAATTGATGTGGGACAACCCCAACAATCTCCCCCTCACACATCGGGCATTGGGTCGGAGCAGAGACAACCCATTTCTCCAGCATATTATAGGGCCTAAGACTTGTTGGTAAACCTAGGCTCTGATACCAGTGTCAGGTGGTCTTGGGCCTCTCTCAACCCCAAAAGCTAGCTCATGAGGTGAGGCTTTCCCTCACACTTATAAACTGACCACCAACCCCTTCCACAATCGATGTGGGACAACCCCAACATTCTCCAACATGTAGCTGTGCACCAAATCAAGACATGTTTTCTTTCCATATCATGCAGCAGAAGACACGTGAAGAACCGAGAAACACGCACTCAAGGATCACACGTTTTCCTTTAGATATTCAGTACCGAATGAAAAGACACACCCGGTAGTGCACTAAAACGGGAAGGAAGAGGCGCTAAATACGTTCTTTAGGAAGTTTCTACAGCAGCTCAATATACGTTTTGTTTGCAAGGTTTTCTCCAACGGCTAGTAGCCGTTTGGGCAATCTATCGCAATCCAACGGCGATCCAACCCGATCGTGGCTAGCCAGTGTTCTGGGTGCGGCGTTGGTGCAGTACTAGGTGCTGTGATTTGCTGTGGCTACCTGTGGTGGGGTGAAGTCGTGTTGTGGTGCGGTGAAGTCGTGGTGCGGTGAGCTCTAGAGTTTTCTATCGGTGGGCTCTAGAGTTTTCTGGGTTTTGTCGTGTTTGACTGGTGCGGTGCTGGGAGGGAACCTTGTCCGGTTGAGAGGATGGTGCGTTCATGAAGACTGAAGACAAGCTGTTTTGGGTTTATGACTACATGCCCAACCAGACACGTGGACACACAGGGTTTAATTTCAGTTAAGGGGCAATTTTGGAAGGTAAGGCGCATTAAGACTTTCTGTCTAAACAGACAAGTGAGTGGACGGAAGGTTAAATTTGACACACGCTGACAAGTTCGAAGGGGTCATCTGCCAAAATTGGTACATTAGGGGTTAATTCACCAACCCGTAGATAAAACGGGGGATAAAAGGTAATTTTTCCTTCTTCTTTTTTATCTTTTTTTTTTATATGCATTTCAGGGTCAATCCAACGAGCATGTAGTAGCTTAGAATCTGCTCATGGTTTTAAGTATTGGCATTTATCAACACAGACTAAAGGGAAAAATCTAACACAAGGTATCTAGCACACATTATCTAGTCGATCTTTCTAATTTCTTATACCAGACTATCAGAGGCTCTAGGAGGAAGTGAAATGGCTCTGGATCGAAAGATATCAGTAATAGAGGAAAGCGAACCCTCCCACATTTTTCCCATTCAGTCCCATGCCTTCTCTAAGAGTATCCTGATACAAGTTTGAATTATAAGGTTATAATAAATCTGGAGAAGCCTTTTCTTGTGGAGCTGTATTGATCATTTGCACTTTAGGCTAGAACTATTTTTTATTTTTATTTTATCAGAAAGATATTACAACAGACATTATTTCCAACTGTTGTTTCATTTAAATCTGCAAAAAGTCTCACCAGTGCTATATTGCTTAATGATTCAGAGGATGAGTTGAAATTCTATCAACTCAAAATTTCTTCAGAAAGTACATTCCATCTCTTAGTTCCAACTTATCCTCAGAAACTAGACTAGATAAGAAGCTCTAAAGCTGTTGGAGTGATTTATCATAAGGGGGATCAGCTACACAAAACATCTGCAACAATGTTTTTAAAGTAACTTACTTGGAAATCATGCTATCTATACCTAAATCAAATTATGGGGCAAGTAAAAACAATTCTTACCTTGAGAGTATTATGCATTCGATCTAATGCCATGCTTCCAAAATTTGTGAGCATCGCCAGATAAATTTCTACAAGAAAATGCCATTTAGAGTTATACATGGAACAATATGACACTTGATAAAGTTCATCAAGATGCATAAGTACATTTACATCTTCGGTTTAATCTTGATACTTGACCAAATCATTGTCCAAGGCCTGCCAAAACTGAGATGCTTACTAAATTTTCCCAAAAGCACAAATCTTTTATCTTTTATCTCCAAGCATTCACATTTTTAGTGCTTTTTTCCCCCTTCTTGGGAAGTCTATTTCAAAAACTACTATTTGACAAAGATATGATCAGCCACAGCAAAAAATGTGTCGGCAAAATCTGGAAGGTTACAAAACAACAAGTCAATGCTAGAGGTTAAGGCCAGCCATTTGCTGAGTGTATTAGATAATAAACAGTTTCTGTTTAAGCTGTTAAGCAGTTTACTTAGTTAGTTTGTTTGTTATACACGTGTAATCTTATCATTAGTTCAATTCTTGTATAAATATAGAAGTTTTTGTATTTGAAACCAGGTTAATCAAATCAGATATTCATTTCTACAATCTCAAGCTTCTTCACTCTAGTTCTTCTCTTCTCTTCTTCCTTATTTTACATCTGAATCTCTAGATTCTAATATGGTATCAGAGCACTCAACAATGAGTGATTCCTCTGCTAACTCTGGTTCTCTTTCCAATGAAAATTTCTTGAGCCCTTTTTTTTCTTCACCACGGCGACAGTCCTGGTGCGGTGCTGGTTTCTCAAACCCTAAATGGCGATAACTACAGCACATGGCGGCGATCCATGGAAATGGCTCTAACTGCCAAGAATAAGCTCGGATTCATTGACGGTACTATTCCTAAACCGTCTTCTACTGATTCATCGTTTCTTATTTGGACACGCTGCAATACAATGGTATTATCCTGGATCTTGAATTCTGTTTCTCCTGAAATTGCGAATAGTGTGATTTTTGTTGATTCTGCTTCGGCTATGTGGTCTGATTTGCAAGAAAGATTTTCTCAAAGTAATGGTCCTCGGATTTTTCAATTACAAAAGAGGATTTCATCTCTTACACAAGGAAGTAATTCTGTGAGTGCTTATTACACTCAGCTCAAAGGTCTTTGGGATGAACTATTGAGTTTTCGCCTAATTTCTAACTGTACTTGTGGAGGTTCGAAAGTTTTGGTTGATCATCACCACCAGGAATACGTTTTTCATTTCCTTATGGGATTACATGAGTCTTTTGCTAATGTTCGTGGTTAGATTCTGTTAGCTGATCCGTTGCCTCCAATTAATAAAGTTTTTTCTTTGGTGATCCAAGAAGAAAGGCAACGAGAACTGTGTGCTCCTTCACTTAATCATGATTCGGTTGCTATGTTGTCTAAGGTCGAATCATCTGCATCAGCTCATCCTAAGCAGGCTAATTTTCGTAAAGAAAGGCCGTTTTGTATGCACTGTGGTCTTTTAGGCCATTTGGTTGATAAGTGCTACAAACTCCATGGCTATTCGCCTGGTTACAAGTTTAATAAACCGCGTCCTGCTGGTTCTACTCACAATAATCCGCATTTCTCTGCTCATCAAGTTCAGAGTACTATTCAGCCTTATGATCCAGTGCAGCTGTCTGTGACTCATGAACAATGCCAACAGTTGCTGGCCTTGCTCAAATCGCATGAGATTTCATCTTCCACTTCCGCTCCAGCTGGTGCATCCTCTTCCACAGTTGCTCCTCCTCAAGACCATATTTTTTCAAATATGGCAGGTAACCTAAATACTACTTCTTATACTTCTTTTCCTTTAGATAAGAAGTATTTTGTTTTTTCATGTTCTGCACATGTTAAACTTCAATCCTTTCGTCATACTTGGATCATAGACACAGGAGCTACCGATCACATGGTATGCTCTGTTTCTCTTTTTACATCTATTACTGGCCTTGTTTCTCATCGTGTTAAACTTCCAAATGGTTCCTTTGCTGAGGTTACACATATTGGTACTATTCAAATTTCTGAACATTTAATTCTTACAAATGTTCTCTGTGTCCCTTCATTCTCTTTTAATCTCATTTCTGCTAGTAAATTGATCAAGAATGTCAATTGTTGCCTTATATTTCTTGCTGGTTTCTGTTTTATACAGAACTTGCGCACTTGGAGGACGATTGGACTCGGTAGAGAGCTTAGTGGATTATTTCATCTCCTGCAAGTATCCAAGGGTTCTATTTCCACTCCTATATCACCTTTTATTTCTGCTTTAGTTTCCAATAATGTCGAAGATGTTTCATCCGATATTTGGCATTTCCGATTGGGACATTTGTCTCAATCACGTATGTCTTTGCTTCATGAATTTCTTCCTGATATTCCTTGTAAAAACAATGATGTTTGTACTGTTTGTCCCTTAGCTCGACAATGTCGGCTTAGGTTTCCAATAAGTACCTCTGTTTCTGATTCCATTTTTGAAATGATTCATGTAGATATTTGGGGACCCTTCTCGGTTTCCTCAATAAATGGAAGTTCAAATTTTCTTACCATAGTTGATGATTTTAGTCGTTTTACTTGGATTTATTTGTTACAATCTAAGTCTCAAGTTCGTTCTTTGCTTCAAGTTTTTTATCAGCTCATCAAAACTCAATTTCAAGTCAAAATTAAAATCATTCGATCTGATCATGGTCATGAATTTTCTATGACTGATTTTTATTCTTCTAAAGGAATTTCTCATCAATTGAGTTGTGTTGAGACTCCACAACAAAATTCTGTTGTGGAGAGAAAACATCAACATCTTCTTAATGTTGCCCGTGCCTTAAGATTTCAATCGCATTTACCTTTAAAATTCTGGGGTGATTGTGTGTTAACTGCAGCTCATATAATCAATCGGATTCCTACTCCAAATCTTTCTAATAAATCTTCTTATCATTTCCTGTTTTCTAAACCTCCTTCTTATCATCATTTAAAAGTGTTTGGTTGTTTATGTTACTCTTCCACACTTACTCGTAATCAGTCAAAATTTAATGCCCGTGCTAAACCATGTGTTTTCATTGGATATCCTCCTAATTCAAAAGGTTACAAACTGTTCGATTTAGTAACCAAATCTGTTTTTGTATCTCGTGATGTTGTTTTTCATGAGACCGTTTTTCCTTTTGCTTCCACACTTACTACTTTTAATTCTGATGGATGTCTTGTTCTTCCAAAACCCATTTCTGATTCTTCTACTTCTGATAGATATTCACCTGAGTCTTTTATTTCTTCTAATTCTAATTCTGTTCCTGCATCCATTATTCCACATTCAAGTTCATTCACTCCTATCAAAAAATCCACTAGACTTCGCCATCCACCTGGATACTTACAGAATTATCATTGTAACCTTGCTGCTCAAACTCAAGTTCCAACTCGTTCTACAAGATCATTTTCAGGTAAACAATATGATCTATCATCTGTTCTTGATTACAACTCTCTTTCTCATTCATATAAACATTTTTGTCTCTCTGTTTCAACTCACTTTGAACCTAAGTTTTTTCATCAAGCTGTGAAATTTTCTCACTGGCGTGAAGCAATGGCAGCTGAAATTCATGCACTTGAGGCCAACAATACTTGGCTCCTTACTGATCTTCCTCCCAACAAACGTCCTATTGGATGTAAATGGGTCTACAAGGTAAAGCTTAAGGCTAATGGTGAGGTAGAACGCTATAAGGCTAGGTTGGTAGCCAAAGGATACACCCAATGTGAAGGGTTAGATTATAGTGATACTTTTTCTCCTGTTGCAAAACTTACCACTGTTCGGTGTCTTTTAGCACTTGCTGCAGCTAAGAAATGGCATTTACATCAGCTGGACGTCAATAATGCTTTTCTCCATGGTGATTTGGAAGAAGACATTTTTATGACTCTTCCTCCCGGATTTGACAGCAAGGGTGCTACCAAAGTGTGTAAGTTATAGAAATCTTTGTATGGGCTTAAGCAAGCATCTAGGCAATGGTTTGCCAAGTTTTCTTCTACTTTGATTTCTCATGGATTTATTCAATCCAAGGCTGATTACTCTTTATCTACTAGATCACAAGGTTCTTCTTTCATAGCTTTGCTTGTGTATGTTGATGACATTGTCATCGCAAGCAATGATGTTTCTGCAGTTTCGGACCTTACTGTGTATCTTAATAGTGTTTTCAGTCTTAAGGATCTTGGTCCTCTCAAATATTTCCTTGGATTGGAGGTTGCTCGCAGTGATAAAGGTATTGTTGTTTCACAACGCAAGTATGCACTGGACATCCTGGAAGATTCTGGTGTTTTGGGTGCTAAACCAGTTTTATTTCCCATGGATCCTAACATTAAACTGTCTAGGTCTGATGGTGAATTATTATCTGATCCTTCAAGCTATAGACGATTGGTTGGTCGACTAGTTTACTTAACTATCACTAGATCTGATTTGTCTTTTTCTGTTCAGATGTTGAGTCAATTTATGGACTCTCCCCGTAAGCCACATATGGACGCTGCTTCTCGGGTACTTAGATACTTAAAGTCTTCTCCTGGACAGGGTATTTTCTTTCCATCTGTTTCTGATCTCAAGCTGAAAGCTTTCTGTGATTCGGACTGGGCGGGTTGTCCTGACACTCGTCGTTCGGTTACTGGATTTTGTGTGTTCCTTGGAGACTCTTTGGTGTCATGGAAGTCTAAGAAGCAGCACACCGTTTCCAGGTCATCCGCTGAAGCTGAGTACAGGTCAATGGCTGCTGTCACATGTGAGATCACTTGGCTTCTTGCTCTTCTTCGAGATTTGCAGCTTCCTCATTCTGATGCAGCTTTAGTTTTCTGTGATAGTCAGGCTGCTATTTACATTGCAGCCAATCCCGTATATCACGAGCGTACGAAACATATTGAATTAGACTGTCATATTGTCCGGGAAAAGATTGACCAAGGCATCACTCGGACCCTTCATGTGAAATCTGCTCATCAAATTGCAGACCTCATGACAAAAGCTCTCCACCGACCATTTTTTCAAGGGTTGCTATCCAAGATGAATGTTCTTGATTTATTCCATTCATCTTGAGGGGGCCTATTAGATAATAAACAGTTTCTGTTTAAGCTGTTAAGCAGTTTACTTAGTTAGTTAGTTTGTTATACACGTGTAATCTTATCATTAGTTCAATTCTTGTATAAATATAGAAGTTTTTGTATTCGAAACCAGGTTAATCAAATCAGATATTCATTTCTACAATCTCAAGCTTCTTCACTCTAGTTCTTCTCTTCTCTTTTTCCTTATTTTACATCTGAATCTCTAGATTCTGATAGAGTGAAGAGAGAAAGTCCTACTCTCTTTTTCTTTTTTTGGGCACAAATAATTCTGCTTGACCTTCTTGAGTTAGAGTAGCTTTTGATTATAGTCCTTAGTCCAAAAATGAAACACCAGACCGATACTACCCTATACATGAAAGTAAATATCCTTCAAAACAGGGCCTAATGTCTGAATACTTCCAAATTTATATGAGAGACAGTTAGGATCTGAAACACAATGGACCAGTTTTTTAAACAACCCAACAACCCATTAGTGTGAATATTTAGAGTTCATCAAGAGTGCTCTAATTCGCATCACTAACCTCATAGACAGTCATTTCCCTCCGTAGTTGATCTTCGGCAGAGACGACAGACCTCTCTCCATCCTCATCACCTGCTACAAGGTCCTCAGAACTCCCACTATGGTGAAACTCAGTTTCCCTTCGTAGCATAAACAAGCATGAAACTCAGTTTCTCTTCAATGGTGAGGTTTCATCCTCAACCCTAAACGAAAATATTAGCTACCCATAACAAAAGAAAGCATAAATAAACAACAAGGATGCATTAAAATCAAAGAAACTTACAAAGATTTGAAGTTCTAAGACAAAATCAACACTAAAAACCCTAAACTACAGTGAGAACGGCCCCTAGGGCGCTCCCAAGTGGCCTCCCCTGCAACTCTCCCTTTAAAAATGAGAAAATAATGGTATTTATAGAGTTAGCTAGGGTTTCTGAAATTCCAGCTCCGCATAAATTCGATCGATCGATTTTATAATCGATCGATCGACATCGGGAAAATTTCGATCGATCGAACTTGAGATTCGATCGATCGACTTCACAGCAATTCCAAATCTCCAGCTTTTATGCATTTTCACTTGAAAATAACCATTTTTCTCTTTATGTCCTGCAAAAAGGTAAAATCACCAAAACTAAACAAAACATCAGAAAGTAATAAAGCTAAAGGTTTAACTAATGTAATTAAGGGGTCCAAATATGCACTTTTTGGCACTCATCACTGCATGTACAGGAGCCACTGTGAACTGCACTGCCCTGTCTTCAAATTGCAACTCCAACTGCACATCCACGATAAAAATATGTAATGTTATCTGAGTGATTTAGGACAGGTGAGAGAAGGAAACCTACTTAGAGAGATATCTCAATATAAGGCATCAAATGGCATTTTATAAATTTCAAAGCACCTAACCTTTACTGTGCCCAGATTTTTCTTCCACAGAAGCTTACGAGGGTTTTTGAATTCATTAAACCTCTCTTTACATAATCAAAGAGCAGCTTCTCAACAGGATCGGGTACATTAAGGGCCTCATCCTAAAATTTTTCTTCACGTTTAGTAGAGCAACAACAATTTGTTACAAAGAAACACTTATTATTATGAGAACAGAAGAAATTTTGATCCAAGTATGCATAGTGTTAGCAAGGGCCACAGATATAGGTATATATTACATGGTGCTTGCGTTTCTCTTTTTTCATGAGAATGTAGTAAACAGACACTTCATGCAGAGCCGATGGAGAAAATATGTGTAATTGCAGAGAGAATGAAAACACTACAAAAAACCCTACAATTGGACGCGTGTCTACAGTACCGGTTAATGTAGACACGCGTCCAACTAGCCACGTGTCTTTTTGACAACGTGGCTAGTTGTATAAACACCCTAATTGGTCGCGTGTATAAAATACACGTGTAATAATACACGTGTCCAATACACGCGTCCATATGTTGCCACGTGTAATAACTACACGTGGCCAACTGTTATTTTTTTCCAAATATATATTTTAAAAAAAAAATTTGTTTTGTGTTCATTTTTTTAAAAAAAAAAAAAAAAAACTCCTTATCTTATTAACTATATAAATTTGTGAAATTACGGTGTACATAGCATATACACATAAGGTTAGGTTTTAAGGCTATATGCTATATGTAAATTCTATACTTAGAGTTTACATGTTGAGTTCCTTATTTATATATATATGGTATATTGATAAGTACGTAAACCCTAATCTAATTTACATATTGTACTATATGCATAATTAAACCAAATTTGGTGCTATATATATATAATTAAACCAAATAGTTCAAATTAGGGTTTAGTTTTGTACACCATCTACGTTTAGAAACAAAAAAAAATTAAAACATAACAAAGTTAAAAAAACCTATAATTAATACTATATATATAGATATGCATGCATGTAAACGGTTTAGAAACTATATACATTTATAATTACTTGTATATATATACCCTAACCTTGCTATTTATGGCTATATATAGTAAATGCAATTATTTTGAGGGTTCCGTGCTACATAATAAATTAAATACTTATGGTTTAGTCCCTTATATAGTACATACACTTAGGGTTTATGGTTATATACAGTACATACACTTAAGGTTTATGGCTATATATAAAACATACACTTAGGGTTTATGGCTATATATAGTACATACACTTAGGATTAGGGTTTATAGCTATATATAGTATATACACTTAGGGATAGGGTTTATAGCTATATATAGTATATATACTTAGGGTTAGGGTTTATCGATATATATAGTATATACACTTAGGATTAGGGTTTATAGCTATATATAGTATTTACACTTAGGGTTTATAGCTATATATAGTATATACACTTAGGTCAATGGCTATATATAGTACATACACTTAGGGTTAGGGTTTATGTACATATATATTAAATATACCTAGGGTTAGGGTTTATGTACATATATAATACATACACTTACGGTTAGAGTTTATAGTTATATATAGTACATACACTTAGGGTTTATGTACATATATAATACATACACCTAGGGTTAGGGTTTATGTACATATATAGTACATACACTTACGGTTATGGTTTATAGCTATATATAGTACATACACTTAAGGTTAGGGTTTATGGCTATATATAGTACTTACACTTACGGTTATTATTTCTGGCTATATATAGTACATACACTTAGGGTTAGAGTTTATAGTTATATATAGTATATACACTTAGGGTTTATGTACATATATAATACATACACCTAGGGTTAGGGTTTATGTACATATATAGTACATACACTTACGGTTATTATTTATGGCTATATATAGTATAGTATATACGTACACTTAGGGTCGGGTTAGGGTTTATATATTTATATGTATAATTTTTACTTTTTAAAAAAAAAAATTAAAAATCAGTTTTACACGTCTCCCATTAGGGACGTGTATATTAGTACACGTTCCTAATTGGCCACGTGGCCACCTGCCTCGTGGCCAACATTTGGCCAGGTGCACAGCGCGGGACAATTCTCGCGCGCCACCTGGCCATTTCTTTTAAATTTTTTTTTTTTTTTAAAAAAAAAAAAAAAAAAAATTAAATGGGTAGCTTCCCATCGATCATATCTCTCTCTCTCTTACTCTTATTGTCTCTCTCTCACCCTCACTCTCTCTCTCCCTCTCCGTCGACGTCACTGGCCACCTCACCGACCTCCGCGCGTCCGGCCGTTCCTCCGGCCAGCTCCCTCTCCGTCAAAGCACCTCTAGCCAGCTCACTCACTCTCTCTCTCTCTCTCTCTCTCTCTCTCTCTCTCTCTCTCTCTCTCTAACCCAAACAGTACCGACCCTTAACTCCGACCGGCGATTTAATCACTCCGGCTGTGACCTCTCTCCATACATTATAACAAAGTCTCCCTCTCTCTCCCTCTCTCTCTTTGTCTCTATCTCTCTCTATATCTGTTGCTCTCTCTCTCTCTTTCTCTCTCTCTCTACATCTCTCTCTCTCTGAACTCCGGCCGGCTCCAAACACTCCGGTGATCTTCAGGTCCGGACCTCTCTCTCTAAATATCTCTTTGTCTCTCTCTTTGTCCCTCTCTCTCTCTCTCTCTGACTTGTGTTTTTCTTTTGTTTTATTAATTTTTTTTCCAACAATGCAGGTACAAAATCCTTAAGAAGCATAAATTACACCACAACAAATATAAGGAGCATAAATTGTGAGTAATTTTCCCTTATTTTTGTCATTGATTTTTTTGCTATAATAAACATGGTACATTTAAATGTATTTGTTTAAAATATGTTCCTATTTGTTTTAATATTTTCTAATAATAAACGTGGATTTAGGAATTAATACTGGACAATTTTTTTTCCCCATGCAATGCTACTGATTTTGTTGGGTTTGTATATATATTGTTGTGTTTTTTTTTTATGGTTTTGCATGTGAAATATGCGTACATTTTTTTTGTCTTTTTTTTTGATATATTTTACTGTACTACGAATATGGTTTTGCATGGGAAACCAACGATTACAAATTGACCGTCCACTTTTTACTTCATTATTCGTATTATAAAATTTACAATATCATTTCTGAGCTTTAAACGTTGGTGTGAGGAGAAAACATATTTTTTCTAAGCATTCATTATAATTCGCCTTAACAACAAAATTTTAAAAAGCAACATAAAATCAATATATGCATTTTACATATGGTCGACATATACAAATTCATAAAAAATCCAAATATGAAAAAATGAATTCTAAAAATTGTTCACATATACAAAATCACCTTAAAATAAATTGTGGAATTGTTTAAAATCAAATTTCAACAACTATGTTGTACACTCTATTTCAGCATTTTTTTCTACAAAAATAATAACATAGTTTAACTGTACATTTGTGTTGCTATTATCCTTTTTGACAAATTTTTACAAAAATGATTTTCAAACAAACTTTCCCTCATTTAATAATAAAATGATCGTACCCAACGATTTCAACAAAAATTAACCTCAATAATTATAATCAATAAAACAAAAACAAATTTGAAACAAATTTGCCACCGTCTACCATTTACAATAATATATGTTATTGAGCAATTCATAACAAAGGTCTAAACCTTAAACCCGTAAGAAAAAACAAAAACCCTAAACCTAAACCTATAAGAAAAAAAAAAACCCTAAACCCTTCAAAACCCTAAACCCTAAACCCTAAATACAAAAACCCTAAACCCTAAACCCTTAAGAAAAATAAACCCTAAACCCTTCAAAAAAATATAAATAAAAAAATAAAACCTAAACCCTTAAAACACAAACAAAAACCCTAACCATAAACCTTAAACCCTAAACCCTTTAAAAAAAAATTACAAAAACCAGAACCCTAAACCGTAAACCTTAAAACCATAACCGTAAAATTGTAACCCATGTTCTTTCTTTTTTTACAAGTTCACATTGTAAAAAGTATGATTTGTCTCGGTCTCATAACCCTATACAGAGAAATATAAACAAGTCTTGAATGTCAGCACGTAAGGGTACGACACAGTATAACGATGGGAGTAGGGCTTTTGTGGCATTTGCCGTTAGTAACTGTACGGCTGTAGATGGCAAAATTTACTGCCCATGCAAGTATTGTCGAAATAACCAGTGTCACACTCCAGATTACGTTCTTGCCCACCTAACAAGAGGTAGGGGGATGAATCCGGGATACAATTTGTGGTATATGCACGGTGAGACCACAAGCGGGTCTGCTGCTCGTGGTCAGTGTTCGAGTCATCACAGTGGCACAAATTCCGCTGCGTGTAGCACTGAACAGGGTGAATTCACAGAACAGGGGGGGCCCTGGAACAGGATGATGACATGCACGCCATGTTGCGTGACGCCTTCGGCATGCACGATGTTGTTGAAGTCGTCAGTACGGATCCACAACAAGTTGACGAAGGAACCTCTTGCGGAGACGCATTGAAGTACCAAGAGTTGTTAAAGACTGCCGAGAAGCCACTTCACCCTAGTACCAGGCATAGTAAATTGAGTGCTACTGTACACATGTACAATTTGAAGTGCGTTGGAAGTATTAGTAACAAAAAAATTTCAAACATTCTCGAGTTTATCAATCAGTTGTTGCCTCCTTGCGATGAGACATTGCCAGTTAATACGTATGAGGCGAAGAAGTTCCTAAGTTTCATGGGTCTAGGGTATGAGAAGATTCCGGCGTGCCGTAATGACTGTATGTTATTCTGGAAAGACAATAAAGAATTAGATTCATGTACCGTATGTGGAGAATCTAAGTGGAGGGCTGATACACATATAGATGAGGATGGTGAGGTCATATCAGTGAGGAAAAAACGTCCGGTTAAGATGTTGAGGTGGTTTCCACTCATCCCACGGTTACAGAGGTTATTCATGTCAGAGCATACTACGCCCCATATGAGATGGCATGCAGAAGGCCGCACTAGGGATGGCGTATTGAGGAACCCAACCGACGGTGAGGCATGGAGATCGTTTGACATTTTACATCCAGATTTTATGGCAGACATTAGGAACGTCCGGCTTGGTTTGACAGCAGATGGATTTAATCCTTTTGGGAACATGAGCACATCCCACAGCACATGGCCCGTAATGCTTGTGCCGTACAATTTGCAACCTTGGATGTGCATGAAACAGACATCGCTCATCCTGTCACTGGTTATCCCTGGACTGAGCTCACCAGGGATTGATGAGTTGCTGGAACTGTGGAATGTAGGGGTACGAACATTCGATGCTTCAAAGAAGGAAAATTTTAATATGAGATCCCAGTTGATGTGGACAATAAACGACTTGCTAGCGTATGCAGATTGATCTAGTTGGCCTAACATGGGTGTGAAGGCATGTCATTGCTGTATGCAATCGACACGTTCTAAATATTTAAAGAACGGATGTAAATTTTGCTATATGGGGCATAGGAGATACTTGCCAACTAAACATTTGTGGCGGCTGAATAGAAGAACATTTGACGGTACTGAAGAATTTGACAGCGCGCCAAATGTGCCATGCGGAGACGAGATCCTCAACAGTTAGATGGAGTTGCATTTGGGGATGAGAACGCAGGTAAGAAGAAGAAGCGGAAGAAGGGTGCAGGGAGTTCCGATGATGTTATGTGGAAGAAAAGTATTTTTTTTCAGATTGCCGTATTGGAAAGACAATTTGCTTCGGCACAATCTTGATGTTATGCACATAGAAAAAAATGTCATGGATAATATACTTGGCACTATTTTGATATCAAAGGGAAAACAAAGGACAACCTGACAGCTCGGCTGGACTTGCAGGAAATGGGGTTGAGACCTAAGTTGCATCCGTTCACAGCCGCAAATGGTAAGACGTATATTCCCGCTGCCTGTCACACGATGTCTAGGGAGGACAAAGAAAATTTTCTGAAGGTTCTTCGAAATGTGAGGGTCCCAGACGGATACGCCTCAAACATTTCACGGTGTGTTCGGCTCAAGGACCGTACAATTTCCGGGTTGAAGAACCATGATAGCCACATACTGATGCAACAGCTTCTTCCAATTGTATTGCGTCAGTCATTGCCAGATAAAGTTGTTAGACCATGATAGCCGCGTACAATTTCTTGTGGAGATTTCTGCATTTTTTAGAGGCATATGCTCAACCAAGCTATCACAAGAAGAGATGGACCGACTGCAGAGTGACGTCTGTATCACTTTGTGCAAGCTAGAACAGGTATTTCCACCAGGGTATTTTACCAGCATGGTCCACTTGGTCGTGCATCTTGTGCGCTAGTGTAGATTCGGCGGACCTGTGCAGTATAGGTGGATGTACCCGGCAGAGAGGTAAAATTTCGCATAATATATACATATATATATTTTGATTTAATTGGTTCCCTAATTGACGACAATAAAAATGTCGTGTATGTGTGTACACCAGGAGTCTTGAGAGTTTCAAGTCTAATGTGCGCAATAAAGCGGCTCCTGAGGGGTGCATTGCAGAGGGGTACATAGCGACCGAGCTGGTAACGTTCTGTTCAAGGTATCTGGATAACGCACCAACATTCCACAACAAACCTCAGAGAAATCCTGATAGATCCAAAGGGGTGGGCACGCGAGTTACCCTAAACCGATTGACAATGCACCAGATTCATCGTTATATTGTATTCAACTCTGAAGAGTTTCACAATTTACGGATGTAAGTAGTGTTTATATATTTAACATAATTCGAATAAAATTATTAATAACAATTATTACATAATTGTATACACTGAATGTAGGATGCACAAAGACGAGCTTAGGCGATCATGCACTAGGGGTCGCATTACGGAGGCTCTTATTGAAGCACAACATCATAAGCAGTTTTGCGAATGGTACCGTACATATGTAAGGAAATAGTGGTAATTTTGAAATTGGCAAACTTTATGCGTGTTCAGTGTAATTAATCAATGTGATCTTTAATAATTGTAATTATAACATAGGTCGATGGCTTGGACGATCAACGTAGGGAGGAATTGGGCCACAAATTGGTTATGCGTTGTAGAGGGCTAAAGGAGACAGCAGTCAAGTACAACAGGTACGTGGTAAATGGGAAATTGTTCCGCACGCTTGCCCATGATGTGGGAAGGAGGACTCAGAACAGCGGCGTATGTGTTCCAACCATTGAAGGCGAAACGTACTACGGGCAGTTAACCGATATAGTTGAGGTCGAGTACTATGATAGGACTACGTACGTCCTATTTAAGTGCAATTGGGCAGACCCCACGATGGACAGAGGATTCAGAATGGACGAGTATGGCCTAGTGTTTGTCAACTTCAATCACCTCGTCCACAGGGGAGAACTGATTAAGGATGAGCCGTACGTGCTTACATCTCAGGTAGATCAAGTATTCTACGTCGAAGATGGAAGGAACCCAAATTGGGTTTGTGCAGTTAGGACCAAACCGCGCAACGTGTACGACGTTGGGCATGGGGAATGGAGTAATGAGGCAAATACAACCTATCATGAGTGCGTACCGCTCGTACTAGCCACTGATGACCTACCCGATACGAATGATGAATTCTAGTAGGACAGGCCCGACATTGATCCGATTGAAGCTTCCGTGATACAATGATTGATATATTTATTGTTGGTACAATTCGCTTGAACTCAATACACTTTTTTTTATTTGCATAAATTTCATTGTATAATTTGCATATTCATTAATAATATATAAAATACAAATTTTAATTAATTTGTATACATTTGTTCGCAGATATCGATGGACCAGAGACCCCCTCCTTGTGCATATCGGGCACCTCGCCCACCCGTGCCCCTTATGACCACGCCCACAGATTCGACGGCATTATATACTGCGGCGTGGCCACACCACCCAGATGCCGCTTATAGACCATTGTTGCCGGGTACGGTGGCCGTGCCCACGACAGATCACGGGCAGACCAGCACAGCTAGATGTTCCAGTTCTCCATATTCAGAGTTGCTGACATTATCTCAGATAGGGTTCACCCCAACAGGTAACGTGGCTCGATGGTAGATGCGAGAGGGGATGGGGCCACATGGTTATGCGTCATACTTTCTGTATACATATACTGGACCTATGCCATGTGGATCTGATAGTGAGACACAGGATGATAAGTTTCCTCTGCCACTGACCGGGGAGACGCAGATGCTGGCTGTGGGGTTGGGACAGATGCCAGCACAAGCAGCGATGCAGGGCTAGATTATGGGGTTGAGACAGATGCCAGCATCGGAAGCGAGTCAAGGCCTAGGGCCTGGAGAGAGCCAGGTGCCTTTATCTGGGGAGAAAGCCAGGGGCCGATACCTGGAGAGAGCCAGGTACCACTTTCCGATGAGAGTCAGATGTCAGATCTGGGGGGGAGCCAGATTCTCTATGAGGGGGACGTTGCGATGTTGGGTACTGATTAGTTGGCCCCCGATAACCCCCAGGATATGCTTTCAGATGATGATCAGCAGCCTCCACCAGTGGGAGGGGTTGATGAGGAGATCGCAGGCGACCCAGCACATACAGATTGACTAAATTCGGTTGATGGGCAAGTACATATTTAGACATCCTTAAAACTCATATTATGTTACCAAAAATAAATTTTAAGTTTGAAAGAAAAATAACTTGAATTTACAATTTGTTGATATAATTATGTTTTTTAGTGTTAACCAATTAAATGTTGTATATTTTTTTTATTAGGGTACAACCCAGACGGAACCATATATTATGAGGTGATTAGGGACCCAGAGAGAAATTGGGTGCTCCCGAGGGGGAAGAATGTTGTGTTGCAGTACAATGCTGCTCTACAACCTGTAGGACGAGCCTGCAATCATTTTAGGTGGGCTGAGGGCATGCTTATCAAGAACGGGTCCTACATACATATGCGGGACGAATGGGCGAAGGTAGATAAGCAGATTAAGCAGGCTATGTAGGACGCGCTGATGGTATGTTTATGAATCTAATTTATTTATTTATTTGAATTAAACTTAAGATTAATTTTTTCTTGAAGTTTTTAAACCTATAATGCTTAAATTGAATGTGCAGGAGGAGTTCTATCTACCTGTATTAATAGACAAGAGCAAGGCACAACAGGAAGCGTGGAATGATATTGGCCGTAAGCATCGCTCGTGGAAGTCGAGGTTCAAAACCAAGCTAGATATTCGAGACGGTGACACGCCCGAGATTATACGTGCGAGAGTGCCGGACAATGTTTTTACGAAGTATGGCGCAGAAGATGTAGAGTTCCTGCTGAGCGATTGGTGCACTGAGCAAAAAAGGGTATGTAGGTCTTTTATTGTATGACAAAAAAATGTTGTGGTTTTTTAATAACAGTTCATTTAATTTTATTACTACCTTAAGTGTGTCAATGCTTACATTTTTATCTTCATGTTCAATGCGTAGGCGACCTCTGAAGGGATGAAGAGGCTGCGGGAGCAGAATGACCTTCCCCATTGTACGGGATCCAAAAGTTGTGCCAAATTTAATCACGAGGAGGTAAGAACAAATATATGTTTATGTTTTTAATATTTGTTGCTAATTGTTTTTCTTTTTCTTTACACTATTTTCTCGCTCTTTGTTTGTTATATATTTCAACTGGATGACGACAGACATGTACATCTGGCACGCCCCCCACTCGCGCCGCGTCGTTCGTGAAGACCCACACAAGGAAGGATGGCACTTACTTGAATGAACGTACACAGGTTCTATGCGTATGCTACTGATCTATTTTACTAATATTTCTAAATTATGTGTGTGATATGTCATTATTCAGTATATGAGTATTTCATGTTGACGACGTACAGGAGAGGATGACGCAGAGTTTATCCAGTGATCCAGCCGCCACGTAGAGCGTCTCAGCAGACACGGTGCGTTGGGCACCGAACGAGGCGTACGAACAGGCGGTTGGGAGGCCTGAGTACGCGGGGAGGGTTCGACAGGTTGGGCCGAACGTTACACCTGTTCGGGGGGCATGTTTCTCATACAGGCCTCGCTCACAGGGGGGACCATCTGAGGGCACGTCTCGGGATTGGGCCGAACACGCCCGGAAGATGGAAGAAATCCAAGCGGAGCTACGGGCTGAGCGAGAGAGGAATGACGCGTTGGACCAGCGCATGCGACAGTTCGAGGTCTTCATGTCCTCAATGGGAGTATCACAACCATGTCTTGGTGCTCAGCCTTCACCTACAAACGTAGGTAATACGTCGTCAGTTAGTAGTGCATCTGGAGGTATGATTTATATTGTGTATAGGACAAAATTAATTTCAATTTGTTTTCATTACCCCTTTAATTTTGCAAGTAATATTATATACTTTAATTGTCTATATTACTTGCAGGTAATGCGACAACGGTTGGTACGTTGTCGCCTATTGAACGACGGCTGAGCCAGCACTCCCATGTCGCTACACCTTTGCCCGCTACACCATCCCTTGCGCAGCAATCGCCGGTTGGCAAGAACACGCTTGGGACGGTACCTCGTGCTTCGCAGGGACGTCATTCGGATTTGTAGATATTTTGTGTAATTATTTTTTGTTATTAACGAATATGTTTAATTTTTGTAATTATTTTTTGTTTGTAAAGATTTGCATAGTTAACAAATACGTTATTAATTATTGGTTTGTGTAATCTGATTTTGTGATATTTTTAGGTAAAATAAATATTGCGTTATTTGTGGTCGGAAATAAGAAAATTTTAAAAAAAAAATTAATTAATTAACCCAAACAAATTTAAAAAAACAATAACAAAACTAAATTGAAAAACAAATTGAAAAAAAAATCCAAATTGTATTTTTTATTTAATTCTTTAATTGTATTTTTAATTTAATTTAAAAATACAATTAAAGAATTAAATAAAAAATACAATTAAATTTTTTTTAAAAAAAAAGCACAAAATAGACACGTACGTGTATTTAATACACGTGTCTAATCTGACGTGTATTAAGATACACGTGTCAAAATGTGCAGTTAGTGACTTTCAGTTCTAACACAAGTCGCATGCGTGGCTATTTATACGTGGCAAACTGATCGACACGTGTACAGTGTCCATACACGTGCCGAAATGCATGTGGCAAATTTCTGCAATTTTTGTAGTGAAATATGCCCTCTCGTCTTAGATATCCCGCCAAGTGATGTCAACACATAACCAAGTACGCCATCATGTCTTTTCCCACTATCAATACCAATAGCAATATTGTCCAACCTACCTGGATTGTAGGCCAGAAATTTGAAGATATTATTGTAGCATTAAGAATATCCATGGACACTACATTTTCCCCTAGCTCAGCCCCTAAGAATCAATTCACCCAAGGTTACTTGATTTTTTTTTTTTGAACAAATAGATTATAAGATACTAAGATCCACTACAAAAATCAGTTGAATTTGCCACGTGCAGTTTGACACGTGTACAGTGTCGTACACGTGTCAAACAGTTTGACACGTTCATTTCGACACGCGTGAGACGCGTGTCAAATGTGCAAGTCATTAACTGCACATTTTGACACGTGTATTGGAATACACGTGTCAAATTTGACACGTGTATTCCAATACTCGTGTCAAACCGTTTTGACACGTGTCAAATCGATTTTTTTTAATTTAAAAATACAATTAAATAATTAAATTAAAATTTTATTTAAATAAAAAATTTGATTTGGATTTTGTTTTTCAATTTAATTTTGTAATTGTTTTTTAAAATTTATTTGGGTTAATTAATTTTTTTTTTATATTTTTTCAAGTTTTATTATTTCCGACCACAAATAACGCAATATTTATTTTACCCAAAAACAGCACAAAATCATATTACACAAACCAATAGTTAATAACATATTCGTTAACTACGCAAATATTTACGAACAAAAAATAATTACACAAAATATCTACAAATCTGAAGGGCGTCCTTGCGAATCACGAGGTACCGTCGCAAGCATGTTCTCGCCAACCGGCGATTGCTGCGCAAGGAATGGTGTAGCGGGCAAAGGTGTAGCGACAGTGGAGTGATGGCTTAGTTGTCGTCCAACAGGCGACAACGTACCAACCGTTGTCGAATTACCTGCAAATAATATAGACAATTAAAGTATATAATATTACTTGCAAAATTAAAGGGGTAATGAAAACAAATTGAAATTAATTTTGTCCTATACACAATATAAATCATACCTGCAGATGCACTACTAACAGACAACGTACTACCTACGTGTGCAGGTGAAAACTGAGTACCAAGACATGGTGCTGATACTCCCATGGAGGACATGAAGACCTCAAACTGTCGCATGCGCTGCTCCATGGCGTCGAACTGTTGCACGCGCTGCTCCATGGCGTCGAACTGTTGCACGCGCTGCTCCAACCGGTCATTCCTCACTCGCTCAGCCTGTAGCTCCGCTTGGATCTCTTCCATCTTCCGAGCGTGTTTGGCCCAATCCCGAGAAGCTACCCATTTCTATATAATATATATATACATATAAAATAATATAATAATTAAAAAAATCAAAAAATTTAAAAAATCCGAATTCGTTTGGCCAGGTGGCGCGCGGGCCGTACACGTGTCCAATTGTTTGGCCAGGTGGCGCGCGGGAGAAGTCCCGCGCGGCAGACCTGGCCAAACAATTGGACACGTGTACGGAGTACACGTGTCCAATTGGAGACGTGTATTTCAATACACGTGTCTAATTGTAGTTTTTTTTTAATAAAAAAATATATTATACTTATATATAAAATAATATATGAATAAATATATATATAATTTATTCAAGTAAATACAAATACAAACCCATGCAGCCCTAAATGTATGTACCGTACATATAGCTAAACCCTAAGCGCTAAAACTAAACCGTAAACTATAAATTAAAACTAAACCTTAATCCTAAAATTAAACTCTAACACTAAGTATATATACTATATTAAACCCTAAATAAAAAATAAAAACTAAAACCTAACCATAAAATTAAACTCTAACCCTAAGTGCATAGACTATATATAGCTATAAACTATAATCCTAAGGGTACATACTATATATAGTCATAAACCCTAACCCTAATCCTCTGTCCAAAAGTATATACTATATATATATATATATATATATATATATATATATATATATATATATATATATATAGCTATAAAACTAAACCCTAAGTAAATGTACTATATATATAGCTATAAATCATAATCCTAAGTATATGCACTATATATATTGGAACAATCTAATTTTGAACTGCTCATGATTTAATATATATATATATATATATTTAAAAGTGTACAATAATAACACATGAAAAATATATTGACATTATTATTCATAAAATGTCAAATCAATTAAATTATAACCTATAGTTTTAAGTGTATATATTATATATACCTATAAACCCTAAGTGTATATACTATATATAGCGATAAACCCTAACCCTAAGTACATGTACTATACACATAGCTATAAATCATAATCCTAAGTATATGTACTATATATATCGGAACAATCTAATTTTGAACTGCTCATGATTTAATATATATATTTAAAAGTGTACAATAATAACACATGAAAAATATATTGACATTATTATTCATAAAATGTAAAATCAATTAAATTATAACTCATAGCTTTAAGTGTATATATTATATATACTTATAAACCCTAAAACCCTAACCCTAAGTGTATATACTATATATAGCGATAAACTCTAACCCTAAATACATGTACTATATACATAGCTATAAATCATAATCCTAAGTATATGTACTATATATATCGGAACAATCTAATTTTGAACTGCTCGTGATTTAATATATATATTTAAAAGTGTACAATAATAACACATGAAAAATATATTGACATTATTATTCATAAAATGTAAAATCAATTAAATTATAACCCATAGCTTTAAGTGTATATATTATATATACCTATACACCATAAAACCATAACCCTAAGTGTATATACTATATATAGCGATAAACCTTAACCCTAAGTATATATACTATATATAGCTATAAACTCTAACCCTAAGTGTATATACTATATATAGCGATAAACCCTAACCCTAAGTATGTATACTATATATAGCTATAAATCCTAAGTTTAAGTGTATATACTATATATATCGGAACAATCTAATTTTGAACTGCTCATGATTTAATATATATATATTTAAAAGTGTACAATAATGACACGTGAAAAATATATTGACATTATTATTCATGAAATGTAAAATCAATTAAATTATAACCCATAGCCCTAAGTGTATATATACCTATATACCCTAAAACCCTAACCCTAAGTGTATATACTATATATATCGATAAACCATAATCCTAAGTATATATACTATATATAGGTATAAACCCTAGCCCTAAGTGTATATACTATATATAGCTATAAACCCTAACCCTAAGTGTATGTACTATATATAGCCATAAACCCTAAATGTATGTACTATATAAGAGACTAAACTATAAGTATTTAATTCATTATGTAGCGCAGAACTCTTAAAATAATTGCATTTACTATATATAGCCATAAATAGCAAGGTTACTGTATATAGTTTCTAAACCGTTTACATGCATGCATATCTATATATATAGTATTAATTATAGGTTTTTTAACTTTGTTATGTTTTTTTTTTTTTTTTTGTTACTAAACGTAGATGGTGTACAAAACTAAACCTTAATTTGAACTATTTGGTTTAATTAGATATATAGCACCAAATTTGTTTAATTATGCATATAGTACAATATGTAAATTAGGTTAGGGTTTACGTACTTATTAGCATACTATATATATATAAATAAGGAACCTAAAAAGTATAAATTACAACCATAGAATTTACATATAGCATATAGCTTTCAAACCTAATTTTATGTGTATAAGTTATGTACACCGTATTTTCACAGATTTGTATGATTAATAAGATAAGGAGTTTTTTTTTTTTGTTTTAAAAAATTAACACAAGAGTATATTTTTTTTTTAATATATATTTGGCAAAAAATAACTATAATACACGTGTCAAATTGGACACACGTATTTAATACACGTGTCCAATTGGACACGCGTATTAAATACTCGTGTCCAAATGGACACGTGTATTATTACATGTGTCCAATTGGACACGCGTATTAAATACGCGCGTCCAATTGGACGCATGTAATAATACACGTGTCCATTTGGACACGAGTATTTAATACGCGTGTCAATTTGTGACTACGGTACAATTAGACACGTGTCTCATAAGACACGTGTCAAATTGGACGCGTGTCTACAGTAACCGGTACTGTAGACACGCGTCTAATTATGAGTATTTTTGTAGTGAGACGACATTTTGGCACCTAATGCAAGTAGCCTATAAACTGTGATAGGGTGGTATGGATCAAGTTTGATGGGGCGCCACCCCTTTTAATACATGTTTGTCGAGTTTTGCAACAATTTCAACCATTCAATGGATTAAGGATATCTTATGTAAGAGATAATAAATAAAAAATATTAATTAAATGCTTCTTTCTGTCCAAAAGATGAACCTTATTTTTGGGCTCATACATGCAATTAATACTAATCAGTAAGCATATAGGTCATATTAATACACCAATTTAAGCAGAGTTTAAAGGTCATCCCTCCTCATAGTATGTAGATTTATTTGGATGATTTGGATTTGGAAAATATCTTGCCACGGAATGTTAAAATCGGCAAGCCCCCACCAAGCTTGACGGAATTTTGCTCTATCATAGTTTATCATAATTTTAAATACGAAAGTTACCCGTCTGAGATGGCTGAATGGTTGCTTTTATATTGGTGTTTGTCCTCTTTGAATCTGTCGGGTCATTGAGCATTATTTCGCATTTCTGCATGCTGCTCTCTCCAAAATGTTTCTGCAGGATGACAGCACAAATATGAAAATTAAGGTGGGAAATTTTATCACAACAAAGGGAAACCCTGATGTCAACTTCAACCAGAAGGCCTAGTTGAACAGACTACAAGCTTCAATGAATAAACCACCTGCCTTGAGAAGTTCTAAAGTACGTAATTCTGAGTCAATGTCATAATCAGATTTGTTGAGAAGCTTTTCAGCCAGCATAAAACAATATTCATTGACTAGTTGGTCCTTTGAACCAATTATGCCAACAATCATCCCAAATACATCAACCTTCCTCCGGTTCCTACTACCTTTAGATGGGTCAGCTTCGGCAGGCACTACAAGAAATTTGATCATTAGCGGCCACATTATTAGCGGCCAACGCATAGTGACCGCTAATGATCATATTATTAGCGGCTACTTTTAAAAGTGGCCGCTCATAATACACTATTAGCGGCCAAACACAATTGGCCGCTAATAGTCGCCGTTATTTGTAAACTATTAGCGGCCACCTAATTGTGGCCGCTAAAAATGGCCGCTAATAACTTAGTCGCCGCTAATAATAAAACTATTAGCGGCCAAAACAGTGGCCACTAATAATTGATTATTAGCGGCCACTTTTTTATATGGCCGCTAATAATATTTAGCCTTTTTTGATGTTTTCAAAATAATATGTGCAAACTTTTTTTGTTTTTTTTTTTTAATGTTTTCAAAAAAAAAAATTTTTGTTTTTATTTTAAATATATATTTTTCATTCTTTTTTTTTGTTTTTCTTTAATTTTTTTAATTTGTTTGTAAACAATTTTTTTAAAAAAAAATTGGTTTTTTTAAAATAATAGAAAGAAAAGTTAATTTTTGGTTTTTCTATCAACAAAAAAAAAACGTTCTTTTTCCTTAAAAAAAAAAGATTAATAGAAAACTAGTATTTCTTTTTATTTTTTCGTTTTTCTTTTAAAAAAAAATGTTTTCCAGTACTATTAGCGGCCACTTATGTGGCCGCTAATAATATTTAGCGTTTTTTTTATGTTTACAAAATAATATGTGCTAACTTTTTTCTTCTTTTTTTTTTTTTTTAATGTTTTCAAAATTTTCATTTTTTTTGTTTGTTTTTATTTTAAATATATATTTTTCATTCTTAATTTTTTTTTTTTGTTTTTCTTTAATTTTTTTAATTTGTTTGTAAAAAATATTTTGTAAAAAAAAATTGGTTTTTTTAAAATAATAAAAAGAAAAGTTAATTTTTGGTTTTTCTATCAACAAAAAAAAAATCATTCTTTTTCCTTTTTTTAAAAAAAAAAAAAAGAGATTAATAGAAAACTAGTTTTTCTTTTTTATTTTATTTTTATTTTTTCGTTTGTTTTTTTTAAAAAAAAAAAATTGTTTTCCATAACTATTAGCGGCCACTTTTGTGGCCGCTAATAATCAATTATTAGCGGCCACTTTTTTATATGGCCGCTAATAATGGATTATTAGCGGCCACTTTTTTATATGGCCGCTAATAATATTTTTACTTTTTTATTTTTTCTTTTTTGGTTATTTTTATTTTTATTTTTATACTGATTTTTTTTTGTTTTTCTTTAATTTTTTGTTAATTTGTTTGTAAAAAATATTTTCTTTTTGAAAAATTGGTTTTTTTTTTAAAAAAAAGTTAATTTTTGGTTTTTCTTTCAACTAAAAAAAATATTTCTTTTTTCTTTTTAAAAATTAATAGAAAACTAGTTTTTCATTTGTTTTTTTTTAAAAAAAAAAAATGTTTTCATAATTAATGCAATATGGTCAATCAGATGGTTTATCAATCATATTAATCGATCAAACCTTCATTGTGTGAAGTCTGATCAATCGAACTCTATCACGATCAATCAAATAATCTATCGATCATATTGGTCTATCAGGATCATTTGATCACGATTGATCGGATGATTTATTGGTCATATTTATTGATTAGGATCGATCGGATGATCTATCGGTCCTATTGATCGATCACGATCGATTGGATGATCTATCGATCCTATTGGTCTATCAAAATCGGTCGAATGATCTATCGATTATATTGATAGATCACGATCGATCGGATGATCTATCGATCCTATTGGTCTATAAAGATAGACGCTAATACACAAAAATATTAATATTAGTGTCGAAATTTGGGTCGCCGCTAATAACTTCGCGGGAAGTTGCGGAAAATTTTGGGAAACTATTTTGGCCGCTAATAATTGATTATTAGCGGCCACTTTTTTATATGGCTGCTAATAATTGATTATTAGCAGCCACTTTTTTATATGGCCGCTAATAATCCATTATTAGCAGCCACTTATGTGGCCGCTAATAATATTTTTACTTTTTTTTTTTTTGTTTCTTTTTTTTTTTCAAGTTTTTGTTTTTGTTTTTTTTTAAATATATATTTTTCTTTAATTTGTTTGTAAAAATAATTTTTTTTCGAAAATTTCGTTTTTTTATTTTTAAATTAAAAAAAATGTTAATTTTTTGTTTTTCTTTCAAAAAAAAAATCTTTTTTCTTTCTTTTTTTTTTAAAGAAAAAAAATTTAATAGAAAACTAGTTTTTTTGTTTTTGTTTTTTTTTTAAAAAAAAAAAAAATTGTTTTCATAATTAATGCACTATGGTCAATCATATGGTTTATCAGTCATATTAATCGATCAAACCTTCATTGTGTGAAGTCTAATCAGTCGAACTTTATCACGATCGATCATATTGGTCTATCAAGATCGATCGAATGATCTATCGATCATATTGATCGATCGGATGATATATCGATCGATTGGATGATCTATCGGTTCTATTGATCTATCATGATCGATCAAATGATCTATCAAGATGGATCAAATGATCGATCATGATCGATCGATCCTATTGATCTATCACGGTCGATTGGATGATCTATTGATCCTATTGATCTTTTATGATTGATTGGATGATCTATCGATCCTATTGATATATCATGATCGATGGGATGATCTATCATGATCGATTGAATGATCTACCATGATCAATTGAATGATCTACCATGATTGATCGGATAGCGGCCAAAATAACATCATTAGCTAGCGGCCAAATTTGCTGGCCGCTAATGACGAAATTTTTTGTAGTGAGGATCAGGCTCCCAGCTGAAAAGGAACAATTCATGGAGACATATATATCAGCAGATTAACATGGCAAGCTGAAGGGTACAGTCAAATACATGTCATCCACAAACATGATAGCATAACCATACCGTAAAGCATCGATCCATGCTTGCTTCTCATCGGTGATGAAATCATCATCAACACTAGTATTCTCTTGACTTTCTTCATCTCTATTTAATTCTTCAAGAAGGCAATCTCCAGTATTTCCAGATATATTTGGATTTCCACCAGTCCCACCAGTCCCGCCAGTAAGCATTGTAACAATAATTTTATTGTATCTTTCCTTCCCCTTAAGTAGTCTCTTATTGGTTCACCAACTGCTTCAAGAAAAACACCTGCTGGGTCTATTGTTCGTAGTGCTTTGATAGTTGAGACATATTGATGCAATATATCATTAGTTGAGGCACCAGCAGTAAGCAAACGATATCGTAGCGCTGAAATAAATGATTCAACCAGCTTAGAATGTTGTCCAGTATATTCAAGAAATTGTTTTAAATCTTCAATAGCCTGAGAGCTGTAAAATATATAGAGAAGATTTAGGAAAGGAGAAATGGATCAAGGAGTCACCCAAGAATATCTGATGTCATATCATTAGTTCAAGCAATGTGGTGCTTTTTTTGAAAACGCATAATTTTAAAAGGCTAATTTACGATTTTAAAGGCCAAACTGCGATTTTGTCAAACACTTAATTGAGTTTTTAATAATTACTTTTTCAAATCGCACATTTTGAAATCGCTATTTTTAAATCGGACTTTTTGAAATTGCAAACCCATATGAACCCGAATATGTGATCTTATATTGTTCATACAATATACTTCTACATCTTTCGAAATCTTTGTGAATGTAAATTAAATGAAAACTTCACTTATAATCCTTTATTTTTCATCACTTTTAAAAATATACCCAAACTTTAAAATGTGTTAATTTAAGATATACATCTTTCACTTTTTTTCAATTTTAACCATCTATTACAATTTTTCGTTAAATCCTATCAAAATTTCCAAAATACCCTACTTTTTTTTTTTAGGAAAAAAAAAAAGAACGAAAATTGATAGGATTTAGGTGTTGATCATAATTTAACGGAATTTACAAAAATACTAGTACCTTAATTTTTGAAATTTTTTATAATTTTTTTTTTTTGAAAAAATAAACATAAGTATTTTGATAGGATTTAATAGAAAATTCTAACGAATTGTTGAAAATGAAACAAATTGAAAGATTGATACCCATCTGTTTGGGTGTTGAATTTTTTCGAGTCCAAATATTATTCTAATTCACAGCGCGAATCACGAGGTTTGACTTTGTAAGATAAAATTTGAAAAAGTTTGAAAAAATTGAATAAAATATGATTTATTTTTGAAAAAAATAGAACATTATTCAACTTTTTATTCGAATCAAACACACTTATTTAATAAAAGATTATAAATTATAAGTGAAGTTTTCCTGTAAATTAATGCATGATAGCTTATTATCAACTTCAATGACAGAGCTACATGACCATGTTTTCGCCAAAAGAAAAATTAAAAATTAAAAATTTACCTGTAAATTTTTTATTTTTTTAGTTTTGTCCCCCTCA
Organism: Alnus rubra; assembly: GCA_028654335.1. Taxonomy (NCBI): domain Eukaryota; kingdom Viridiplantae; phylum Streptophyta; class Magnoliopsida; order Fagales; family Betulaceae; genus Alnus; species Alnus rubra. The sequence goes on along the minus strand of JAJPGS010001777.1, from coordinate 157,564 downwards.
ATTTCTTTTTTTCAATTTTATCTTTCCAAATTTCAAATGCTAACTCCTCCCCTTAATGCAATGTTATCAACTCGGCTACGAAAATCACCTTTACTTCACAACCCGCAGAACATGCACAGTACCGTTATCACGATGGTATAGGCACAAAGAAGAAATAAATTGAAAAAAAAATAAAAATAAAAATTGAAGAACTTCTTTATGTTTACTTTTAAATAGCTTTTGTTGAGTTTCTTTTAACTTAATTTAGATGAGTTCTTTAAACTTTCTCAATCTGGAGTTCTTTGTTTTTTTTTTGGGGTGAAGTTCATTTCACTCTTGGTAGAATTTGAATGCGATGCCCACTTAGGCAAGCTTGGCAATTCGGGTCGGCGGGTCGAGTTCGTGTCGACCCGGCTGACCCGATTACACAATCGGGCCAAACATGAACCCAACCCGATTATTAATCGGGTTGAAATTCTGAACCCAAACACGACTCGCCTACAAGCCGTGTTACCTGAACACGACCCGAGTAACACGTTTATTTTTCAATCAAATCCTGAAATTTGAATCCCTGATTGATTAGAGAAGCAGAGAACTGAGAACCCAATGTTTATCAAAACAAAATTAATACAAGCGATAACAAATCTAATGGAAAATTCACCTAAATCGGCACAGGAATGAACTACCGAAGGATAAAACTGAAACACTGAAGTGAAAATCTGTAAGAGATTCAAGAGAAGATGAGAACTCGAGAACGACGAGAAGTGCGGCCGTGCGGGAGTGTGGACTGCAGATTGCGAGCGACGGGCGTGCTTCGTGCTCCGATTCGTTTCTTACTTTCTCAACTTTCTCCGTTTCTAACTTTCTAGATTCTTCATTGTTCTTCTACAGTCTACTTCTGTCTTTCGCCTTTCGGTCTTTCTTCCTCTTTTCTTTTTTTTAAAAAAATAATAATAATCGGGTATAATCTTGTCTGGCGGGTCAACCCGCGGGTTGACCCGCCAGGCATGATTTTAATCAGGTCGTAATCGGGTCGACTCGATTATGACTCAAACTCGATTACAATAAACTCAAATTCTATTTTTTCGTGTCGGGTTCGCGGGTCGTGTCAAAAATTGCCAACCCTACACTTAGGTTTACAATTCTGGTATTCTTTGGACATTAGCCCGTTTGGCAACACACTTTTTTTTTCTTTCTTTTTTATTTCTTAAAAAAAGAAAGTCAGAAACATTTATTCACATTATCAAATAACTTCCTCTTTTTTTTCATTTTTCTCTTACAAAAAATGAAAAATCATTTCATCTTTCTATCACATCAATAAATAAAAAAATTTAATTTTTTTTTAAAAAAAATATCAAACTACTTTCTTCACGTTACCAAAAAACTTTTTTCACTTTTCTCTCACAAAAAATTCAAAATTCCTTTTATTTTTATATATCACAACACTAAATTCTTATTATTAATCTAAAAAAAAAAAACAACAAAAATGAGAATTCTTTAGCAAACGGTAATTTTCTTGACCATAATTCAACTTTATTTTTTTTTCAAATTCGTGTAAAAAATTATGGTTGAATTTAAATTTTAAAAATCGAACCCTCAATCGAGCAAATAAAGTGCATGGGTTAGTAACCTGTTCTAATTTATGATCATTTTCAACTTTATTTTTGCTTTTATCAGTAGAGAAAAGCCATTTTGGAGAGGCAGTGCCCGTATCGTGTGGCCTAAAATTTATGATGAAAAGATTTTTTTTTGGAACTCATCAGAGGAAACATAAGATTGTTATATATTTGTTTAACATATGTAAGAGAAATAAGTGTTTTTCTAATTGTATTAAAAGAGTTGAAAAAAAAATATTAAAAAAGAATACTTCTTTCTTGCACAACTTTCAAATAATTTTTGTATAACTCTAATAATTTTTTTTAAAAAAATAATTATTAAATATTTAGGGCCCACATATAGAAAAATAAATCTAATAATTAATTATAAAAAAAAATGTTAAAATTGTACGAAAATTATACAACAATTATTTATGTAGATAAAAAGGCTAAGATCGAAGGCTGCATTTGGATAATGGTTTTGTTGCCGAAGTTTTGTTAAAAAAGTGATTGATGTGATATAAAGTGTTAAAAAAATTTGAAATTATTTTATAAAAAACTGAAAAAAAAAAAATTTATTTTGTAGTGTATTTTTTTATTTAAATAATAATAAAAAATTTATGTGATATAAAAAAAATTAAAATATTTTAAAATTGACTTTTACGAAACAAGTAAAAAAAACAAATGATAAATAAAGGGAGGGTGAGATGAGCCCCCTCTTGAAATCGGCATGGTTAAATTTGATTCGGTCGGTTTCAATAATAAATGAGTTGATCATGAATATAACAATATGTTTACATAGTAAATGAGACATATTCGTATTTGTATAAACTCATCTAATTTTATTTTTACAAAAAAATAATTATATTATTTTAATTTTGTAATAAGAACATCTTAAGTAAAAATAAATTATTTTGTTAATATTATAAATATAACTTGAATTATTGTTGTGAGTTTAATTTTATAAATTTGTGTGTGCATGAGTGTGTTTATGAGTATGTGTAGTTATATGTGTGTATGTGCATAATGAATTTATATACATACATATAAACTCGAAATTATATTATTTAAAATTCAAGTTAATTTATTTAATGAACTCAAATGATAAAATTTTAACAATACTTAATTAATTAATGATTATTATGGATTTACGAAAATGTAAACAATCATCATATTTAATTTTTAATAAGAAATGAATAAATTAATTGAGCAGTCCGTAATAAGATCGAGCTCGACTCGTGTTCAAAATAAAATTAAATGAGTCAAGCTCGAACAGAATATCTAGCTCAGTGATAAGTTTGAGTTCGACTCGTGTTCGAAATAAAATTAAATGAGCCAAACTTGAACATTCAATACTCGACTCGCCTCGAACAGAATATCTAGCTCAGTGATAAGTTTGAGTTCGACTCGTGTTCGAAATAAAATTAAATGAGCCAAACTTGAACATTCAATACTCGACTCGACTCGGCTCGAATACAGCCCTAAAATGAAGTAATATTTCTTGCAAAATTTGTGTACAGCAATTTTATTTTATTTTTTTAAAAAAAAAACAAAAATATTACTCCATAATCAACCCATTTTGGAGAGTTTATGTATATTTAGTCCAACCCAATAAGAAGAAAATTCTATCCACAGTAAATTAGACCACAATACGCCAAAGTTGGACACCCACTTTTCAAAATGGCTCTGATGATAATTATGGTGATAAAAGCAAAAATAAAGCTGAAAATGATCATAAATGAGAAATGTTAGAGGTATTAAATTTTTTTATTAAGATGATGTAGAGTTTATTTATTGATACTCATAGCATTTATTTATTTATTTCATGCTAAAGAAAACAAATGATTTTATAAGCCGGATTGAAAAAAAAAATGAATAGTACTTTATATATAGGTGATCATTTTTAGCTTTATTTTATTTTTGGGTAATGCTATAAATTATATTTTTATTATATAATTATTGTACATAACTGACATGACAGTCTCAATTAATAAATAATTTTTTTTTATTTTGTTTTTAACAATAATTAATTCTATGATTGGTTTGGCCTGACATATAATATTATTTGCTTTTATCATCAGAATTATCAACTTGAACCATTTTGGAGGCATGCAGTTAAGGCAGTGACTCTGGCAGACAACCGCATAAACTTCATGTTACTTTTATATATATATATATATATATATATATATATAGAGAGAGAGAGAGAGAGAGAGAGAGAGAGAGAGAGATTCCTTATAGAGATTCTGTTATTGGCGACACGTGGTGCTGACGTGGTATTTGACAGAATCTGTTAAAAAATTTAACAGAATTTGACGTTAGGGATCGATTTGTAATTATTGCATAGCACAAGAACCTCCTATGAACTTTTAAAACCATAGGGAGTGAAAAATAATTATGACATACCACAGGGACCAACGATGCAATTATCCCTTTAATTAACGACATTTGCTAAGCACAACACAAACGTACACGTCCGCCACAAATTGGCCGGCGACAACCTTAATTTGCCAATTACATATGCTGCTTCCAGTAAAATCCATTGCCCCCACAGTGGAAAAACTATTATTATAATTAATATATGGCCCAACTTTCCTCAAGTTCAGGGTACGTAATTAACAACGTGCATATATGGAAGCAAGAGGACTTGAGACTCACTCCGAACTCCGAGATCTCTTTTACACTATCGTCCAGGATACCAAGAGGACTTAACTATCCGCCTCGAACGACTTAGCCCGCGGTCGCAGACTAAAGCTATGGGGGATAGCTCAACAAAGTTAAAGCTTCTACAAAGGGAAAATCACCGAAGCTACACCAAACTCTCAAATTAAGATCTCTCAGGAGCAACTCGAACAAAGATACGGGGAGACAACCCCTATAACAAACCATACGAGGATATTACCTCTACAAAAAATAACCAAGAGGATAACTCAAAACAAAAGATTTTTCCCTCTTCAGCTCGGAGGTTAAAACAAAAGATTTTTTCTCTCCTAGTCACGGAGTTCAAAACAAAAAGATTTTTGAAACAAAAGATTTTTCTTACCCTCCTCGGAGTTAACTTACGCAAACCGATTGTTTGTTCAAGTTATTAGAGGATAAGTGAGAATTGATTTGTCATGGAAAGTTTTTCCATAACAAAGAATTCAAACATTACAAAGTTCGAAAATAAAGATATTCACAGATGAGACCAAGCTAGATGGTATTCAGATTAGAAGATTCAGTACGCCAAGCACAAAACCTCGGGCCACCAGAAGCCCCTAGTCGTTATAAGTCTTGGACAACCAAAGCCTCAGGGCTAGTTTGGGCCTCCGAAGCCCCCAAGAGAGATTTTTGTGGAAGCGGTCTACGAAGCGCTACCAATGAAGAAGCTTCGGGTATGTTAAGCCTTTTCTTCAACGGTTTACCATTTTTGTCAAACAGAACCTTGATCTCAGGAAAGTCGTACGCAAAATGATCTCTCAGAGTGGCATTTCACCACAATCTTGGTGAAATCAATTACATCAGTCCGATCCATCTCCTGCCGAGAGTAGGAAATCATTTTTACAACTTTGGCCCTACCGACAATATTATGTAGAGGCATTTATGAAGAAGATATCTATGAGAAGTTGCTATTAGTACTATGACAGATCACAAGTTGGATCCACTCAACCCGATCCAAGGAGGAGATAAACATTTAGCAACTACTTCAGGGAAATCAGGTATCAGTTATCCCTGGTAGAATTGGGATAGGACTTATGGTCCAATCAGATAAGAAGAATGATCAGATCAGAAGTCTAAGACGATATCAGATTAGAAGTCTAATAAAGGATCAGAGTCCAATTAGAACTTTGACAACAGCAGTTCTAGATCGACAAGGAGCAGGAATTCCAATAGTTCCAGAGATTCGAGGCATTATTCGTCATAATTACTTTGAAAGAGGCGGTAATTGTCAAATACAGATTATGGAAGATCCAGATTCAGAAATTGAGGTATTTAATTCTCTTACATTCTAAATTCAAATAAGAGAATTAGGGGGGTAACTGTTGGAGAAATAATTAGCACCAAAGACATGTGGGCCTAAGGTAGTATCGGGGGCCGAGCCCATCGGGTTGGCCCGGCTAGACCACCTAAGTACAAGACCATTCGTTATCTCCAGAAAGACGGATATTCAGAATATATCAAAATATGCTTCTATCCCATCAAATATGGGATAAGGTACCTAATAGAATGACATTAGCTAAAGAGAGTGTCATGTCCAGTTTGGACTCTACTACCCAATTTGAATTCTATGAAGATAAGATTAAAGACTATATGATCTAGGACTCAGACTCCTAATTAGATTATGCTCCAAGCACTCCAGTAGTTTTATAACTGCGAACTGTGAGTCTATAAATAAGACTACTGCGTGAGGTATTAAAAAAACAAGCAGATTCTCTGAGCTTTTGAGATTACAAATATTCTCCAGAAAATTAGTTTGAACTGACTTAGGCATCGGAGTGGGGGTCCGGTCGACCCCCCATAGTCCGACGAGCCGTTTATTATTTTGCAGATTACGAGGAGAGCGGAGATTAAGGAAGGCAACGAATCACAAGGCAACACGTCACCATACCGGAAACTGTACCAACACAAATGAACCCACAATAGTATGATGTTGCACTTGGAGCCAATCACAGGGTGCCATATCATTGAAATTTCTGACACTAGGACTTCAATGCCACGTAATGTCGTAATCTCCATACGGAGAGCATAAGCAGCTCGGCCGACGCTATTTACCCTCCGTCTATACGTGTAAATGTAGGAAGGCCTGAGTCTCTGTTGAAAAAATATTACAATTATAAATGATTAATATATTATAGTCTGTGTAATATTACTTTTGGGTGTAGCCCATAACACGTTAACATGTTTGGCAAACAATTCCTCAATCTCCCTCTATTTTTTTCACTTCTTTTAAAAAAGTCAAATAATATATATATATATATATATATATATATATATATATATATATATATATATTACTTTTTATATCACATTAATCATTTTTTATTATTATCCAAATAAAAAAAATTCACTACAAATCAAATTTTTTTTTCACCTTTTTATAAAACAATTTCAAATTTTTTTATACTTTATATTACATCAATAATTTTTTACTACTATCCAAATAAATATTCCACAATTACAATCATTTGTCAAATAAGCTAGGCTTTTAAAGTTTTGAATTGATGATGTCCAAACATACATGCTATATTATAATCTTCCTCTTAAAAAAAAAAATTTCACTTAACATTCTTGAACTTTAAGTACATTTACAATTACATACATTAACTTAAAAAATTCTCAATTTATTGTATCTATATTTCAATTTTTTTAATTTTACCACTTCGTTAAGATTTAACAGTAAATTCTAACGAATGTGTTTCAATTAACGACCTTTGCTAGCCACAACACAAACGTACACGCGCGTCCGCCACAAATTGGCCGGCGACAACCTTAATTTGGCAATTACGTATCCTGCTTCCAGTAAAAACCATTGCCCCCACAGTGGAAAAACCATTATTATAATTAATATATGGCCCAACTTTCCTCAGGTTCAGGGTACGTAATTAACAACGTGCATCCAACAGGACCACAATCCAGAAAATTCACCCGCTCTGCACTTTATTTTCTCGTACATAGGAATTAAATGATCAATGATTGTGATGTGTCCCATGGGAAATCGTGTTAAAATAAAATAAAAAGAGAAGTTTTAATGCTTTATTTTGGGACCAGATTCCCAACTGCCAAACCAAGTGATATGAATAGCCTTATATTAAATGATTATATTAAATAATCATGTCTGTGTGTTTGGTAAATGGCTTGACATGTCGTAATAATGGGTTGTTATTTTTTAAAATTAGTAAAATGTAGTAAATGTGATATAAAGTAAAAAATTTTGTATAGAAAAATAAAATAAAATAAAATTTTTATTTTAGTGAAATTTTTATTTGAATAATAATAAAAAAAGTATTGATGTAATATAAAAGATAAAAATATTTTAATTTTGATTGTTATTAAAAAATGTGAAAGTATAAAAAAAAAAAGATAAAAAAAAAAATGCCTGCCCACTACCGTGGCATGGCATGTTTATTGCCAAACATAGCCTATAAATTGTCCCCAAGAATTAATTATCCATATTTCCACTGAAACATTGTGGTGCATGCATTTGGTATATTAATTGGTTTATGGATACCTTTTTTCTTTTTCTTTTTTCTCCGACAGTGGTTTATGAATATGTGATCTTATGTTGTTCATACAATATACTTCCGTCATCTTTCGAAATCTTTGTGAATGTAAATTAAGAAAAAGTTTCACTTATAATTATTTATCTTTCATTATTTTTTTAAAAATATACTTAAACTTTAAAATGTGTTAATTTAGGATATTCATCTTTTATTTTTTTTTAATTTCAACCATCCGTTAGAATTTTTCGTTAAATTCTATCAAAATTCTCAAAAAATCCCACCTTTTTTTTTTAAGGAAAAAAATAACAAAAATTAATAGGATTTAGGTGTTCATCAAAATTTAACCGAATTTACAAAAATACCCATGCCTCTTTGAAAATTTTTATATATATATTTTTTTTTTGAAAAAATAAACATGAGAATTTTGGTTATTTTGATAGAATTTAACAGAAAATTTTCTAAACGAATGGTTGAAATTGAAAAATAAATACTCTAAATTAACATTTTTTTAAGTTTGGATGCCTTTTTTCAAAAAAGAAAAAGAAAAGTAATGAAATTAGGGGTTATAAGTGAAGTTTTTCCGTAAATTAATGCATGATAGCTTATTATCAATGTCAAGGAAAGAGCTACATGACCATGTTTTTCCTAAAAAAATTAAAAAATTAAAAAAATTAAAATTTTTACCCTTAAATTTTTTATTTTTTTAGTTTCACTCCCTTCAATTTCTTTTTTTCCATTTTACCTTTCAAAATCCCAAATGCTAGCTCTGCCCCTTCATTCAATGTTATCCTATCAGCTACGAAAATCACCTTTACTTCACAACCCACAGAACATGCACACCGTTATCATGATGGTATAGGCACAAAGAAGAAATAAATTGAAAAAAAAAATTAAAAAAAAAAAATTCAAGAACTTCTTTCTGTTTACTTTTAAATAGCTTTTGCTGAGTTTCTTTTAACTTTAGAGGAGTTCTTAAACTTTCTGAATCTGGAGTTCTTTATTTTTTTTTGGGTGAAGTTCATTTTGCTCTTGGTAGAATTTGAAAGTGATGCCCACTTAGGTTTACAATGCTAGTATTCTTTGGACATTAGCCCGTTTGGCAACTCATTTTTTTTTTCTTCAAAAAAAAAAGTCAAAAACATTTATTCACATTATCAAATAACTTTTTTTCATTTTTTTCTTAAAAAAATGAAATATCATTTCATCTTTATATCACATCAATAAATTTGTTTTTTTTTTAAAAAAAGAAAAAAAGAAAAAAAAAAAAAATCAAACTTCTATCTTCACGTTACCAAACAACTTTTTTCACTTTTCTCTCACAAAAAATTCAAAACTCATTTTATTTTTATATATCACAACACTCAATTCTTATTATTAATCTAAAAAAAAAAAGCAACAAAAATGAGAATTCTTTACCAAACGGTAATTTTCTTGACCAAAATTCAAACTTCATTTTTTTTTCTTCGAAATTCGTGTATAAAATTATGGTTGAATTTAAATTTCAAAAAATTGAACACTTAAACGAGCCAATAAAGTGCATGGGTCAGTAACTTGAACTAATTTATGATAATTTCAGCTTTATTTTTGCTTTTATCACCAAAGAAAAGCCATTTTGGAGAGTCAGTGCCCGTATCGTGTGGTCTAAAATTTATGATGAATAGATTTTTTGTTTTGGAACTCGTTGGAGGAAACATAAAATTGTTTACATATGCAAGAAAAGTAAGTGTTTTTTTTTTTTTTAACATAAATTCCAACTTCATTCAAACAGACAGAAAGACTTCCTAAAAATACTCTCTAAACACAAAGTCAGAAAACTAATTTGAAAGCAGCTACCAAAACAAATACAAGGATAACAAGTACAACAATAAATAACCTCTTTTTACAATGAAGCTCATTAAAAATCTAAGAGAATGGAGATATAAGCTAAAAAAGTCATAAAACCAGCGATCCTTGAACATTGCAACATGCAAACTACAAGATCTAATCTAAAAAAAAAAAAAAGACAAAAATAAAACCCAAACAACAGAGGTCCGGTTAGGAGAAGGGAGGGGGTGCCGCTATCAAGAAAACGTCGGATCCACAAAAAGACGCCGCCAGCCGAGGTGGGGGAAAGATGGGGAGGTGGCGCGTGACTGCCACACGCCGGTGAGCTGGGGTCGTTGGGGGCACGCTAGCCAACGGAAGACTCAGAGGAGTCCGGCGAACCCAATGGTGAGGCTCGTGTTGTAAGATAATGGAGAGGAAAGCGTAAATTTAGATTCAAAGATTTCGACTAAATAACCCTCTCAAGAATCGCACGAAAACACGATAGAAAAATGGGACTACCGGTGAGCTCATTGTTGGGAAGGGAAGAGGAGCCTCCAAAGAGGCGGGTGGTACAAAAAGATGGGGGAGGGAAGCTTGAAGCTTCCTCCCATAGCCGAAAACCAGTGGAGTCCTAGAGAGAAGAAGGAACTTCTCTCTCTAAGTGTTTTTCTAATTGTATTAAAAGAATTGAAACAAATATTAAAAATGAATACATATTTTTTGTATAACTTTCGTATAATTTTTGTACAATTCTAACAATTTTTTTTTTAAAAAATAAATCATTAAATATTTAAGGTTCACATATAAAAAAAAAAAAAAATCAATAATTAATTATAATCTCGTAAATCGGGTAAGAGAAAATGGAAAACTATGCCCCTTTATGATTATTTTTGGCTATATTTTGCGTTTACCACCAAAATTAATAAATTATCATCAGAACCAATTTGCAGGCAGTTATGCATGGGCATATGGCAGACTGGCAGTGACTCTGGCCAATCTGAGGTCGCCGGAGGTTGGGCGGCGTATGTGGTCACCGGTGCTCAGAGGTTGGGTTTTGATGGTCGCCGGTGGGTGGCTTTTAGCCGGAGGTAGGAGGGAGAGGGACGATGGAGGATCGCTGGCGAGGAGATGAGGACGGGAAAAAAAATTTGGCGTATCAAAAATGTTCAAAAACATAAATGATGCATCAATTTTTTATTTTTTTTAAAAAAAAAATAAAAAAAACAAAAAAACTGCCACGGAGGACCCTCGTCCTCCGTGTAGACGAGCTCCACTTTCAATTAACGACCTTTGCTAGCCACAACACAAACGTACACGCGCGTCCGCCACAAATTGGCCGGCGACAACCTTAATTTGCCAATTACGTATCCTGCTTCCAGTCAGTAAAAACCATTGCCCCCACAGTGGAAAAACCATTATTATAATTAATATATGGCCCAACTTTCCTCAGGTTCAGGGTACGTAATTAACAACGTGCATCCAACAGGACCACAATCCAGAAAATTCACCCGCTCTGCACTTTATTTTCTCGTACATAGGAATTAAATGATCAATGATTGTGATGTGTCCCATGGGAATTAAATCATGCATTTCACTCTCGGGCTTGTTTGTCAAGCTATTGTACATTACAGGATAGTGTTGATTACTATTCACATATTTTTTATTTTATTTTTATATTTTTCAATAACAATCGACATCAAAATATTCTTATTTTTTTTATATTATATTAATAATTTTTTATTATTATTCAAATAAAAATATTAACTACAATATAAAACTTTTTCATTTTTTTATATTACATCATCACTTTTTACTAATTTCAAAATTAATAACTCACTACTCTGTTCTGTTCTGTTGTTTGCCAAACAAGCCCTCAAAAATTACCCAGCCACAATTTCTTCAATCTAAGCGGTCCATTTAAATCCATTTAAAATAATGGCTATTAAGACGCCACCTCATCGACCGCGTCAAACCTCAAAAAAAAAAAAAAAACATTTTCTCACTCCCCCAACTACGGTATGCGTCTCTCCGTCTCTCTCTCTCTCATTCTTCTCCTGATTCTTTTCTGTTCTTTTTTTCTTACTCATTCTCCATCCTCCTTTCTCTTTTTCCTTTCTCCTTTCTCCTTTCTCCTGACCCATTCTCCATTCTTCTTTCTCCAGAAAAAGTCGCTTGATGCCATGGAGGTAAGGTTTTAGGCAGAAAATTTTGGGATGATACATGTACCTTCTCTAGAAAATTTCAGAAAAAGTCGCCTGATACTTGTACCTTTGCCCGGCGATTTCCTCAACCTCCTGAGACCGTGATTTTCGGCGTTTTTCGCGAGGCTCCAAAGCCCCCAGTTCCAGATCTGAACTTGCCTGGAGCGGTGTGGGTGGGGGACATGATGCGACCAGATCTGGACTCGCCTGGACGTTCTTCCCCCCTCCAACTCGACCTCTCTCCATGGCTGCTTCAGCCTCTGCTCAATCAACCACAAACCCGCAGTTTTCTTTTTTTCTTTTTTGTTGATTTTTGTTTGGGTGTTCTCTACTCTTTCCCAACATAAACAAGTGATTTTTTTTTATTTTTTTTTTCATGCCCTTGTTTTTTAAGAGATCAACCAAAAAGTTATATTGGAAAATGAAATACTGGACTAAGAGGGAGATGTATTTGATGTGCACTTGTTTTGCTGTGTTTTAACGTGGCCAAAATTGCAGACATAGCATGGACTTTGCTTGTCAATTTAACCTTTAAAGTTGCTGGTTCCTTTAATCCTTTTTATTATAATTATGTTTTTAAAGGTCTCAAGTTAGTCTGTAACCTCCTCCAGTTTGTAAATGTTCTGGCACATTTAATTTGAATAGGACTGAAATTGAGGAACTGCTTAACATAATTATCAGTTTGACCAGCTGCTTCATCGAAGTGTCTGAACTGCCAACATATATGTTTTATTTATAAAGTTATGTGGACAACTGTTTTTTTTTTTAGGTAACTGATGGGTTCAATTTAATTTACAACACCTCTTGCTAATACAACAAATATATATATATATATATATGAATCTCAGGAATTTTTTTAGTATCAAACTTATGAATGGGAAGAAATTTTTTAGCACTTATTGATTTGAAAATTAACTTTAATTTTGAAAATATATTTAGGACATTGAATTTTTTATCGTTACTTGGAAGCATTTCAAAAAGCTCGATATGGTGGTGAAGTTTGAATAGTGGCATAGATTAAGATTTTTGGTGGGTTGGCATTGTTTGGAGGGGGATCTAATATTGTCAAGTTTAAAAGATCATTTTGTGTAACTTGTCTATATAACATAAGATAAGGAGCCACAACTGCCTATGCAATGCTATGATTCAGAACTGTTTGATCAAGATAAGAGGTTGATCGATTGTAGATTAACGGAAGACTTTGCATCTTTATGTTATTTTAGCTTGTTTGCTGATTTATAGCCTTTTGGCATAAATATCAAGCTGGTAGATTGTGAACGCTCGAGAAATAAGGATTATCCTACCGCTGCAAATTTAACTCGTAAATGAGAACTTCAGATAATAACAGAGTATCGTTCTCCAGTATTTTCTGTTTTTCGGCTTTACCTCCATTTTACATATGTGGTTGTAGTAGTAGTTCCTATTAGTGATCTTAAAACCCCCCCTAGTGTATCGTTCTCTCAACTTCCTGGTTTCATTTTTTTTTTTTTAAAGTTTGGTTTCTGATCATTTTATTGTGTCGTATTTGCCAAGGAAGAAAGAATACGACCAGCATAAAGAACAATATTGAAATTGCATAATAAAACTCATTCAAGGGGAAAAAGCAACATGGCTATACCCAAACAAGAAACAACACAAACAAGTCTCACCAATTCCATTCGTGTAAAATGACACCTCAAAAAAAAGAATACGACCAGCATAAAGAACAATATTGAAATTGCATAATAAAACTCATTCAAGGGGAAAAAGAAACATGGCTATACCCAAACAAGAAACAACACAAACAAGTCTCACCAATTCCATTAGTGTAAAATGACACCTCAAAAAGTACATACTTTCCTGAAACCATAACAAGGAAAAAAAGTTGATTGGCAAAACTAAAGAGCCTAAATGGCTCAAATGACCCTCAGATAAAAAACCTAAGTTATGACCCATTAATATTTCTGCCCATCTGTAGATGCTTGATTGCCTTAGGAGTTTTTGTCTCATCGTGAAACACGCTGTTGTAGTCACCACTATCCTGATTGCTTCCCCTGCCCAAGCTCCTTGCACCAAAACACCCTTGACTCAATAAACAATGAATCAGAGATGCCTACACATGCCACTTGTGCAAAAGCATAATAATCAATGGCGTCTATCGCAACCATCATCACAAAACCTAAACAATGATATTTCTCCAAAAAAATAAGTAAATAACATTAAACTTTTTTTTAAAAAAAAAAAAAAAGAAAAAAGAAAAAAGAAAAAGAAAAAGAAAAAAGAAAAAAGAAAAAGAGATGAGGATTACAAACCAACAGAGAGAAGCAATTTTAAATCTTCTGGTTTCCTTCCACTTTCTCGGTAACCAAACTAAGGGTATGGGAGAAAAGCAAACCCAGAACAAGCCACAAATCAGACAAACAACCCATGAACTACCTCCAAAACAAAAATCAACAAAAAAAATATAGGTCGAGTTGGAGGGGGGAAGAACGTCCAGGCGAGTCCAGATCTGGCCGCTTCATGTCCACCACCCACACCGCTCCAGGCGAGTCCAGATCTGGAACTGGGGGCTCCGGAGCCTCGCGAAAATCGCGATCCCAGGAGGTTGAGGAAATCGCCGGGCAAAGGTACAGGTATCAAACGACTTTTTCCGGCAAAGGTACATGTATCATCCCAAATTTTTTTGCCTAAAACCTTACCTCCATCGCATCAAGTGATTTTTTATGGAGAAAGGAAAATGGAGAATAGGTCAGGACTTAGGAGAAAGGATAAAGGAAAAAGGAGAATGGAGAATGGGTAAGAAAAAAAGAAAAGAATCAGGAGGAGAAGAATAAGAGAGAGAGAGAGACGCAGACCGTATTTGGGGAGGAAGAAGATGTTTTTTCTGAGGTTTGACGCGGATAGATGAGGTGGCGTCTTAATAGCTGTTATTTTAAATGGATTTAAATGGACGGCTTAGATTGGAGAAATTGTGGCTGGGCAATTTTTGAGAGATTGCCGGGGATCTCAATCCCTCGGGACATAATTTGAATCAGATCGATGCATGCATGCGTCCTATGTACGTCCGTAGCAGAACGTTCAGCATGCAGTTAAGGCGGTGACTCTGGCAGACAGCCCTGTCACAGCCGCATAAGCTTCAAGTTACTTTAAGAGAGAGAGAGAGATAGAGAGAGTGATTCTAAAAGCATTTGTGTAGCAGTACATTAAGCATATATTTACGTAGATGAAAAGAATTGACGTGAGGGTCTATAATTAATAAAATAATAAAGTAAAAAAAATTAATTTATCAATTTAATTAATGGGTAATTGACTTGTCAATTGTACAGTTTTAATTATTTTATTAATCATGACTGTTAGAACAATTTGTAAATATCTTATAATAAAAATTTTGTAGTACGTACCCAAGCAATTTTTTATTTTATTTTATTTTTTTATTTTTTATTTTTATAAAAAAAAAAAACAAAAGTGAAGTTCATGCATTTCACTCTCTGCACGTAATTTGAATCAAATCGATGCATGCATGCGTCCTATGTGTTCCTTGTACATGAAATTAAGGTAAGCTTTTTCTTGATCAGAAATGGAAGTACGGACAGTTACTACTACTGCTTTTATTTTCAGCCTTCTGTTCTTTCACTGCGGAAAATGGGATACGTACCCAGCACCTTGGTCTAATTTATGACCATTTTCAGCCTTTAATTTGCTTTTATCACCAGAATTATCATCAAAACCATTTCGTAGAGTGGGTGTCCGTACGTTCTGTGGCCTAATTTGTTATTTATGATTATTTTTAGCTTTATTTTACTTTCATCACCAGAATTATCACTGGCCGGGCAGAACCATTTTGTAGGCAGTTATGAATGTGACTACGGCCGGCAGACAACCACACAAACTTCAAGTTGGTTTTTTAGGGTTTGTTTGACAAAGACATGTACATGACAGAACAGAACATAGTAGTGGAGTTGTTAGTTTTGAAATTAGTAAACAGTGATGATGTTATATAAAATAAAAAGAATTTGTATAAAAAAGTGAAAAAATTTTGTATTGTAGTGAATTTTTTTGTTTGGATAATAATAAAAAATTATTGATGTGATATAAAAAGTAAAAAAAGTGGGAATATTTTGATGTTGATTAGTAGTGGAAAATATAAAAAAAAATAAAAATAAAAATAAAAATACATGAACAGTACTGTTCTGTAATGTTGCTTGATTAATGAGTGATTGACTTGTCAATTATACAGTTTTAATTATTTTATTAATCATGAATTGTTAGAACAATTTGTAAATATATTATACTAAAAATTTAGTAGTACGTAACCCAAGCAATTTTTTTCCTTATTTTTTTTTAAAAAAAAAAAAAAAAACTAAAGTGAAGTTCATGTAATATTATTTGCTTTTATCATCAGAATTATCAACTTGAACCATTTTGGAGGCATGCAGTTAAGGCAGTGACTCTGGCAGACAACCGCATAAACTTCATGTTACTTTTATATATATATATATATATATATAGAGAGAGAGAGAGAGAGAGAGATTCCTTATAGAGATTCTAGAGCATTTGTGTAGCAGTACATTTTTTTTTTTGGTTTGACATGTTGTGTATATTTATGCAGAAGAAAAGAATTGACGTGAGGGTCTATAATTAATAAAATAATAAAGTAAAAAAAATAATTTATCAATTTAATTAATGAGTGATTGACTTGTCAATTATACAGTTTTAATTATTTTATTAATCATGAATTGTTAGAACAATTTGTAAATATATTATACTAAAAATTTAGTAGTACGTAACCCAAGCAATTTTTTTCCTTATTTTTTTTTTTAAAAAAAAAAAAAAAAAACTAAAGTGAAGTTCATGTATTTCACTGTCAGTACGTAATTTGCATGCGTCCTTAATTTAATTGTATTCCTTGGACATGAAATTAAGGTAAGCTTAATTTTCTTGACCACAATGGAAGTACAGTTACTAGTACTACTACTGTTATTTTCAGCCTTCTGTTCTTTCACCACGGAAAATGGGATCGATCCGTACCCAGCACCCTGGTCTAATTTATGACCATTTTCAGCCTTACTTTAATTTGCTTTCATCAAAACCATTTTGCAGAGTGGGTGTCCGTTCTGTGGCCTAATTTATGATTATTTTCAGCTTTATCAAAATGCCAGTTACGAATGTGACTCCGGCCAGCAGACAACCACACAAACTTCAAGTTGGTTTTTTACTCTCTATTATATTGTACGTAGCAGCTTTCACTCAAAATAAATACGTCTAAGCAAATCCATCGTGGCATACTTGCATGCCATGAAACATAAACCTTTTCCTAAAAAGACAACCAGTCAATTTAAGGTTTCTAATTAATAAAAAGCTTCTAAAAATAGTATTAAAATAAATAAATAAATAAAAAGGTGAAAAAGTCCTCAAGAATGAGAGGAGGTTATTTGACATACGACATACTACGAGGGTTTTAGATTTTTTTTTTTTTTTTTTTACTATTATTTTATAAAAAAAAAAAAAAAAACTAAAGTGATATATCATATATGTATCATGTTTGAAATCATAAAAGATTAATCTATATAAAAAAAATAAAAAAAAAATAAAAAAAAATATTCCAAACTAAAGCTCAACTCACTTTTTTTTTTAATAATTATTTTTTCACTTATTTTCTTTTTGAGTAATAATTTACTACCATCTAAATATACAACTTTTCACCACCTTGTCTATGTGGCAAGGTAGTCCCCCACCTTAATTTATTTTTAAAAAATAAAAAAAAAACTCAAAAAGTAGTGGGGGACCACCTTGCCACATAGGCAAGGTGGTGAAAAGTTGTATATTTAGGTGACATTGAATCATTATTCTTTATTTTATTACTTCTAATATTTCGCTTCTTGTTTCTATCATTCTTTATTAATCTCTTTAATATTTAATATTTTATACTTACTATCAAAAGTCGTTAATTTTAGTTACTCGTTGTTAAGAGTTTCAATTGCTTATCATCACTGTATCATTGATTTTAGTACACAATTGATTAAATCATAATTACAATAAATTATCTTAAAAAAAATTAAAATGGATTAGTTATATTATTTATTGAGAATAATATATTAACAAAGGTGAACATGCATAAAAATTTGGTCGGTAGTTTACATTTCTAAAAAGCTAAAAGAAATATTTTAAATTAATTTTTTAATATATATATATATATATATATATATGTATAAACATTTACTATATTAATATTTTAAAATTCAAAAGCCCATTTTAACTTTTTGCCTTCCGGCTCAATTTTTATTGAGTCACCCCTGCAACACAAGGACAAGAACATACGGAACACTCCAGCCTCCCATAGCAGAGAGAGCCTTCGATTAGAAGAGCATCTTCAATGAATTCTCTACTTAAAAAAATTTACCAAATTTTGGTGAAAATTGTCAAAATACCATATGCATCAAATTCTTTAAAGTTTCTCTAAAATGGTGAACGACAAAAACTCTCTTTATATTTAACTCTCCAAATTCTTTCTCTATTCATTTTTTAATTATTTTCGTTTAGTTTCCCGCCAAATCCTTGCAAAGGGAATTGATCTCCTTCAATTTTTTATGTTTAAATAGTTAAAGTAGTTGCTTCAAAAACAATAAAAAATAATATTTAGTTAAAATAAAAAAATGTTTAAAGAGTTTGATGTAAGAATTAATATTTTTTAAAAGTAATAGTTAAACACAAAAAAAAAAAAAAAAAATGGATTCATTCACTAAAATTTACTGAAATTTTAAAGAGTCCATCAAGGATGCTCTTATAACGCGGCCTTAAGTTTCTATCTTTGCGCGTATACCGAAAAGGTAAACAAATTAAGGAAAGTAAGAAAGATTAATTATTTTTCGCACAGTATGACCCCAAGGGGTTGGCTTTGTGATTGAGGCTTGCGGCTTGTAGGGATATTATCATTGAGGTCTCGAGTTCAAAACTTTCTATGTGCTACCTCTCTTTTGGGGTCAGCCACCCGGGCAAAACTTGCATTTCAAGGTTCAATATCTCTAACGGTGTGGGGTATCAATCTGGATACTAGTCTGGTGGATCTTGATTAGATCTCTACGCTTGGTGACCTAGGTGAAACTAAAAAATCCTGATAAAAATAAAAAATAAATTGCTTGATATCTCAAGAATCTAGTAAGGGCAAAGAACCTCGATCGGTTATTGTAAAAAGAAAACAACAAAGAAAGAGGAATTCCAAAGAACATGGGGTACATGCAAGCTAGCTAGTATTCCATTCACAATTTTTGGTTTTACCCTAGATATCAGGATGTAAAATAGAATTCAAACCTAAGACAAAAAGTATAATTTTTTTGTTTTTATTTTTTAATTTTAATATATTAATTTAATTTTTTTATTAAATATAAAATGTTAAAAATTTATAATAATTATAAATCATTCTTCTCACTTCTTTAAGTGCAAAGTTATTAATTAAATGTTTGTACTCAAGTTATTTTAACATCTTATTTATAATAAATAATATAATTAATCCATTATACGACACATTGATCTTAAATAAGATTTTATAAGCAACTATTATGTGTATTATTAAAAATACTTTATACATAAGCATGCAATTTAGACAAGAATATAATTTTTTGTTAGAGATTTTTTATAGACTTTATTTTAATATATTTTAATTTTGAGAACAAATCCAAATGATTAATAAGATTTTTTTTTTTTTTTTTAAAAAAATTAGGTTTAATTTTTTATTTCAAACTATAATAATCAAAAGATCTTAATTTTTAAAATTAAATAAAATAAACCCAAAGAAATATTCCTATATTTTAAATTGTTCAAACCTATTATGAAATCAAGAAATTGTTTAATCTACTATATATAATTAATTCTAAAATATTTTTCACCTAATTGTATTGTCTTATTTTGAATTTTGTTACGGGGTTTTATATTTCTATGAACTATACTTTTTTTTGTCTCCTACAATCTATTGGTTCTATTTCCATTTAAATTGAAATTTTCTTTAAATAAGATCAAAGAAAATATAAATCCACTTTTTTCATAATTTTTCAAATGTAAAATAAGACATTTTCATTTATTTTTTTATAAAAACAAATTCAATGGTATATTAAAAGTCAACAAAGAAAAATATTAATACTTAACCAACTAGTTTTTTTTTTTTTTTTCAAAAAAGAAAAAAGGAAATATATATATATATACATCAATAAAGAAATTAAATCAAAGAAAAAATAGAGCTTAGCAACCAAATAAAGAACCTCGAATTAATATAATTAGTGTAGGTAAACAAAAAATAAAAGAGAATGCATCAAATAAATGACGCGGCCGTATATTTTATTGGCACGAAGACTAAGAAATGTGATCGCCAATTAAGGCAATAAGGCAAGGCGTACCATGAATGGTACAATCGAGAGGTGCCACGAGAAGGATCACAAACCTCGAAAGGTCTAATAACCCGATCCGTAGCCCAACAGAGAAACAATTGCAATGGCACTCCCAAAGATGAATCACCACGTACAGTAAAAAAGACATGCATTGATGAGGGACAAAACCAAGCCTATGGTGGAGATGACTTTAACGGTCCGAAGCAAATATAAATAAAAAATAAAAACACAAAACAGAACATCGATAACTGGTGGAACGGAGGGAATTAAAATTTCTTGGAAATTTCTTCCTCTAATTAAATCATGCACATTAAAAAGGACAAGTTATTCTTATAAAGAAAGTAAATATTTGTGGTCAAAATGAGATCTTCTCTATACTTTATAAGGTAATTAATTATATTAATTATACCACATAGTGAAATATCATTAGTTTATAAAAGAAAAAAAAAATTGCTATTTTTTAAACTACTTGATTCCAAGGAGTCGTACGTAACCACCTTAGTGGCCTAACCATCAAGCTTACCCTCATAATATTATATCCTTTCCCTGTATGATAAGACACAAGGAGAAAGTACTCTTTAAGCAAACATAATATATTATGTCCTTTCCCTTTATGATAAGACACAACGATTGAGAAGTAGAAATTTCTTTAAAATCGTAATTTTATCGGTAATATACATACATACATATAATGAGACAAATGAACCCACAATAATCTGATGTTGGGCTTGGAGCCCTGTGGGTGCCATATCATTGAAATTTCCGACAGGAGGACTTAATGCCACGTAATGTCGTAATTAGCAACGTGCATATATATATATATATATATATGGATGCAACAGGACCACAATCCAGAAGATTCAATTCACCCGCTCTGCCCTGTTATTTTCACGTGCATAGGGAATTAAATGATTAGGCCGTCCATGTCGCATGGGAAATCATGTAAAACGTACATCACTGAACTTCGCTGGGAAAAACATTATTATAATTAATATATCGCCCAACTTTCCTCAGGCTCAAGGTACGTAATTAATTCCCTTAAAAAAAAAAAAAAAAAAGGGTACGTAATTAATTAACAACGTGCATATATAGATGGAAGTACATTGTTATTTTCACATAGAGAATTAAATGATTATGATGTATGTCCCCATGAGAAATCATGTTAAAATAAAATAAAAGAGAGCAGTTGGAAATGAATCGGATCCCAAAATGTTATATGATGTGTACTATCAGAAATCATGTTTAAATAAAGAATAATGATTCAATGCCACCCAAATATACAACTTTTTACCACCTTTCTTATGTGGCAAGGTGGTCCCCCACTACTTTTTTCATTTTTTTTTTTTTAAAAATAAATTAAGGTGGGGGAATATATTGCCACATAGACAAAGTGGTGAAAAGTTGTATATTTAGGTGGTAGTGAATCATTACTCTTAAATAAAATAGAAAAGAGAAATTTTAGAGATATGAAATAAGTCTAATACGGTGAATTTTACCATATAAGTCGCAATCTATCTCATATGAGAGCCCCTTCTATCAGGCAAGGGCAGAAAACCCTTGTTTTCTGCCCACCAATTACATTTTGACACCTCACAAAATTAAAAGACCCTTTTATTAATTTTGCAAGCCACCCAGACTGCCCCTGCCCAAGCAGCATTCCGCCACAGCCAGGCCGGGCGCCGCCGGCACCGCCCAGGCCAGACCACGCCGGAACCGCCCAGGCCAGACCACGGACCCGCTGCCACCGACCGGGTCGGAACACCAGCCAGGCCAAAACCAACGCCCGTAATGGACCCGCTGCCAGCAGCACCCAGGCCGGAAGACGCCGCCAACTCCCGAGTCGGAACACGCCACCGACCGCCCAGGCCGGAACACGCCGCCAACTCCCGAGTCGGAACACGCCACCGAACGCTCCTCCTCCTACGGATCGACGTCCACCCGGGCGATGGAATGGTTGGCCCGAAAGCCACCCCCAGGTTCGGGCCAACCCCAGACCTCGGGGGTGGCCGCGCGGCCTCCCCATGGACTGGGGGTAGCCGCGCGGCCACCCCCCAGTGGTCGGGGTGGCCGCGCAGTGCCAAGGGTGGCCATCGGGCCAGCCCTAGATGGATCTAGGGTTGGCCCGAAGGCCACCCCCAGACCCCGGGGATGGCCGCGCGGCCGCCCCATGGACCGGGGGTGGCCGCGCGGCCAACCCCCAGTGGCCGGGGGTGGCCGCGCGGCCACCCCCCAGTGGGTCCAAGCAGTTCGTCTTCTCCTTCCCGTTCGTCTTCTCCTTCCCGTACAGGGACTACCCACCACGTTCGTCTTCTCCTTCGAGTTCCGACACCATGGAGTCGCCGATCCAGCCGTGGAGCTGCCGCCGAGCTCGAGGACCGGCGTGGCCGCGTGGGGCAGTGGCTGGGAGGAGGGTTTTTGGTTTTTTTTTTTTTTTTTCTAAAGACTAAAACTCTAAAGAGAATAATCCAGTGTTTTTGCCTACACTTTCATTTTTGTGTTTTTTTTGTTTCTTGCTGATATGTCAACTTGCTATTGGTGGGCAAAAAGGTGGTGGTTTTTGCCACCACCGAATAGAAGTTATTCCCATCTCATATCTCATACACCCATCACTCCTCTTTAATTAATGCTCTATTCATGAACATTTTCTTTTGGGACCCGATTCCCAATTGTCAAAGGTAGTGATATGAATAGCCTAAATTAATAATTCTAGGCATTTTTATTTTTATTTTATTTTTATTTTTATTTTATTTTCATTTCATTCATGACCAGTACTGGAGCACAACGTACTACGTTTGCCTCCCCAACAACCATGCATCGATATGTTTGGTGCTGGATAGATTATATATTTAATTGTTTAAATGGTTGTCGCTAGTGATTTTTAATTTATCCCGAGCTTAGTAACTAGTTAATAGGAAATGGTCGGTTCTTGACTTTACCTTCTAGAAAATAGATTTAAAAGGAGGAGGGAGTAGATTTACTCTCTCCTTTTCTCCCTTTTATTTTTTACTCCATGCTCTTACCTTCCTTTTCTTATTCTTTTTTTTTTTTTTTTTTTTTTGGTTTGTTGGTGCTCTTTGACCATATCAGTAATTTTGATCTCTCTGCTATGCATCCGTTTATCTACCTTTGTGTTATACCGTTCATTTTCTTACTGGTCCCCGTAACTGTACACTAGTTGTGTCAATTTAGGATATCTAATTTTTATTTTTTTTAAATTTTAAGCCTCTGTTAAAATTTTTCGTTAAATCTTGTCAAAATTTTTAAAATATTATTATTTTTTAAAATAAAAAAATTATAAATTTTTTAAAGAATCAAATATAAATAATTTTACAAACTTTGTGTGGAATTATAAAGAGCAGGGCAGCCATCACACAGAGTCTTTGCAAAACGTTACTCTAACGTGCGTTAACGTTTGCAAAAGAAAACGTTAAAAGATTTTTAAATCAGATGGCAGCTTCTCATCCATAGATTTTTAATTTTTTTTAAGAAATCGTAGCAGTAAACCGGCTAGCTGCTCTCCATAGATCCGTTTCTTCAAAGGAATCAATTGCATGGGCCCCGCGTTTGACTTAACGTACGGTACTCATCTTTTTAATTTATGATAATATCATTTTCTACGGCGCTCAACTTGTTAGATTCAATAACTTCGACAGGGAACAGAAAAATTTATAATTTTGCTTTTCTATTTCTGTTAATTCATCTATTTTCCTATTTCTTCAATCCGATAGAATGTAATATGAAGCAATTGTTAGTTATTAATCCGACTGAATGAAATATGGAGAAATTTTTAGAATACAAACATGCACATATATATATATATATATATATATATATATATATATATATATATATATATATATACAACTGTAATGCCACACCCAAAGATGAATAAGAATACTTTCTAAAAAAAAGAACACGAGTACAAATTTGGTTATATATTTAATTCTCTATCCTCTATATACATATATTGCCACTCGCCTGTGCTTCACCAGTATCGGATCCATCTCAATATTCTCCTCCTTCCCATTCCGACTCTCTCTCTCTCTCTCTCTCTCTCTCTCTCTCCCTCTCCCTCTCTCCCTCTCTCTCTCTCTGTGTGGGTACTTTTAGAGGCTTAAAGTACTTCTTTTAATTGGTTGATATCCAAAATGCACCGGTCTCAATATTGTGAGAAGGTGGGGTTGAAGAAAGGGCCATGGACCCCTGAGGAAGACCAGAAGCTTCTGGCTTACATCGAAGAACATGGCCATGGAAGCTGGCGAGCCTTGCCCGCAAAGGCTAGGTTTACGATCGAGGAACCTAATTATTATATGGTAATCAATGATATCGTGGATAATCTAATTCTACGACAGGACTAAATGATGGTTTTTCTTTTTCTTTTTTCTGGTTGGATTTTAGGGCTTCAGAGATGCGGGAAGAGCTGTAGATTGAGATGGACTAATTACCTCAGACCTGACATTAAAAGAGGAAAGTTTAGCTTGCAGGAAGAACGGACCATCATTCAGCTCCACGCTCTACTCGGGAACAGGTAATTAATTCTTTAAAGAGAATTCAAATTAGTTCCTACAGTTAATTTCTAAACATTATTAACTTAATAATAACTGCAATATCATCATTGACTTATTGACTTATTTGCTGCAACATTTTTCCTTTCAGATGGTCTGCGATAGCAAATCAATTGCCCAAAAGAACAGACAATGAGATCAAGAACTACTGGAACACACATCTCAAGAAAAGACTAATTAAGATGGGCATCGATCCAGTTACCCACAAGCCCAAAAGCGATGCCCTGAGCTCCAGTAGTGACCACTTCAAAGACACAGCCAATTTAAGTCACATGGCTCAATGGGAAAGTGCGCGGCTGGAAGCCGAAGCCAGACTGGTTAGAGAGTCCATGCTTGTGTCTAACTCTATCCAAAAACAACTCAACACTCCTACTTCGGCTCAGCTCATCAATAAAAACCCATCTCGGCCCGCACTACCTCCATGCCTTGACGTACTCAAAGCATGGCAAGGGGTATGGTCGAAGTCAATGAGTGCCGGCCTTTTCCCAATCGCCGGCGACGGCCTCGAGTTTCCAACATCAACGTTGAACTTCTCGGAGAACGCACTCCCCATCCAAACTGTTGCAATCAATGAAAGCACCGTGACTGCAGTTCTTGATTTTGCCAAAAGCTCAATTACATGCAATGGAGGGTTTATCAAAGAAGTCTGTCAAATGCCGGAATACAAAAAAAGATCGGATATTGACACAATGGCCTTGCAGGAGATGATGTATACTACGGAAAGTGCGTGGCTTGTGGACTCTTTTAGGGCTGGGAATGAAAACACGCCTCTCTCAAATATCATGGAAGGTTTCACCGATACATTGACGTATAATTGTGACGACCAGAATTCATTGATGGCCGGAGACAACTTGAATAATGGGAATAAAAGTTGCAGCGACGACAATAACAATTACTGGAACAGCATGCTCAATCTGGTGCATACTTGGACGTCATCTGGTTCGCCCATGTTCTGAAATTGCAGAAAAATTGTCTGAGAGGTCGCAGCATAATTAGGTGTTATGTTGCATTGCATCACAATTAACGTAATAATAAGTAGGACTTCAAAATAAGAAGTTATTTAATCCCTAACCTTGTTCAAGCTAGAATATTACTTCTGATCTTATAAAAAGTTTAGTCCCCACTTTTTCTTTTTCGATTTTTTTTTTTTCTTGGTTCCTCTTCAACCGAGTTTCTTTTTTCTCTGTTTTTTTCTTCATCAGATTCGACAACAAAGTAAAATCAAATACAAATTCGTGAATCGTGAGCATATGGCTTCAAGAGAAGTGGCTCTTTCGGTGGAGACATATTGTAACAAAAGTACAAAGTGGAAGAGAAAAAACAGATGGAACAGAGTTGGATTGAATCTGTGATTGTATTGCATTAACTGAAACAGAATTACAAAGAGTATTTTTTATATACAACTCTGCGTGAGAGTAAAGAACTAAAGCTCTACTGCTAACTATCTTCCAGCTGTCTAACTAAAAATACAGCTTAGTTACAACTCAAAACAACACGTGTTTTATATATATAATTACATTCACCATGTGTTATCTAATACCCCCCCTCAAGATGAACAATGTATGTTTAGGATGTTCATCTTGGATAAGAGAACCTGAAAAACTTCAGAACCAAGGGGTTTAGTGAACAAATCAGCCAGTTGAGCAGAAGAGGAAACATGAAGAGTTCAACTAAGCCAAGTTGGATCTTTTCTCGCACAACATGGCAATCAATTTCGATATGCTTAGTTCTTTCATGATACACAGGGTTAGCAGCTATGTGTAAAGTTGCTTTGCTATCACAAAATAAAAGTGCAGCTTGAGGATGAGAAATCTGGAAATCACGAAGTAAATGAAACAACCAAGTTAACTCACAACAAGTAGCAGCCATGGATCTATATTCAGCCTCTGCAGAAGAACGTGATACAGTAGTTTGCTTCTTGGATTTCCAAGAGATTAAAGAGTCTCCCAAGAAAACACAAAAACCAGAAACTGACCGGCGAGTATCTGGGCAACCAGTCCAATCTGAATCGCAAAAGGCCTTCAAATGACTTGTGGAAGAGGCTGGAAAGAAGAGTCCTTAACCAGGAGCTGCCTTGATATATCTGAGAATACGGTAAGCAGCATCTAAATGAGGCTGCCGAGGTGCTTGCATAAACTGACTCAGAGTATGGACTGAATATGTCAAGTCAGGTCTTGTGATGGTGAGGTACAATAATCTTCCAATCAGCCTGCGATAAACCGTGGGATCCTTAAGCAAAAGTCCATCCAGTGCAGAAAACTTTGCATTAGAATCCATAGGAAATTTTGAAGGTTTGGCAGCCAAGTGACCAGCATCACTAAGGATGTCCAAAGCAAATTTTCTTTGACAAAGAGAGATGCCTGGATCAGTACGAGCAATCTCCAATCCAAGAAAGAACTTCAAAGGACCTAAATCTTTGAGCTTAAAAAGAGAATTCAAGAACAAAGTTAAGTCTGAAATAGCTTGACGATTATTACTAGCCAGTACTATGTCATCTACATAGACTAACAAGGCTATGAATGAAGATCCAGTCGACTTGGTAAACAAGGAATAGTCTGCTTTAGACTGAATGAAACCATGAAGAAGTAAGGTGGAGGAAAACTTAGAGAACCATTGTCGGGAAGCCTGCTTCAAACCATACAAGGACTTATTCAACCGACAAACCCGATTATCACCTCTGGAAATAAAACCAAGAGGAGGCTTCATAAAAACTTCCTCATCAAGGTCCCCATGTAAAAAGGCATTATTGACATCTAATTGATGTAGATGCCAATTCTTAATTGCTGCCAATGCCAGTAAACACCTCACAGTGGTGAGTTTAGCCACAGGAGAAAAAGTTTCAAAGTAGTCCAAGCCTTCACATTGAGTGAAGCCTTTAGCCACAAGCCGGGCCTTGTACCTTTCAATAGTCTCATCTGCCTTGTGTTTGACCTTATAGACCCATTTACAACCTATAGGAACTTTGTTGGGAGGTAAAGACACAAGAGTCCAAGTATTGTTCTCTTCAAGTGCCTTGATCTCATTCTGCATTGCCTCACGCCAGCAAGCATGCTGTACAGCTTGGTGAAAAAATTGTGGTTCCTCATGGGAAGAAATTGATAGAACAAAATGTTTATAAGAAGGAGACAATTTTTTATATGAAAGTACAGATGAGAGAGCATAAGGGATATTTGAAACAGTAGAAGAATGACAAGGAATAGAAGATGAAGAAGATGCCATTTGACAATGAAAATCATGTAAGTAACTAGGTTTCTGTCGAATCCTGGAAGATTGTCGAATAGGTTTGAGTTGACCAGAAACACCAGGAGTAGAAGAAGAAGAATCTGAATCAATAGGTAAGGAAGTATCAGAAATAATGGAAGGAGAAAGGGGTGCAGAATCTGTATGGGTTGGTACAGAATCTGTATTAGATGGCATAGAATGTGAAACAGAATCAGAATGGGAAACCGAATTAGATGGAAAATGAGGTATACGCTCATCAGAATCTGAAACTGGATTAGGAATAACAGTGTTGTGAAGAAAAGGAAAAAATGAATGAAATTGAGTATGAAAAGGAAACACATTTTCATGAAAGACAACATCTCTAGAAACAATAATAGTGTTAGTAGAAGGATCAAACAATTTGTACCCTTTGACATTATATGGATAACCAATGAAAATGCAGGGTTTAGCACGTGGATCAAGTTTGGAACGATTCCTAGTGAGTGTAGAAACAAAACACAAACAACCAACAACCCGAAGATGAGAAAAGGTAGGAGGAACAGAGAAAAGACACTCAAAAGGAGTTTTGTTTGACAGAATTGGAGTAGGAGTTCTATTGATTAGATGGGCAGCATAAAGAATGCATTCACCCCAAAGAAACAAGGGAAGATTGGCTTGAAATCTTAAAGCTCGTGCTACATTTAGAAGGTGTTGATGTTTTCTCTCTACTACAGAATTTTGTTGAGGTGTTTCAACACAACTCAATTGATGGACAATGCCTTTGGATTGAAAGAAATCAGACATCTGAAATTCAAAACCATTATCACTCCTTAAGCATTTGACTTTGGATTCGAATTGATTTTCAACTAGAAGAATAAAGGTTTTAATCAAATTTCTAGCTTGAGATTTATTAGTCATGAGATGAATCCAAGTAAAACGAGAAAAGTCATCAACAATGGTGAGAAAGTATTTGATACCATTAAGAGAATCAGTGGAGAAAGGTCCCCAAATATCACAATGTATCAAATCAAAGGCTTTATTTGAAAAAGACTGACTTACAAGAAATGGCAAGCGATGTTGCTTAGCCAATGGACAAATTGTGCAACATTTATTCATATCAACAGAAATACTAGAATCATATTGACTAAGAAGCTGAAGACGAGAATTAGACAAGTGGCCTAAACGATAATGCCATACATCTGAAAATACAGATTTAACAGAAGCACTTTGAGCAGGAAATGGAGAAGTTGAAGGTGGCAAAACTGGTTTATTGAGTAAATGAAATAAGCCGCCACATTCTTTACCCACTCCAATCATTCTCCATGTCAACAGGTGCTGAATGAAGCAAAAATCAGCAAGAAAAATGAGACAACAAGAAAAGAATTTAGTGAGTTGACTTGCTGATATGAGATTAAAAGAAAAAGAAGGAACACAAAGCACATTGGTTAAAGTTAAGAGAGCAGAAATCTTAACAGTTCCAATATGTGTTACTCTAGCAAATTGACCATTAGGAAGTTTAACAAATCTTGAAACAGTAGATGTAATGGTAGTAAGATAAGAAATGGAACATACCATGTGATCCGTAGCACCAGTATCTATAATCCATGGATTATTAACAAGTTGAGAAGCAACTTGAAAAGATGATATGGATGAAAAAACAAAATATTTAGAATGATTTTTGATCATGTCAGGAAAAAATAAAAAATTACCTGACATATGAGCAGGAAGATGATTGTGAGATGCACCTACTGGATTGATTGAAGAAGCCACATCCGATACACCAGATTGAGAATTTTGCTGTAGCATGGCAAACAATTGCTGAATCTGCTCTTGTATAATTGGCAGTGTGACAGATGGAGATTCAAGTTCTGAAACTTGATTGGCAGCATGACTTACAGCAACAGATTTTCCTCTGGTAAACTTGAAACCAGGAGGAAAACCATGTAGCTTATAACACTTTTCAATTGTGTGTCCATAGACTCCACAATGAGTGCATGTAGGACGATCTTTGCGAATCATATTCGGTTTTCCATACCGAGGATTTGCAGAATTTGTAGGATTAGCAGCAACAGGGCGAAAAGAAGGAGAAGGAGAAGAAACCTTAGCCATCAAAGCAGATGTGTTGTGATTCATTGAACCAAGAGAACCAGATATACCTCTCTGACGTTCTTCTCGAACAATTAGAGAAAACACCTTATTAATAGGTGGAAGTGGATCCATTAACAAGATCTGGCCTCTTACATGAGAGAAAGACTCATTCAATCCCATCAAAAACTGAAGAATGTATTCCTGGTGATGATACTCAGTAAGAGTTTTCAAAACACCACAGGAACACTTACCACACAAACAGATTGGTAAAGGCCGATAGATAAGCAGTTCATCCCATAATCCTTTAAGAGATGTGAAATAACTGTTTACCGATTGATTTTCTTGAGACATTGCAGAGATGGCCTTCTGGATTTGGAAAATTCGTGGACCATTTTGTTGAGAGAAACGATCACGAATATCATTCCACATAGTTTCTGCTGAATCAACAGAAATCACACTTGCTGCAATCTCCTTGGACACTGAATTAATGATCCATGATAGAACCATATTGTTGCAGCGTGTCCAAGCACCAAATTTTGCATCAGAAGGATTCGGCTTTGGCAAACCACCATTGATGAATTGAAGCTTGTTCTTTGCCGTCAAAGCCATGAACATGGACCGGCTCCATGTGTAGTAGTTGTCTCCCGTAAGTAGTTGAGAAACAAGAACAGAACCAGGGCTATCGCCATGGTGAAGATACAATGGATTAGAATCCATTGTAGATAGAACAGAGGTTAAGGAATTTGATTCCATGAAGAAGATGAAACAGAAAATTGAGAAGCGGAAGAGAAAAAAAATCTAGGGTTCAAGCTTGCTCTGATACCATAACAAAAGTACAAAGTGGAAGAAAAAAAACAGATGGAACAGAGTTGGATTGAATCTGTGATTGTATTGCATTAACTGAAGCAGAATTACAAAGAGTATTTTTTTATATACAACTCTGCGTGAGAGTAAAGAACTAAAGCTCTACTGCTAACTATCTTCCAGCTGTCTAACTAAAAATACAGCTTAGTTACAACTCAAAACAACACGTGTTTTATATATATAATTACATTCACCATGTGTTATCTAATATATTGATTACTGTAAGCCTGTAGTGACTGGGATACGCGTGAGGTCCCAATAAGGCAATCAAAATCCAAATCTACAACAGCCAAATCAAGCACAATCCAAACAAGGAAAATAGTCATTGCATTGCACTGGTAAGGCAAATGAAGACCTAATCTACAATATCCAAAAAACACATAGTTCACAAAAGGAAAATAATTATGCAATATAGCCAACTCTTGAACATCTCCTGTGCTTGAGGAGCTACTAATTTCAGCACCGACGTCATTGTTTGTGAAAGATGATGAGCTGTTACCATGTTCTGGCTGTATTTGACCCGCAATTTTACGGGCCAAAAATGTGTTTTTAAACAGAATTGTTACAAGTGTTTTGTCTTGGAGGAGTGCGTTTGAAAAAATAAAAAATGGTCGACCTGAATAAATCTAAATATGTTTTGAAACATCAAGAAAAAGGGAAACTTTAAAAAAATGCACGCTTTTGAATGTGAATTGCTCGATCTATTCTTTTTTTTTTTTTTTTTAATTAAGATTGATTTGAATGTAAATTGAGCATGCATGCCATGTCAACTGAGAATGCTGAAAGAATAACAAATAGCATATTTCTTAATTTACCAAATGCTCAACTTTTATTAACTACGTTTTGATTTTTTTTTTTTTTTCAAACCGACAAACCAAAGGAACACTTAATTCCACCGCTTTCCTTTTTTGCAACCAAAAAAAGAAAAACCCCACCACTTTCCACGACTCAAATTCAGGATGGTCTCTTAAAAATGGGTTGGTTTTTTTATTAAAGGCAATTAAGTTGGCCGGACGTTAATTTGATCGTTGGGAGTTGGGCTCCATTTAATTGGTACAACAGAATCGTTGTTAGCCATTGGATCTTCTCATATTATACAATAGACCGTCAGTTGGTAGAGCTAAGAAGGGTTCTTGTTAAGTTTTACGGAGGCTAAATCGGTGTCAAAACTAAATTTGATTTAAATCTAAATTTGTCAATTTTAGTTGGTATTTAAACCGAAAATTAGAAACTTGGACAATACTAAGAAACAAGAATGCTTGGTATGAAGCTCGATCGGTGGGGCGTCCAAACGAGACACTGTGCAAGACTTAAAAGATTCAAAAGCCGAGCCACTTGGTCGGTATGGTAGTTGCACCATGTCCATACGAGCTATGTCAAAGCATCACGTACATGAAGTTTTTCCCAAGACGCTCGGTATTTGGAAGGGTCGTTCGGAACGAAGATGTTTGATAAATAAATATAAGAAGCCACAAATTAAGCTGCTTGGTCACAACCCTTGGCCAGACATTGTTTGAATGGGTTAACAAATGAAGAAACAATGAAGGCCAGGTTGTCAAAACACCTCGGTTGCAAGACTTGGTTGGATAGTGTTCGAATGAGTTAGAGATTACGAGTAAGTTGAGACGTTTGGTTGGAGCTGGGATGGACAAATTAAAGTACGAACGCCACCAAGTTTTGAACTGTGAAACCCTAACTGCATCTGAACAAGCTCACTTACTTATCTGAATGCCCCTTTTTCTTTTTTCTTTTTTTTTTTTTTTTTTTTTTTTTTTTTTTTTTTCGTTTTACAATTTTAGTTGCACCAAACCATTGGTTGCTTCCCACTATCTATAAATGTGGTGCCCCTAAATTAATTAATTGGTAATTAACCTAAAATATCATTTATACTACCAAAATATCAGAATATATATAGCGAAAATGTAATATTGATTTGAGCTCATCACTATTTACTTTTGTATATTATTCTTCTTCTTCTTATTCTCTCATATCGCTAGTGCAAACCAGAGCTCCAATAAATACAATAACCTCTATAGTTAAACTATTCTCTCAAGTACAACAAGTATAAGAAGACAAACAAAATTTATCTCTACAAGACTTCGCCCTACGACCTCGAAAATCTTGTGAATACCTCTAGTCTCCACTCTTCGAACTAGTAGTTGCTAATATGTAAAACAATAATGTTTTAGAGGTGAAAAATCATGCAAGTCCACGACTTAGTAAGTAAATTGCTAACGAAACTTACCTAGTACTGTAGTTAGTCTTGTTTATGTTAGTAATAAAAGTGAGGAAGATATTTATACATAGTAAGCATTTCCAAAAGCTATTGTCAGAACATCATTAAGGTTTAAACATTAGGTTTTGGACAAGTTATGTTTAAGGGAAATATCACAATAATTTGGTCAGTTGAAAGAATGCATTTAGCAAACAGCTTAAGCCGTATGCTTACGAAATCACGTACTAGTTTAAAGGCAAAACATTTATGCTAAAAAAATGTAAAATATAATATCAATAAATATATCACAATCCATAACATCTTTTGCATGACCTATGTGTGCCCTTATCTACTTTATAGTAGGGTTTGTGCGACATAGGAAACATATGGTACAATCTCGGTGCCTTGGTAAGGCATAAGAGCCTGCCACTCTCTAGTAGCATGACTGGGTGGATACCACGGGTAGCATGCAACTAGTGATGCCGCAAGTATAAGTGAAAAATTGAAATGACTTCTAAAAGTAAAGTGTGTGCATAAGTGTCAACAAAAATTAAGCACAACGGAAAATAAATGACACAGGAATTTTTGTTGACGAAGTGGAAACTCAATTAAGAGAAAAACCTCTCTGGGGCAGCCAAACCCAGGATATCCACTATTCAGAAGACAAAGCTAGATACAAAGCAGTAACACTCACATATACCGATGCAGTGGTCGTACCTTGCTCTATAACGTGTAAACCAATACGAACGCTTCCCAACCAGGTTCACCTACCTGAAGGGGTCTTCAATGGAATCCTTTACCTTAGGGCCAACCCCTAAGATAGACTTCGGTTTTAGCACAGCAACATCACACTTAGCAAAGGCTTCAAAGGAAATATCACGTCTCTGAGCAATAGAGAATTCACCACCGAATTCTGTTGAATGGCTTCAGAGGAATTTCTAACTTCTCTGAGCTCTAGAGGAATTCACTTCGAATTCTTGCAGTTCTAAGTGCCCAGAGACCCCTATTTATAGGCTAGGGGTCAGAATGGGTGTCAGGCAAAATAAGCCTGTGAGCCGTCCGGACGGACAACTGTGCGACAGGATTTTTTGAAATTTTCGCGGAGAAATCTTTCCTGTATAAGAACATCGTCCGGACGGGATGGCTCGATCGTCCGGACGGACGGACGCACGTCCGCTGCAAGTAATTTCCATAACAGGCTTCGTGCGTCCGGACCAAGGGGCAAGAGCGTTCGAACGGCTAAACTTCAACACGCAATTTCCATATCTGATGTGTGTGCATCCGGACCATAAGGGGGAGACGTCCGGACGGTTGAAGTCGAATCGTCAGTTACCATATACGATGCACCAGCGTCCGGACCACAGCTGTCAGATGTCCGGACGGTTCATTTTGAACTGCGATTCTTGCCTTACGGAGATACGTGTCCGTACGGTTGATTGATCTTCCCTTTCTTGGAACTTGGAAAGAATCAGTGAACCGTTCGAGAACTGATAGGCGTCCAGACGTGCTGCTGAAACATCCGGACGGAGCAACCTGGTACAGAAGCTTCTCGATACAGTGTAGGTGTCTGGACGGAAGAAGAACATCGTCCGGACAGATGATGCTGGACTGACTGTGTCCGGACGGAAGAAGCAGGAACAGTAGGCGTCCAGACGGGATGGCACGATCGTCCGGACGGCTGACAGGGAACTTGAATTTCTTCTGACTTCACTCTGAATAGTGGAATCCCTGTTTACATCATCTCGGCTGCACGTAATTACCATAATAAGGCTTGGAGCGTCTGGACCCTAAAGACTGATGTCCGGACGGTTGAACTGGTGCACATCTTGCCTTATAGAAAACATCTTCCGGACGGGATCACACATCGTCCAGACGGTAGCAGCCGTCTTCCCATAACTGTGTCTTGAGGCAGAAACCCTAATGCTTGTCAAACCCTGAATGGCGTCCGAATGGAACACTGGGATCTTCTCGAACTCTGATGAGCTTCTAGACATTGATGGATGTCCGGACGGAAAAGATCTTGTCGTCCGGATGGATGTTGCTGATTGATGAGTGTCCGAACGGAATACCACGTCGTTCGGATGGCTAGCAGGGAACCAAAATAAACTTGCTTCCAAGCTTCACAGAATCTTCGTGAAGGACATGGCTGAAGAGTAGACTCTGGATAAGGCAGCTTCCCTGATGAAAACAACAACATTACATAGAAGTGATTTTGTCAACAGAATGCAGCCAACATAAAAACTAACAATAAGCACCACCCATGGGTTGTTGTGCTAGTCACACTAGCCTTTAGATCTATGGTAGTTTAACATTCCACTCACAATGGGCCACATGGTCAAGTTCTTATAAAGAGTGTGCACATGCTCCAGATTCTTCACCTATTTTTTTCATAGTAGCATGGCACACAACCATTATAAATTTCCAGTTAAGAGAACAAAATTAATTTCATTAATAAACACAATGAATTTTTAAATCAATCATTTCTCAAAAGATCAGAGCTCATGACATATGTTCAAGAGAAATTATAATTGTAAAAATATGCAAAGATTATTTCGACGAAAACATTCATGCTTAACGAATTAACTGTTTTGGCATTCTCATGGGCGATTATTTACCTATTACGCTAATATCCAAGTTTGGACTTTCTGAAAAGTCAAGCTTCTTACTGAACAAATTTTATACTCTATTATTAGTCATATCCCCAATTCACAAACCCTAATTTCACTTAAAAACCTTAATCCCACTTTATGGCCCTTACCGATTGATCACTACTCAGGGATCGATCTATTGGTTATCGGGCATCAATCGCTCACTAAGAAGCATCGATCTATCGATGACTACACATAATTCATTTTTGGTGTTTTCTTGGTTCAAGCTTCAAACTTTACACTATATACTTGTTTCTAGTGTGTCATAAGGTCCTAAAGGCACTTACTTTACGAGGCTTGGACATGTTTAGGTCTTAAAAATCCTAGCTTAAACATAAATCCCTTCAAGTTATCTTCTACCCATTTAGGTTTTCAAAAAAACATTAAATCACAAAATGGGCTACGCATGTGTGGTATAACACTGATCTAGACTCAACCTCAAGTTATTTAGCCATACAATGTCGTGTAGCACAAAAGGCCACTTCTTTTCTCCATAAATAACCAATTTCCTAATTCAATCTACACTTTTAACAGACTAAACAACATATTAACGAAATGTAACTTGTCAAACATGAAATTGAGACTAGAGTTTCGGATTTTACCCTTTGGTAGTGTGGATTCTCATTCCTTAGCCTCAAAGAACCATAAAAAATGGCCCATATCTCTCGCTCTCTCACTTGGCTGCTGGTTGGATGAAGAAATAGGTTTTCTAGAGTTTCTATAATGAGAGCGCTACATTTTTCAAAGTTTTGGACGCGTGATTTTCGCATATAGGTTTGACACCGATTGATAACTATTTTGGACTGATCTATCGGTAACCGTGGATAAGGTACTGATGTGGCATCAATCACCATTCGGGTGCTGATCAATTAATCCATCCAATTTTTGGTGTTTTTGGTCATTTATTAATATGTTTTATTTCAGGAATAAATACATTTTACCCCCAAAATTTGACAACTTTCTCACTTTTGCCTCCAATATTTAAAAAGTGGCAATGTACTTCAACAAAGTTTTCAAAATTTTCAATGTAAGCACTCCATTAGTCATTTCCGTATTCTTTGACGGAAAATAGCTCATGTGCACCGCACGTAAATTTTTGGTATAAAATTCCAAAATTGCCCCATATACACGTGTTAATTTCCAAAATGACCTCATTTTTTTTAAAAAGAAGAAGAAGAAGAAGAAGAAAAACATAAAAAAAAAAAAAAAAAAAAAAAATTAATTGGGTGGCCTTAGCCACCTCCATGGGCCATTTGGTGGTGGCTATGGCCACCCTTTTTTTTTTTTTTTTTTTTTTTCCCTTTCGTTTCTTTTTTCTTTTTCTTTTTCTTTTATTTTTTGAAAAACAAAGTAGGGGCATTTGGGTCTTTTCAATAATTTATGTTAAAGAAGACATAAATAATTAATGGAGTGCTTACATTGAAAATTTTGAAAACTTTGTTAGGGTACATTGTTACAGTTTAAACATCGGAGCCAAAAGTAAAAAAGTTGTCAAACTTTGGGGGGTAAAATGTATTTTGTTTCCTTTATTTTAATTTAGGCTTTTGCCTAGTTTAGGTTTTTTATTGTTTGTTTCTCATTTTATAGTACTAGTTTTATTTATTTAAATATATTATTTTCTTACAAATTTTATTCCCATAAAGTAATATTTTTCCTTTGATTATTAATGCCGCTTGTGTTTTTAGATTTTCAATCTTTTTTATAATTTACAAATTGTTTTGCTCGGGGTATTACAATATATAGAAGCATCATTATGCACGATTTTCATGAGACACGAAGACCATTATCTTGTGAGCTAAGAGATACTTTGTTCATCCTTACGCCCTCAGTTTCATACCTCTCTTAGAATATAGTTAAATCACCCATATTTCAAAAACTTTAAAGCTACCGGAGTTCCGGGATGCAAGAAAAAGCTTGATTGAAGATTGATTAGGGTTCTAGAGCTAAAGCAATAGATGTTGGGGTACACATCATGTTTAATTGCAAGGATTTTGTAAATATAAACGGTGTGTAATTCTATAGTGTAAAAGTTAAAATAAGATCCGATTCCGTAAAAGTTTGAGTTTAGTTGACTCGGAATAGTTTTATTTTTACTTACGGAGAGTTATTCAAAAGGTCTACTTCATCACCAAAATTTATGTGTTTGTAATATTTTATTTTGCTAGGCACAACTGCATGCCTTGACATCGAAATACTCAATCTAGTGGCCCTGTCACAGATCGGAAAGGGAAAGAGGATAAAGTTGGGTAACTTGGGTTTTTGGGAGATTGGAAAAAGTTGAGAAGTAGATTGAGTTGAAGAGAGAAGAGTATGTGGTAGATGGAGAAGTACGGTCGGTAGAGGTGCATTCCAGCTAGTTCTCACTAGAGGGATCAAGCTGTACATTTTAATGTCCTGGATTAACTGGGCTAAGTAAATAAAGACCGGTTGTATGGGCCGCTCTAGTGGATCGGTAGTTGGGCTGTTAGTCCATTTTATGGTTTCTATCTTAATGGGTTTTTGTAATAGGTTATATATAAATCCTCTAGGGTTGTAAGGGGGATTATCTCTTGGCATTGATTGCTTGTCTGTAGTGGAGGTTGGCATCCTCAAATCAGCCATTACTATTATCTCTTATTCCTTCAACCACCATTAATGATATTCCCTTATTCCATCATCTTTACTATTTTATTAGACTCATTCCATTAAATTCACCAAAAAAAACCCTTAAAATATAATTGATCTGCTCCAATTTGGTATCAGAGCCTCCGATCCCCTTGCCTATGAAAACCTGGTCTGCTGCTATGGCAGAAGATTCCCAACACTTGGCTACTTTACAAGGGCAGGTCACTACCCTTCAAGCCGAGATGGCCACGCGGGCAGAATTCCAGAGTACCCGAGAGGTTATTGATCGGTTGACCCAGATGGTGCAGCTCCTGATGGACGACCGTTCCTGGAACCCAAAAAAACAACCCTTCCAAGAAACAGTTGCTACTTCCCCTCCTCCTCCTCCTCCTCCACCACCTCACTCTCCACCAATCTTCCTTGGTGGGGAAACCTCCTCATTCCCGGGAAGCTCCAACTCCGGGGAAGGTATTAAGCCGAAAACGGCCCGGTTAGAATTCCCACGCTTTGACGGGGATGACCCGGAAACCTGGTGTTGCCGCATTGAGCAGTTTTTTGAGATGTATTCGACCCCGGATACCCAGCGCCTATCCATCTTCTCCTTTCACATGGATGGAAAAGCCTTGGTGTGGTTCCAAGAACTCAAGGCCACTAATGAAATCTCCATTTGGACTGAATTTGGCTGTGCCATCCAGCTCCGATTTGGCCACAGCCCATACGATTATCCCATTGAGACTCTCTCCAAGCTGCACCAAGAAGGTTCCTTGGAAGATTACAAGAACCAATTTGATTTCCTAGCCCTTAAGGTTCATCACCTACCTGACGAGCACAAGCTCAGCTGCTTTTTGGGTGGGTTAAAGAATGAAATCCGGCTGCCAGTCAGGATGTTCAAGCCCAAATCGTTAGTGGAGACGTATTTTCTTGCATGCATCCAGGAATAATGTCTGTCTAATATTACTAAAGGCCTCAGGCCACCGGGGCGTTCTGCCCCATTTTTCTCGTCCATTCGCAGCATGAGCTCAGAGTTGCCTATTGGTGAAGGTAAGGGCCCTCCCCTGCGGGCTAACCCAATTGTTTAGTTTTGACCAAATGCTTTTTCCCTGGGACATCAAGGGTCCAACCCAAGCAAAGGTCCTAACACGAACCAGGCGTTGGTTCCGGTCTAATGGATCACACAAGCTCAGATGGAGGACCGTCGACGAAGAGGCCTATGTTACTCCTGTGACGTAAATGGACTCGTGGCCATGTGTGTGCGGTGCCCAAATTGTTCCTGATTGAAGCAATACAGAAGGAAGAAGCCGGTGAAGAAACCCAGGCTGCTCCAGCTGACGAAGACCTGGGCGAATTCTTTTTGAAAGAACTTCCAAAAATATCGTTGAATGCGATTGCCGGAACACCCAACCCGAGAACTATGCAGATTCTCGGCGTTCTTCGATACCACCAATTAGTGATTCTCATCGACTCCGGTAGCACCCACAATTTCGTGGACACGAAGATGGCAGCCTTGTTGGGGATCCAACCATAACCGCAGGACGGCATCCGGGTTCAAATCGCTAACGGCCAAGAGGTGGCCAACCCCGGCCGCAGCAGGGCGGTGGAAGTTAAACTCCAGGGCGTCGTTTTTCGAACCGATATTTTCAGACTGCCCTTAGCAGGCTGTGACGTTCTATTGGGTATCCAGTGGCTCCGGACCCTGGGGCCCATTTGATGAGTGCCAAAAAGTGTATATTTGGACCCCTTAATTTACATTAGTTAAACCTTTAGCTTTGTTATTTTTTGATGTTTTGGTTAGTTTTGGTGTTTTTGCGTTTTTGCAGGACATTAAGAGAAAAATGGTAATTTTCAAGTGAAAATACATAAAAAACTGGAAATTCGGAATTGCTGGGAAGTCGATCGATCGAATCTCAAGTCGATCGATCGAAAATTGCCCGAAGTCGATCAATCGATTATAAAATTGATCGATCGAATTTATGCGGAGCTGGAATTTCAGAAACCCTAGCTAACTCTATAAATACCATTCTTTTCTCATTTTTAGAAGATGATGCCACTTGGAAGCACCCTAGGGGCCGTTCTCACTGTAGTTTAGGGCTTTTGTGTTGATTTTGACCTAGAACTTCAATTCTTTGTAAGTTTTCTTTGATTTTAATGAATTCTTGTTGTTTATTTATGTTTTCTTTAGTTATGTGTAGCTAATATTTCGTCTAAGGTTGAGGATGAAACCTCACAATTGAAGAGAAACTGAGTTTCCATGCTTGTTTATGCTATTTGAGTTTATGGGTTTTGATTTCTCATTGTTCTACTTCGATTTTTGAGATGATTTTTGGATACCTCTTGTGATTTCCGGATACAAGTGATGATTTGATATAGTTTCATTAAATTGATGGCTTGGGTTTTCATTTATCAAAATGTTGGATATTCGGTGTGTTTCATTTCATGAATACATTTGATGATTTAGTCAAAACTAGATATCTTTTGTGATTTGTGCAGGAATAGATTCATTGAATGATTTAAACAATTTTTGAAGCTAAGTTTTGCATACCTAAGTTTTGCATATGTGATGAGCATGAGAATAGGTTGCTATGATTTGGTGAGTGTGGATTCCAAAACCCTAGACCCCTTTATTTTCATTAATTTTGTCTATGTTTTCTTTTGTTAAAAATCCCTAACTTTGGAACTAGGTTAAAATAGGATTAGTTTGAATAGAGATTAATTTTTGCAACACAATTCCCTGTGGGATCGACCTCGCACTTGCATAACACTATATTGCAAACGATTTGTGCACTTGCGAGTATTATAATTTGCACAACACCATTCTATGGGACTTCTCAGCCTTGACTATGTACTTCCGATGGGATGGATCCCTTCGCGTACTCCAGGGCATGCGGCAAGGGCATAGTGTGAACCTGGAAGGTGCTGAATCCTTCCGGCTTCCGAAGACTGAGAAAAAGGGGCTTCTCCTTCAACTAGTGGGCCGCTCTCTCCTTGTAGCCCAATCCAGCATGGCTCACCAGGCTACCCTGCCTGGCCCAATTGCCAAAATTTTACAGACCTTCCAGGATGTTTTCAGCGAGCCCAAAGGCCTACCACCCTCTCGGGCCCATGACCATTCTATCCCCTTGATAGAGGGAGACCAGCCCGTCTTAGTCAGGCCCTATCGTTACCCATATTTCCAGAAGGAAGAGATTGAGCGAATCGTCCAGGAGCTACTCGATTCTGGGGTGATCCGACCCAGCCATAGCCCATTCTCCTCCCCGATCCTGTTAATGTGGAAGGTCGACGGCACATGGCGAATGTGCATGGACTACCGGGCTCTTAACAAGGTGACGGTGAAAGATAAGTTCCCTATTCCTTTAGTTGATGAATTACTAGACGAATTGTGGGGGTCAAGGATTTTTTCTAAGCTGGATTTACGGTCCGGGTACCACCAAATTAGGGTCGTAGAGGCTGACATTCCTAAAATAGCCTTCCATACCCATTCCAGGCACTACGAATTTCTGGTCATGCCTTTCGGGCTAACCAATACACCCTCAACCTTTCAAAGTTTGATGAATCACATATTCTACCCCTACTTGAGAAAATTTGTTCTCGTATTTTTTGATGATATTCTCATCTACAGTAAGGACATGAACACTCATTTAGTGCACCTCCCAAAGGCTCTAACCCTCCTAAAACAACACCACCTTTTTTCCAAACTATCCAAGTGTAAATTCGGCTTCCCTGATATTGAATACTTGGGTCACATCATCTCAGCCCAGGGGGTTCGCACAGACCCAGGAAAAATCCAAGCTATGGTAGATTGGCCTCTTCCCAAAACTACAAAAGCACTTAGAGGGTTCCTCTGACTTATCGGTTACTACCGGAAATTTATTAAGGGCTACGGTTCCATAGCAGCACCATTAACTGCTATGCTACGTCATAATTCCTTCACATGGACAGATTTGGCTCGGGAAGCATTCCAAGCCCTTAAGGAAGCTGTGACCCACGCTCCAGTCCTAGCATTACCAAATTTTTCCTAGCCCTTTTTAATCAAATGTGATGCCAGTGGAATTGGTATCAGGGCTGTCCTAATGCAGAGCAACCAGCCTATAGCCTTCCTAATTAAGGCACTCAGGGGTAAGGCACTCCACATGTCGGTTTATGAAAAGGAACTTTTCACTCTAGTGACTATGAAACTTCTTTATTTGTGTTTTTTACATCACTGAACTCCGATGGGAAAAACATTATTATAGTTAATATATCGCCCAACTTTCCGCAGGCTCCAGGTACGTAATTAATTGAGGAGAGCCAGCCGTAGAAAAAAAGAAAAAGAAAAAGAAGAAGAAGGTGTTTTAGGAGGAGGGTGGCTCCGCGCCTCTCCCTAATGTTGCTTCCTTATTAGTCTTTTTAGGACTATGGAGCTTTGTTCTCCTAGTCCTTCTAGGGCTATGGAGCTTTGTGTTTTTTTTTTTCTTTCTTGTTTTTGATTTCTAGAGCTATGAAGCTTTAGGTCTCCTAGTTATTCTAGGGCTATGTAGCTTTGTGTTTTTTTTCTTGTTTTTAATTTCTTCAGGCAGGAAGGCTAACACAAGACGTCTCGTAGGGAAGCGACATCTCTGTCCGTGTCACCGACGAAAGTTTGGTTGAACTGTCTTCTTCTACATCTACTTTTGATTCCAAATCTATGTTTTTCCGCTGGTTCTTGCAAGAAATGCCCAGTTTCTCTTTCGACGTCGGCTTGTGTTGGGTGCTTTCTGTTGTTTTTTTTTTCTTTTTTTTTTAGAATAGTTTTTTAAAGTCTGTCTGTTAAATTT
The DNA here is from genome assembly GCA_028654335.1 of Alnus rubra. Lineage (NCBI taxonomy): Eukaryota > Viridiplantae > Streptophyta > Magnoliopsida > Fagales > Betulaceae > Alnus > Alnus rubra. The sequence continues at coordinate 114,451 of JAJPGS010001777.1, read as the reverse complement.
GCAGATTTTACTGGACTTTTTATGGTTTGTTTACTAGATTAGCCATATTTTCTTTGTTAGGGGTGCTTTATTGTTAAATAGCGATTTAAACATTTGTTCTTGTAATATTTGTTTATTTGTAGATAGCACCCAAGTTAGATTTTTCTGGCTTAGTGTGTAGGGTGTCGATGTGTCTCTATTCATTGTATATGCTTTCGGGCCTCTTCAGATTAATGCATTAATTAATTAACAACGTGCATATATAGATGGAAGTGCACTGTTATTTTCACATAAGGAATTAAATGATTATGATGTACTGTCACCATGAGAAATCATGTTAAAATAAAATAAAAAGAGCATTGGGAATGAATCGGAGCCATTTAGGAGCTTATATATATAAATCTAAAAAAAATAAAAATTTGGGCCCTCCAATTTTTTTTTAATTTTCTCATTACTCGGTTTTACCCGTTGTCCCTTTGTGACAAAAAGGGGGAGTAATTGTTGATTTGGACCGGGATTGTATTTTTAACCGGTCAAGTGATTTTTGTTCTAGAATGGCCAAAAGGGGAGTTTGTTAGTATTTTGGCCTCATTCTGTGTTTGGACAAAATCACTTATGCGTAAAGATGTTGTAAACAGGGATTCCACTTGTCAGAGTATTTTCAGAAGACTTTGCACTGCGAAAAAGATAGAAGATTTCAGAGTCCCTGTCAGCCGTTCGAACGACGTGCCATACCGTCCGGACGACGTGTCTCTCCGTCCGGACCCTCCACTGTGTCGAGAAGGTTCTATCCAGCTTGCATCCGTCCGGACGTTTCAGCAGCACGTCCGGACGCCTCTCAGTACTCGAACAGTCTCAGATTCTTTCCAAGTTCCAATAAAGGGAAGATCGATCAACCGTCCGGACGATGTGGTATCCCGTCCGGACGCGCGTCTCCTTAAGGCAAGAATCGCAATTCAAATATCACCGTCCGAACGTCTGACAGCTGTGTTTTGGACGCGCGTTCATCAAAGAAGGAAATTGCCGATTCGACTTCAACCGTCCGGACGACTACCTATCATGGTCCGGACGTGCGCACATCAGATATGAAAATTGCGTGTTGAAGTTCAGCCGTCCGGACGCTCATCCCCCATGGTTCGGACGCGCGAACCCTTATAAGGAAATTACTTGCAGCGGACGTGCGACCGTCTGGATGAGTCTCTTAAACAGGAAAGATTTCCCCACGAAATTTTCGGAAAAATCTTGTCGCACAGTTGTCCGTCCGGACGGCCCATATCCACCGTCCGAACGGGGCCTAGGTATATTATTGCCTGATGCTCATTTGAGCCCCCAGCCTGTAAATAGAGGCCCCTAGGCATTGAGAACTGCAAGAATTCGGTATTGAATTCCACAAGAGCTCAGAGAAGTTCAAGATCCCTCTGAAGCCGTTGCAAGTGTCCTGCGCTATATCTGAAGTCTATCTTAGAGGTCGGCTCTAAGGTAAAGGATTCCGTTGAAGACCCCTTCAGGTAGGAGACCTGGTTGGGAGGCGTTCGTGTTGGGTTACACGTTAGAGAGCAAGGTACAACCACTGCATCAAGGGTATGTGAGTGTTACTATCTTGTATCTAGTCTTGTCTTCTGAATAGTGGATATCCTGGGTTTGGCTGCCCCGGAGTGGTTTTTCTCTTAATTGAGTTTCCACTTCGTCAACAAAAATATTTGTCTCCTTTAATTCCGCATTTAATATTTTGTTGCACACTGTTCACACACACTTGTTAAAATTAGAAGTACATTTAATTTTTCAAGGTTAACTTGGTATACATATATACCTCCTCATGTGAAACCCTAGCGAAGCTTTTAGTGCCGCTAGTGTGTGGAGTGTTGTTCCGTGCTCGCAAGCCCTTCATGTAGGCCGCGTACTCCTACACAATTAGCGTTCTCAATATGTTAGTCATAAGATATATACGCACAAACACAAGAAATTATGTAAAGCTCACCAATACTAATATAACTCGAATATAACCTACCTGATCCTGCTCCTCACACGATCTCGCTATCAACACCCTCACATCCTTGGCATCGTAGCCCTCGAGAGCCTTCTCCCCTACTCTTTCTCATACAATCTCGGGCCTATCGCCATGTTGAATGTTGAGTAGTTTCTTGAACTTGCATCTCCAGGTTCGGTACCTTCTGGCTCACGTCCTTGAGCACTTCTCTCTTTACCTCCGCCTGATTAATAGTAGGCGGGATGAAGTATTCTGTCTAGACAATTATAAATTTGATGACATTAAATTAAATAACAATAAAAAAATCTGAAAAACAAAAAATATATATATATATATATATTTATGCATAATGTGTGACAGATATAACATACCATCAATGCCTCCCATAAGCGCTGCCTCTTCTCGGCTACAACGGACCCCCATTTGTCCTACATATTAAAGAATTGCCCGACTCTAACCAAATTGCCACAAGTCTGTCTAAACTTGGTGCTGAATCTTACAGGCTGGATTGACTGATTGGACTGCAACACTATCTTCTTTCCCAGTGGGATCTCCCAATAAGGGGATAATTTATCTACCAACTAGTACTTAGTTACCCCCTCGGCATTTGTACTTGACACATGTGCATTAATTGTTAGTTATTTAATTACACGAAATAACTATGTGTGTGTATATATATATATACACTTACCTATCAACAGGAGTTGGTCCGGCTGCATCCTATGCGTATTAGGGTCCTCGACATCCTGACCCTGGGGCCCGCCGAACCATCCTGCCCCTGGGGGCCCGCTGGACCATGTGCCACCCTAGCATCCCCATCCGGACCCAAGTGGCCCTCCACACCATGTGACATCCCAGCCTCATCATCAAACAGCAATGCCACCTGGCCTGGGGAAGGAGTAGCAAAGGTGTCCATCATGAAATCGTGCATGCTTGACAGGTATATCAAACCCTACTGGGTCATGTGGTGATGGGAAGGCGGGGTCTGGTACCCCGGCTCACTGGGGAGTGACGGTCTGTATAGTGCATTTGGCTCCAGGGTGTCGGCAAATCCCGACACTGGTGCACTGGATGAAGCCCCATCATCCGATCGTAGAATCTACAGGGGCGGGGACCTCTGCACAGTGGGTTTGAAACCTGGGTATCTCCTAGAACTCATTTTAACCTGCGAATTTGCGAAAAAATCAAACATTCTTTTTTAAAAAGTAATAAATTTAATTAATATTCTAACAAGAATATTAAAATCGAATGGAACGAAAATGAGCGACACCCACTATGTTAAATGTTATTTTTTCAGTAATTTCATCAAACTCATAGATATGGTCTGACATTATTTTTTCAATTTTATGATTCAATATTATTTTAGTAATTCTATCAAGCTCATAGAAAAATATTCTCTCATTATCACGTATTCTTGTTTGATCATCAATGGAATTATATGCTTCTTTAGTGATAAAACTTCAAAAACTGAGACTCATCTGTAGAAATAAAGATCCTAAAAATTCAATACACATACAGGTACAGGTATGTTGGAAACTAATTCGAGAAAGGAAAAAAAATGTCTTCCACAAGCCCCACCTTGGACAATTCATCATTCAATTACTAAGATTGGAACCTCAAAATTTCAGTAACAAGACATACAGATTCACAATTTCCTTTTTACAAAATTTCCCAAGCCAAGAAATACAACTTAACAAATATGTGCATCATTACAAGTATAGCACCTACAACTACAAGTAGTGGCAAGATGAAAAATTACTCTAAGGTAACTAGAATTATATATTTTAAACAATAAATAGGATGTGATTAATTATTATGTTCGTGATATAAAAAAATTAACAATAAAATTAGTGATTTCCGAATCAAAACCAAGCAAATAGAAACAACATCTTCAATTTACAACACTGCCCCTTCCAAATCCGTATATTACCAAACATGCATCCCACCAATAGGTTCACTCTTCTTCTTCTTTTTTTCTAAAGAAAATAATCATAGTTATTGTTAGCTCTCTCCTATTCACATATAAGCAGATAATTATCACTAACCTAAAACCAACAAAAATAATTAAACAAAAACAGTTTCTATTGTAACGGAGAACAGTAACAGTTTCCAATTTCAGCCACGCGGTAAAAACAATAAAACCATAGAGCAGTTCAATCTCAACAAATAGTCAAAAACAGCAAGACAATTACTCACCTTCCACAATTTTCTTTCACTTTCCCTTCGCTCTTCCTCTACTAACTCCAAATTTTCACCCAAGCTGCAAAGATTAAACAAATAAATAATAAAACTATGTAAGATTCAGCAAAATTACAAACTATAAAGAACCTTACAAAATTTTGAGTCTAACTTTGAAAATTGCTTTGAATTTCATATTTAAAAACAAGAAATAAATATAAAATTCAAAGAATCTGAAAATATAGAGGAAACGATTCAGGACTAGGACTAGAACTTAGACAAATCATGATCTTAATACAGTTCTATAATAATGAAAAGGATTAAAATCCGGATTAGATGTGAGATTAAGAACCGGAGTGTTGTAATGGATTGTGCTTGGTTTATAAAGTTTTAGTTCATCAAAAAAAAAAAAGAGTAAGTAGCCACATGAAAAATAAAAATTCTCTGTACAAGAACTTGATTTAGGCAAATTAGAAAACTAGGCAAAGCAAACGGAAAATAGAGCGGGGATTTTTTTATTTTATTTTTTTAAAAAAAGAATAGAAATGAAGTCCAAAGGCTTGAGTAAATTACAAATAGTGAATTACCCATAAAAACATCACATAACTGGTCCATGTACTTAAAAAATAATAAAATAATAAAAAAAAGGGTCTATACATATATATCCATGGAATCTCAAAACAAACATCAAACATAAGAGTGAAAAGCAAAGTTCAAACAAAAAAAGTGTAATAAATTTTAGTGGTTGATGTAACATAGTTGGTATCATACTCATATATATGTCCACAATGTTGTAAAAGTGAAAAGCAAAGTTCAATGAACCAAAATCAACAAATATCAAAACAGGGCAGTCGACCGAAAAACTAAAATCAACATATGAAAACACTCAATTAGCCGTGAAGGAACAAGAATCATCCTCAAAACAAACATCAAACATAAGACAAATGAAATTACAAGAAGTTAGTAGATTACCCTTGGTGATTTCACAGAAACGAAAAAGGTTCGCTGGAGAGAGCGAGAGAAAGGTTCACCGGAGAGAGAGAGAGAGAGAGAGGGGGGGGGGGGAACTTGGAAAATGGAAACCAGAGAGTCGGGAAGAAGAAGAGATTTAGTAACGTGCAAATAAATGCACGTTACTATTTATAGTAACGTGCATTTATTTTCATGTTACTAATTAAAATGAATTAGTAACGTACAAAAACTGCACGTTACTATCATAATAAAATAGTAACGTGTATTTTTGCACGTTACTAAAATTTAGTAATGTGTAAAATAAATGCACGTTACTATCTTACTATGATAGTAACGTGCAATTATCTGCACGTTACTAATAGATTTAAATGCACACTAACAAAATTGATTACAAAACGTGCGAAGCCCCTAAAGTTTTTGAGTATCTATAGTAATGTGATAAATGTTCACATTACTAGTAATTATATTAGTAACGCACAAGTAAATACACGTTACTATAATGACACACGTCGTTTTTCAATTAAAAAATTCAAATAAAATTCCCAAAATTCAAAAAGAATAAAAACTAAATAAATCCAAAACTGTTTTTTGGAAAATATAAAATAAAAATTGATAAAAAAAATTCAAATAAATATAAAAAAAAAAAAAGAAGAAGAAGAAGAAGAAGAAGAAGATTTAAATTGTATTTATCCATTAAATAAAAGACGATTGCTGGTCTAAATTGTATTTATCCATTAAAAAAAAGACGATAAATGAAGTGCATAGAATTGGTATACAACGTAAGTGTATAATATTTCACGGATATCCAATGACTACATGATATCTTTTCTCAAATAAATAAATAAAAGATATATGATATATGTGTGCGGGTGTGTATGCACCAACAATGTCAAATTTTGGTATTTGAAAGCTATTATTGTATTTTAAGCCTCTATCATTATCTTTTTTTCTTTTCTTTTTCTTTTTCTTTTTCTTTTTTATTTTTTTTTTTATTTTTTTATTTTATTATTATTATGTATGTGGTAATTAATTATGAAAGTATCCCTCTTTATATAATGCTCCAAACCTCTTTTTCTTAATCAATAACTCGTGTATAAACTGTTATGGAACGTGTGAAAGTATTAATTAAAGAAACTTTCTCGGTATCAATGAAGAAACTTGAAGATTATTAAAAAAATAAATAAAAGAATTACAAAAACAGCACCCATGACTCATGAAATTAACAAAACATAAAATTAAATACTAATTATCCAAATAGACCAAATTATCTCTTGTCTTGTCCCACATCAGTCAGCTTCCAAGGAGATTGTGAAATAGGAAAATAATTTTTGTATGCGTACAAATAACACAACTCCGTGAAATATTATATAATGTTGGTATACGTACGTTGTAAGATCGGTATACAACGTACGTATAATTGGGTAAGTATAATGTCAAAGTGCATAGGATCGGTATATAACATTGGTACGTCGAGTCTAGACGACTCCGTACGTGGATTTTAAATTTATATGAGTTTACCACTCGCAATAGTACGAATCAATTGTACTATAGTAAGGGTTATCGAACCACAAAAACTAGGGGGTTGTTTTGCATAACGGGATATTCAAAGACGTATTTAACTTAACTTTGAAATAAAAATAAAAGTAAAGGTTGTAGAATTGAAACTACAACGAGTAAAGTGAAGAAAAACAAGAAAATGAAAACAAACTTAAGGGAAAACTTAGGGTAATGATCTTAACTAATCCTCAACCAAGGAAATGCTTAAAGTCTCTATGGATTTCCCTAACATGCATGATATGAGCGCGTAATGGGCGTCAACCATTATGACAACCTCAACATGAAAATACTTTAGTTAAGACGTAATGTAAAGCACATGGTTTTACATTAAACAACTCTGCGTAAAGATTAATCTATAATTGAAAAACATTTACACTACCAAAGGTGTGAAGTGATTAATGCTCTCTAGCTTACTATTCTATAAAACATCTTAATAAGCATACATAATACGTGAAGACCCTAATTAGGCCACAATAATAAAGTATCTAGTTTCACACCTATCTATTTCACATAAAAGTTACACTACAATTGAAAAACAATTTAGACTACCAAAGGTGTGAAACAACCGGTGCTCCCTAGCATACCCTATAAGGTGATTCTAATAAGTAAACACACATTATGTCAAATAGTACCATTGCAAAAGGCATCGTTCTCTTTCAATAATGTTGATTTTACTCAAGAAATATAAGAAAATTCATAAGACAATTTAAACTCTTTTTCATGAATAAATGGATTGGTATCTTGAAGACAAAACCTTTTAGCATGGATTTTGCAATCCTCTAGTCCTTCACAATCATCAAACACATCTAGAAAACCCTGAGAACATTAAGAACATCCCATGGTTTTGGAAGAGATTTTGCTCAAACCCTAAGGTAGAGTTTAGCTAGACATGAAATAAACTAAATTAAGCATGAAATCAAAGGAAAACAGTAAAGGAATAAGCTAGAAAATTAAAGGACAACAACTATATTAAACTAAGAAAATTCGGATTACATAAGGAATTGAAAAATTAAACTAAAACTTGAAATTGAAGGAAGAATTACAATGGAATTAAGCTCTCTGGATTTCAGTCCAGAGAGTTGCATCAAAGGAACTTAAAAGGCAATAAAAATTAACTAAGATACACCTGAGAAAATCGAAACCCCTAAAAGATGCATAACCTAAACCTAATTCCTAATTCTCATACTTATAGAATTGGATTTACAAAAAGACTACAAGAGTTAATTTTAGCCAAGTATTCAGAGCTGTTTGGCGTCCATTTTTGTCCATAGAACTCAAATTTTGATTTAGATCGCACAAAGATTTGGAAATATCTGGACCTTCTGGAAGATGAGAAGTCGATCGATCGAATATATGTCGATCGATCGCATCTAGATCGTTCGAAGTTGGGTCGACTATAAGTCAATCGATCGAATTATTGGCTATACAAATAATCGATCGATCGAAATGCCTTGGACGATTTTTATCTTCTCAGGATCAACCTTGAATTATGGAAATGACCAAATTGCCATTGATGTATTTTCAGGTCTGATTCAAGTGTTTTGAACTAGATTTCAACTAAGACCTGAAAATAAGACATAACACAAAAATACAACAAAACGTTATATATACAACACAAACTAGGTCTAACAAATGCAAATTAAGGAGTCTTGAATCGAATAATTCAAGACTTATCACACCCCCAAACTTACATAATGCTAGTCCCTAGCATTACAACTAGAAATTAAAATACAAACAACTAAACTACATCCTCTTTCTTGGGAAACGTGATTACATTTAGCACATGCAACAAGCCTTTTAAACCCCTAGGCTACCCTAGTGGACGAGTGAAGTCTCGTGAAGGTTTAGCATAAATGCTACCTACAAACATTCTTTACAAATATACATGTTACCTAATAAAAAGAAGTATCATCACAACAATGGTTTATAATTCATGAATGACTTTAAACTAATAAACTCCATCTTCACACAATTTAAGTAAATCATAGTCTACTTATTTACAAATGGTCGGCTAAGATCTCACATGTTAAAAATGTTGCAGTTTGATATTAACATACATTTATGAGGTTTTCAAAGAATATAACCTACATACATGCTCCAATGTCTCAAAATTCTTTGTATCTCTCATCAGATGGAATCACTAAGGCATAGACAGAATTTATTTACATTATTTATTATGGTTGTGCAATGTTCAACTTCTTTAAGCTTCTAAATGACCTATGTACCAAGTGTTAGGCCAATGACTCCCAAACCAGATGGCTTTAGGGCACTAGATGTAAAACATCCCTAAGGGCTTAATAACTCAAGTAAAAAAGAACTACGAAGTCAAACTAACCATTTGTTATTTACTTGCATCTTTTGACGCGAACACTCACTGCTTATTGAGGCAAAAGGTCCGGTTACTCAATGAAGTTTTTTTTTTTTTTTGAAAAACTATGCCCACGTCATCCATCTAACAAGTCTTTTAATTTTTATCCAAGACACTCAAAACAAATATGCAAGGTATTAACTTAAACACATACCCCACAAACAATATGGCAATGTATGTCATGATTTTCAAATTTCTACATGTGAAATTCATAGTCAAAAGTAATTAAGCAGACTTAGACTCTCTAACTATGTGATCATGTGTTTAAAATTTTAAAATTGTCAATGAAAAACAAATCACAATTATAAATCAACTAATTTCTACAAAACAACATAGATATTCACAAAGAAATTTGAAAAAATTTGTACAAAATTCGGACTAAGTGTACTTCTATACCCCCAAACTTAAAATAACACATTGTCCCCAATGTGTACGAAACGAAAGTAGGGTTCAGGGATAAAGAAAACATGAATGGGGAGGTATGACTCAAAGCATACCCCCAAACTTAAAGGTATGAACACATAACTTGAAAAAGAAAACTAAGAACAAGAATAATATACAAGATAACAAAAGAAATAATAAAAGAAAATGTCACATTCCCAATGGCAGTATTAAATCAAAAGCCCTGTCCGTTACATCAAAATGGCATGTTAAGAGTACATTGTGCAAAACAGAAGATATCCAAAAGAAAACACAATGTCTATAAATGGCCATAATCAAATCAAAAGAAAGAAAGATAGGTGCCCAATGTCACTCATGGCGCAACATCCGGAGGTGGTGGAAGGCGTCCTAGAATCTCACGTAACATGTCCTCCATAGCACTCTGCCGAGACAAGATCTCCGCGCGAGTGTCTCACATCTCAATACGCGTGTCCCGCATCTCTCTAGCTAAACTATCCAACTGTCCTTGAAGTAATGAGAAATATGTGGGAGTGGACTGAACTGATGCCTGTCTAGGAGCTGACTACTCACCCTCATGCGTCTCAGCTGCACGAGCATCATCTATCTCCATGTCTACCTGCGGCTCGCCCATCTGTGGCATGTGGGAAATACTCTGCGTCTACTGAGCGAGTCCAAAAATTGGGATATTCCCATCTAAGATGGCCCTCTCAGGAATAGGAATTCCACAATCTACAATGAGCTTGGTAATGAGGCATGAAAATGGAAGTGGTCTCTAAGAAGCACTCGACAGTCGTTTCTCTATCATATCTTCCCAGCATTTGTGCATTTGCCCCCATATCAGTTCTGGGATGCTCATCCAATATTTCTTCTCAAAAGCATACAGCGTGGCTAAAACGTCACCGATCCTATGTGTTTTGTGCCCCAACGGACACACATTCTTCTTGAGCATGGAATTGAGGAGTAACAGATGATGTGGCAATTGTGCTCTCTTAGCACAAGTACGTCTATCGTCACCGTAAGCCCCTCCATACATGTCACGAATGATGAAATGTAAATCACAATGTGGAAGGTACTCACCAAAGCGACCTCTCGGGTCATCAATCGGACAGTTAAGTGCTTGAGCTATATCTTGAATGCTCATATAAACTTATTGGCCCAAGACGTTGGAAGATAAGTAGACCGAGTTATCCGTATCAAAAGTAAGATTTTGGTAGAAAACACGGATAAACGGTGGGTAGAAGAAACCACCGGCGGGCTTCAAGAGTGACAACAAGTAGCACTTTTTGAATTGCCTATACGCCCACTTCACCGACTCTTTTTCGTGGAATGCACCGACAATGTCAAAACGGGTTTTGACAATGAACAGTCTTCGCTGCCATTCCCTTTGGATTAACTCACCGGGGTGGTTCGGGACTGTCGGGGGTGGGGGGGGGGAGGATAGGCAAGATCCATGAAAATCTCTCTTTGAGGACTTTTGTCGAACAATTGGTGTGCCAAATAAAATTTGCCAAGGAAGGCAAATTTTTGAACTTTTAATTGGTGAGGAATGTGAAGAAAGGGAAGGAGAAAAGATTTAAAGAAAAAGAAAAGGAAGAAAAAGAGCAAAAATTTAGAAAATTGGGGAGCCTCTCTCTCTCTCTCTCTCTCTCTCTCTCTCTCTCCCAAAAATGGAATATTCCGTCCAAGTTAACGGGATTCCCTGACGGAGGGGGGCAAAGTATGTAAAGTTGGTAGTTGGATGCTTTCTTTTGGTCGAGGTGTCAGTTCATGGGGCCATGTTGACAATGACTGGTAGTTGATGGGGGAAAAGGTAATTACCCCTAATCATAAATTATACTATAAATTTCATTTCCCTTCCAAACTATCACCCTATTTGCAATTCCCTTCCAAACTTTAAATTTCTCCTAAATTCAAAATTTAAGTTTCAATGTCCCCTCGTATATTAATATGGATGTTTATTTAGTTTATGAAATTAAAAATTTTAATGCTTCTTTACTACATTAGTTGATGACATTACCCCTGAGGGGTGACTAGAAGTGACCACCATTATCCTCCTTTCTCATTTCCTTAAAACCAAACCAACTGCACCCCTAAGAAGACTTTTAACTTTTTTCCCCTTTCCCTTATCTTTCTTAAAGGAGTGAAGCTCAAACAAATAAAATTTAGAATGCCTAATGCTCAGGCAGTTCAGGTTTCAACATCAATTTGTCGATACTTTGAGAGCCTGAAACCAAAACCTTGATCAAAACTCAATGGTCTCGCTGTCCTCTATGCTCTGCTTCAGCAATTTTTATTTAGTTACTTGGAAGATTTTGGCTGAATGATCTGGACCATGAATTTTGCTTGATATTGCCTTTGGTGAGCTTGCCTTACTTGGAAGATTTTGGATGATTTTGAACAGGTTGTGACAGTGTGGCATCGGCTACATTGTCTTGGGTGGCATCTGCTGTGTTGTTTTGAGTGTATAGCTTAACAGTTTTGCCTCAGTTTTGTTGACGTTATAGTTTTGGTTTCCTGTTGGAACTGAGATTCCAGTGTTTACTGGAGAGTTGTAGTGACTTTGTTTGGTTAATGAAGCTTTAATTCATCCAAAAAAAAAATCTTCTGCTGGATCATTTTTGTCATGCTTGCTTTACAATATGTAGTTTTGTTTGGTTGTTTGCCTAAGACAATCTCTGGCTGTAAGGTGTTCTGCTTGGGGTTGTTTCCCTTTGTTTGTACAGTCGATTCTTTTGTCAATATATAGATCTACTTATTCTTTCAAAAAAAAAATATGTTTGAACATTTTCATCTATAGGCTCTTGGGAAGTGTCAGCTTAAGGCAACAATCATCTGCCTGCCCAATCTCTACTAGACTCTTCTGGTTAGTTTATGATTCTCATCTTGACTTAAACTTGCCCATTTCTCTTTTAATATATTTGTGAGATTTTATGTGATGATGGAACGTGGTTTTTGAAAAAAGTTGAGTTGAAGCATAATCATTCGTTAAGCCCGGGCAAAGCAAGATTTGATGCTGAATGTATGTATATTTGTACAGTTTTGGCGCACATGTATATTTGATGTACTTCTTGATGGGCATTTTGATGTATATTTGCCTTTGTGGGAGGTATTTTCTTAACCCTTTCAATGGTTGCAGTTTTTATGACTTGCGTTTTGTTTGGATACTTGGATGTACTAGTGTTTTGTCCAATATTACCCTACTACTGGATCCCAGAAAAAGAAGAAAAGAGATGCTAAAGACGTGTGTCATTCATTGTTCAAGGAGAAATGAGAAATTTCAAGCAGAAGGTTCATTGTTGACCTTCACTTCTGTGAAATCTCATCTTACATGGAGTTCTACTAGGACTATAAGAGTCCATTCACAGAAGTGGTGTTTAATTGAAAGAAGTCTCCTTATTCTACAAGTCGTGCAGCAGCTCCTTGGAAAATGAATGTGGGTCACCAGTGTGACAGGCGCCAAAAACTTGATATGAATTTTAATTGTACTCTCAAGTGCATGAACGTTTGTAGTTAATGGATTGCAAGTGCGAGGTCGATCCCACAAGGAATTGTGTTTTTTAAGATCAATTTTGTTTCTAAACTAATTAAATCTTAACTTAGTTCCAAAAAAAGTTTGATTTTGATAAATAAAAGAAAAAACATAAATAAAATAAAACAAATGAAAAATACTAAGGTTTTGGAAAATCCACGCTCACTGAATCATAACAACATATTCCATGTTCATCAATATTAATCAGAAGTTCTCACAATTAAAATCTTACGTATGTTTTACTATGCTTCAAACATTTAATCAAAATCATCTCAGGTATCCATTCTTTACACAAATCACAAAAGAAATCCAATTTAAATCAAATCATCAAGTGTATCCGTAAATCACAACATGATATTTAAATCAAAACATCAATTGTATCCGTAGAATAAATCACAAGGGATATCCAATTGTTTTATAAATAAAAATCAAGCAATCAATTATATGAAATTATCTCAAATCATCAAATGTATCCTTGAATCACAAAAGATATCCAAGAATCTTTCCACACATTGAAAAGAAGTAAAACATTGAAAAAAAATTAAACCCAATAAAATCAAATAATAAAGACTTTTATAGAAGTATTGTTGTTCTTCATCGATGAGGCTTCATCCTCAACCTTAGTTGAAAAATTAGCTACACATGATTATGAAAAATAAAACCTAACCTAAAGAAAAACTAAACTAAAAAAAGAAAATATATTTGGTTTCTAGCTTCTCCTCTCTTCTTGAGGCTTAGAGGCCTATTTATAGGGAGAAAACAAATTCTATAAGCCCTAGAATTTCTAGAAAAATCGGAGGTTAGTCTTCTAGTTTGAGTAGGAGACTGAAAATTCAACCCAAGAAGGAAAAGGATTCCAAATTCATCAAGATTTGCGGTCTTTTATTGAGGAGCAATTTTGGCATAGCAGACGTTAGAATTAGGAAAATTATATTTCACAATGATTTGTAGTATTTTAAGTTAGTTTTCCAATACCGTTTTATTCACCTTAACCAGATACTTGAGCTGAATGTTATGGCCAAAATACTATGACATATGCAGAATCTGAAATTTAATCCAATTCGATTCTGACTCCAATTAAAGAAATTTTGATTTAGTCATCTCCTTGACTTTGTTAAGCATAACCACATCATCTAAGTCTTCTCAAAGTGTGCTTTCTTTCAAACTTTGCATTTTTCACCTTAAAGTTCTTATTTTCTCTCAATGACCTGCAAAATACTAAATTACCAAAACTAACCAAAAACATTAGAAAATAACAAAATTAAAGGTTTATTAACTGCAAATTAAGGAGTCCACATATGCAATATTTGGCATTCATCAATTGATTCAATTGTATTAGTAATAGTTTTCTTACGAAATCTTGGAAAATGGATGATTGATTCAATTATATTAGTAGTAGTTTTCTTATGGATTTCGATGAGTGGATCTTTATTTAAAGATGTAGCGCTCCAATTATCCATTGTTGTGAAATTTGCATTCTAAAGTATTTCTTGATTTATGAGTGTGATGCCAATATCACTTCTTTGCTTTTTTTTGTTGGTCCATTACAAATTGATTATTGGTGCTGCGTCATGAGAACTTCAATAACACTTGTATAAGATTTCAAAGCTCGAATGTGCTATGAAATCCACCAAAAGAAAATTACAATTTCATTAACACACGGATCTATCAGCTAGCAAATGCCTCATTAACAGAAACAATCTTCAAATTAAAGCCATTGCAAATATGTGGAACTCAACTCTTCACGGGATGTAATGCCAGTAAGCTAATTCTAGAAAAAGAAAAATGTAAAATAAAAGAAACTAAATTTGACTAGGTACTATTAATCAAAATAACATATTTCATATATAGTTAAGATGGTATATACATGTAGTTGTTTGCTAAAAAATTACATGCCCATTCCTTAACTTCAATAGTCTCTCCCTGTATACCATATAAGATAATGCCAAAAATATAAAAGGCAGCTCTCAAATAGCTACAAAATTGTTGATCCAGTGAAAGATTTCATGATCTACATCATTTATAGTTGCCTCTAGGGTGGGATCAGTAGAAACATCGAAATAGGGAGGTATGAAAACAATGTCATCCCAAATCGAAGTAGAACTCTCCTACAAAACATTACACTATTAATTTCGCTTTAGGAGTCAATGTAAAAAAAGAGGCAAATAAGCATGCAATCTTCAAAACTTAAACCAAAACCATCTTCTGGCCAACCGACTAGATGATGCAATCCCCTTAAGTACCACCTTCAGAACAGCTACCTACTAGATAAAATGAAATTAGTCTATATATTATGCAATAACACAAAAGTAAAATTAACTCAAATAATAGTATATACGAAAATTTAATATGATTAAAACAAAATCGTATCTCAGTCAGGAATTTTGATAAACCAATAATCAATCATTGAAAGAACCCAAATCAAACCCACATGCAGTTCAAGCTGGAAAACAAAACCAAAGCCAATTCCCCCTATCAAACTGAAAACAAGAATTTCTACAGTTCAGATTGAAAATATAAATTTAAACCTTTTAGGCAAATTCAGGATCTCGTAATAGAAGACTAACAAATTCAAAGCCAAACCCAATCAGATGGGATGCATAAAGGGAAAATCAGCCTCCACTGCAGTGGTAGCAATCTGCAAGGAGAGAAAATTAAAATTCCAAAAAAAAAAAAAAAAAAAAACTATCAATATAGAAGTAACATAATTTTTTTAAAAAAAAAAAAAAAACAACTTTTGTTGTACTACTCAGAAGAATCTTACAAATAACCAAAAATTAAAAGGGGTAATTACATTTTCCTTCCATCAACTACCAGTCATTGTCAACATGCCCCCACGAACTGACACTTCGACCAAAAAAAGAGTATCAAACTACTATCTTTACATATTTTGGCCCCTTCCGTCAGTCTAATTCATGCAAAGACTTAAATGCCTTAACTCAATTTAAAAAATAACCTAAATGCCCTCATCTTATACAAAAATAAATAAATAAACTAAAGGAAATGGGGGTGGCTGGGTGGCCTGCGAGCCACCCCAGCTTATCTCTAAGGTGGCCATGCGGCCACCCCAGAGGCTGTGGGTGGCCGCGCAGCCACCCTAGAAAAGACCTTGGGTGGCCACAAGCCACCTTTGGGGGTGGTTCGCACGCCACCCCCTTAGGTTTTTTTTTAAAATATATATATATATATATATATATATATTAATTTTAATATTTTTTATTAATTACTGTAGAGGGTATTTTGGTCTTTAAACCAAAATTAACGCTCAAAAATGGCATATTCAATCCAAGTTAACGGGATTCCCTAACGGAAGGGGCCAAAGTATGTAAATATGGTAGTTAACTAATGCTCTCTTTTGGTTAAAGTGTCAGTTCATATGGGCATGTTGACAATGGCTGGTAGTTGATGGGGGAAAAGGTAATTACCAAAAAAAAAAAAACTAGTATGATATCATTGTACGATAATTTATAGCATGTCCACCTTCCTTGGCCTATAGGTTGATAACAGTCGTAACATTTTCACTATGACCAAAACAACAATCATTAATGCTAAAGAGTCCCCAATCAAATCATCTTTCCCCTTACATCTCTAAGGAAACACAAGATAAAAGCCATGAATAATCCCTTAAAATATTTAAATGACAAATGCCCAACAAATTTTCACAAGGTTTTTTGCGGAATTTCACATTTCTTGCCCTTTTTTCAATGCCGAGATCCTCAGATTTCTTTTAAAGCAAGCAAACCCAAATGTAAAGCATGAGACCAAAGAATTTTTACCAATTCAATTTTTCCAAAAACAAAGAATTCATGCAATAACAACCTGGCCAAGCAACAGAGAACAGCAAACAATAGAAAAATAGATAGTCATTCTTCTTATGTAAAACATACATATTGACAAGTCTTGAATTATTCAATTCAAGACCCCTTAACTTGCATTTGTTATACCTAGTTTGTGTTGTAAATATAATATTTTGTGTAGTTTTGTGTTTTATCTTATTTTTAGGTCTTAGTTGAAATCTAATTCAAAACACTTGAATTAGACCTGAGAATACGTCAAGGGTATTTTAGTCAATTTCCAGAGTTCGAGGCTGATCCTGAAAAGATGAAAAATCGTCCAAGGCATTTCGATCGATCGATTATTTGTACAGCTAATAATTCGATCGATCGACTTTCTGTCGACTCAACTTCGATCGATCCAGATGCGATCGATCGATTCTCAAAGCACAAAATTTTCGATCGATCGACTTCGCACCTTCCAGAAGGTCAAGATATTTTCAAATCTTTGTGCGATCCAAATCAAAAGTTGGGTTTAATGGACAGAAATGGACGGCGACCAGCTCTGTTTGTGCGGCTAGAATTAATCCTTGATGAGTCCCTTGTAAATTAAATCTCTATATATATGAGATTAGAGTTTTAGGTTTAGGGATGCATCTTTTGGGGATTTCTGATTTGCTCAGGTGTATCACTTCATTTCTTGTATTTCTAGCTTTCTTTGATGCACGTTTTCTGGGCTTAGTTCCAGAGAACAATTTCCTTTGTTAAATTTCATGTTCTTAGTTTAGTTTGTTTTTCTTTTTCTTCCTTTCCTTGTAATCCGAATTTTAGAAGTTAAATATAGTTGTTGTTCTTCATTTCTTGCTTGTTTCTTTACTGTTTTTGATTAATTTTCATGCTTAGATTAGCTTAATTCATGTCTAGCTAAATTAGTTCTTAGGGTTTGATCAAAATCCAATCCAAAAACCATGAAGTGTTCTTGAGGTTCTTAGGATTTTCTTTAGATGTTTGATGATAGTTAAGGGCTAGAGGATATCAAAACCCATGCTAAAAGGTTTTGGTATCAAGATTCCAATCTATTTATTCATGAAAAAGAGTTAAACTTGTCTATGAGTTTTCTTAGATTTCTTGAGTAAAACCAACATTCTTAGAAATAAGAATGATGTCTTTTGCAATGGTTCTATATGACTGGATGTATGACTACCTATTAGAGTCACCTTATAGGGTATGCTAGGGAACACCGATCATTTCATACATTTGGTAGTATAGAATGTCTTTCCATTGTAGTTTAATTTTTACATGGAATAGATTGGTGTGAAACTAGATACCTTATCATTGTGGCCTAGTTAGGGTTTTCGTATATCTTGTATGCTTATTGGGATGTGTTTTAGAGTAGTAAGCTAGGGAGCATTAGTCACTCCACACCTTTGGTAGAGTAAATATTTTTCAATTATAGTTTAATCTTTACGTAGAGTAGATTAATGTAAAACTAGGTGCTTTATAACTACGTCTTAACGAAAGTATTTTCGTGTCGAGGTCGTCGTAATGGTTGATGCCCGTTACGCGCTCATATCAAGCATGTTAGGAAGGTCCATATAGACTTTAAGCATTTCATTGGTGGAGGATTGGATAAGATCAACACCCTAAGTTTTCTCTTAGTTTGTTTTCAATTTCCGCTTTCCTTTGCCTTACTTATTGTAGCTTCAATTCTACAACCCTTGCTTTTATTTTTATCTTTAAGTTAAGTTAGATACGTTCCTTTAAATATCCTGTTACGCAAAACAACCAATAATCTCTATGGTTCGATCACCATTACTATAGTACAATCGATACGTACTATTGCGAGTGGTAAACTTATAAATTTAAAATCCACGTAGCCGCTTGGCGCGTTACCAATTTTTGGCGCCGTTGCCGGGGATTAACGGTTGTTTATGGGATATTTAGGATTGTATTTAGTTTGATTTAGTACATATTGTAAATTCTGTTCATAAGCTGTTTTTGGTTCTGTATAAAAACTGTTTTTAGTGTTTTGGGTGTTTAGGTTGGTTCTGTCTTTTTTTTTCTGCAGAATTCTGTTTCTGCAGAAAAATAGATCGATCGACTTTTTGACCTATAATTTCGATCGATCGACATAATATTGGATCGATCGAATTTTCCTGCAGTAGCACTCCAGCTGCTACTGCATTGCCTCACTGCAGAACCGGTTAGTTTTCTTCCTTTTTCATTTTGTTTCTTTTTTGTACCTTGTATATATAGATTAAATTTTGTTGGTGCATGTTTGGTCGTCGTTCATTATCATTGCCTATTTTTCCATACGACCCAAACTTTGAGCGGATTTCTAGACGAAGTAGATCTAAACGGAACTCACGTCTAAGAGCCCATTCTAATTCACCAATGGCTGAAGAACCAAAGCCCGTGTTGTTGAGGGACCACTATGTTCCCTCAACATACACACCTACTTCAAGCCTTCAGTTGCCGGACATTACGGCAGCTCATTTTGAAATAAAGTCCGGATTCATTCAAATGCTTCCATTATTTTACGGACTTAATACTGAGGATCCTTATAAGCATTTAGATGAATTCATAGAAATCTGCTCCACCATTAGGTTGCAGAATTTTACAGAGGATGCTTTAAGGATGCATTTGTTTCCGTTCTCCTTAAAAGAAAAAGCTAAGTATTGGTTGACTTCCTTAGAGACCAACTCTATTACTTTTTGGGCTCAGATGCAACACGAGTTCCTTAAGAAGTACTTTATCATAGGGAAAACAAACCAAATATGAAAAGCCATAACTGTTTTTTCGCAGATAGAAGGAGAACCATTTCATGAGACTTGGGAGAGGATGAAGGACCTTTTACGAAAGTGTCCACATCATGCTGTTCCCAAGTGGCAGCTTGTACAGTGCTTCTATGATGGCTTGACTGAGCCTATAGACAGATGGTAGATGTCTCATGTGAGGGTACTTTTATGTTGAAGAGTGAGGATGATGCATGGACACTTTTTGAAAATTTATCAGAAAACTCTTTACACCATTCATCATCCAGTCGTAGGACAAACACTAGGAGCCAAACTCTTTATGAGGTATCCCAACCTTTGGACTTGAATGCCAAAGTGGATGCCTTATCTAGAAAATTAGATCAATTGTTAGCATCTGGTTTTGTTCCTGCGACTGCATCTCATATACACAAACCACATGTTGCATGTTCATTTTGTTCCGATCCATCACATCAGGCCGGAAATTGTCTTAATGTTGGACAGTCTTCTGAGCCTCCTTTTGAGCAGATGAACGCAGTTTACTCTAGACCGGTTAGTGATCATTTTAATAATTCTTATAACCCGGTCTTGAGAAACAATAGTAGTATGTGGCGGCCTAATGTTCCACAATATAATGGACTGCAAAACCAAGCATATCAACAGTCCAACAATCAATTTTACCAGCCGTCACCTAATAGTCGTCCTCCCAACCCACAATAGCAATTAGCCCTTCCACCTCCTAGACATTCTACATTTGAGGAAAAGGTGTTGACCAGTCTTAGTAAATTTGAGTCTCAGACTCAGATTCTGAATTCGCATTCTCAGTCAATAGCAAAGCTAGAAGTCCAACTTGGACAACTAGCTAAGTCCTTTAATGAGAGAGAGATAGGGAAGTGTTCTAGTCCACCAGTTACTAATCCTAGGAGTGGAGGGGTAGTCATTGATCCAAAGGTGGGAGAGACAAAGACTGCACCAATAGGGCAACTAGAAAAGGAAAAACTTGCCAAGGGTAAAGGAGTGTTTACCGAAACACCACACTCCAACACACAATTCCTTGGGGCACATTTTAAACCTAAAATGCCTTATCCTCTAAGTCTCAAGGATCCAAATGGGCACGAAATGATAAATTTTGCCCAACCACTGCCAGACACAAATCCATTCATTAGCAGTGAGTTCTGATGGGTCTGGCTGAAGACGTTAAACTTAGCGCTCCTGGGAGGCACCCCATTCATTTTGTTGATTGTTTATATTTCATTTTTATGCTTTTTATTGATTTGCTGTTATTTTTATACTTAAAGGGGTTTCGATCGATCTATTTTTATTTCGATCGATCGACATTAGATCGATCGATTTTTGTTTCGATTGATCGACATTAGATCGATCGATTTTTGTTTCGATCGATCGACATTGATGTGAATTTTAATTGTACTCGCAAGTGCACGAATCGTTTGCAATAAAGGGTTTTGCAAGTGCGAGGTCGATCCCACAGGGAATTGTGTTCTTGAAAACAAATTTATGACTAAATTAATTAAATCTTAACCTAGTTCCAAAAATTAATAGATTTTGATAAATAAAGAAAATATAAACTAAATAAAGTAAAATAAAACAAAAGAAAAGGTACTAAGGTTTTGGAATCCATACCCACCAAATCATAGCAAGATATTCTCATGTTCATCAATACACATCCGAAGTTCTCACCATACAAATCTTATGTATGTTCTACTATGCTTCAAAAAATCATTAAAGCATTCAATAAATCCGTTCTTTGCACAAATCACAAAAGATATCCGGTTTAAACCAAATCATCAAATGTATCCGTAGAACGAAACACAATGAATATCCAACGTTTTGATAAATAAAAACCCAAGTAATCAATTCAATGAAACTATCTCAAATCATCACATGTATCCGTAAATCACAATAGCTATCCAAAAATCATTCCACAAATTGAAAAGAAGTAAAACATTGGAAAAATTAAACCAAATAAAATCGGATAGTATAAACTTACATGAAAATATTGTTGCTCTTCAATGGTGAGGCTTCATCCTAAACCTTAGTTGAAAATCTAGCTACACATGATTATTGAAAATAAAATCTACCCTAAAGAAAAACTAAACTAAAAAGAAAATAATATATTTGAACTCTAGCTTCTTCCCCTTTTTCTTGAGCCTTAGAGGTCTATTTATAGGGAGAAAACAAATCCTAGAATTTCTAGAAAAATCGGAGGTTAGTCTCCTAGTTTGAGTAGGAAACTCAAAACACAATCCAATAAGGAAAATGACTCCAAATTCGTCCAGATTTGTGGCCTTTTATTTAGGGGCACTTTTGGCATAGCAGACGTCCGAATTAGGAAAATCCTATTTCATAAGTATTTGTAGAAAATTGAGTTATCTTTCCAAATCTACTTGATTCACTTAAATCGGATGCTTGACCTGAAAGTTATGGCCAAAATACTATGACATATGCAAAATCTAAAATTTAGTCCAATCCGATTTTGACTCCAATTAGAGAAATTCCGATTTAGTCATCTCCTTGATTTGGTTGAACAAAACCTCATCTTCTAGGTCTTCTTAAAGTGTGCGTTCTTTCACCTTAAAGCTATTGTTTTCTCTCAATGACCTGCAAAATACTAAAATACCAAAACTAACAAAAAACATTAGAAAATAACAAAACTAAAGGTTTAGTAAATGCAAATTAAGGGGTCCACATATGCAATATTTGACACTCATCAAATACCCCCAAACTTACATTTTGCTAGTCCCTTAGCAAAACAAAACAAAACAAAACATAAAATGAAATCTTGAAACATAAATCCTCTTTCGTGGGAGAAACGATTGCATTTAGCGTATGCAACAAGCCTTTTAAACCCCTAGGACTCCCTAGTGGACGAGTAAAGTCTCGTGAGGGTTTGTCAGGAATGATACCCACAAACATCTTAAAGCACTATGTTGTTGAAAAATAAGAATTCAACACAAACACGTAGTTTATACATCATGAGTAAATTTAACAAGATGAACATCACACTCACATCATTAAGATATCAAAAATCATTTAACTCATAGTTGGAAAATTGAGACAACTCAGGCTCAAATGTGTGCAAAGTGAGACTAACATAGATTCATGAGGTTTCAATTTTCTTCAAAGGTTGTGTACCTCAAAATTCATAGAAATCTCATCAGATGAAACAACCAAGGCTTAAATCATTTTTTTTTTATCTCTCTCTTTTTTCTTTTTTCTTTTTCTTTTTTTTTCTTTTTAGACTGTGCAATGCCTAACTCCCTTAAGCTTTCTAGTTGACCCATGTAACGAGTGTTGAGCCAGTGACTCCCAAACCAGATGATCTTAGGGCACTAGATGTAGAAACATCCCTAAGGGCTTAATTACTCAAGTCAAAAAGGTTACGAAGTCAAACTAGTCATTCAATCAACCAAATTGAATTACTCATCTTTTGACGCGAACACTCAATGCTTAATGAGGCAAGAGACCCGGTTACTCAATAAGAACCCAAATTGATGATATTATTGTTTTTTTCTTTTCTTTTCTGTTTTTTTTTTTTTTTTTTTAATTTAAGCCAAGCTTTCATCAACAAATCATCCTACAAATCTCAAGATACACATACCTCAATTCAAATCTCATACCTCATAGAACCAATGTTAATGTGCTTGTGATAAATAATTCAAACAAGTGAAGTCTCTCTAATCCAACAGATGAGTCAAAAGATTCAGATTTCTAATGACATGCAGTATTCAACATGTTAAACAAACCAATGATATGTAAACCATAGTTGTGATGTAATCATGCTCAAACAACAACATAACACAATTTTTATTTTTTATTTTTTATTTTTTTGAAAATATTTTAGAACAAAAAGACAAATAAACATTGTTTTTTTTTTTAGATCAAAAAGACAAATAAACAAACAAACAAATAGACAGAGTTTTTTTCCATACCCCCAAACTTGAATTACACATTGCCCTTAATGTGTAGTTTAGAAATACATTACCAGAAGTAAGGAAACATCAAGGTGTGAAAAAGGCCAGGGCGTTCCCCAAACTTAAACACTAAAACACCTGTCAACAAAACTAACAACAATATTTTCTACTAGAAACAAACACCAAAAGGTTAAATGCTATCAGAAACAAAAATAAAATAACAAGAAATTTAATGAAAAAGTAAAAAGAACTCAAAAATTTAATGCAAAAAATAAAATAACAAAAGGAATTACCATACCTGCCCCGATCATGTGGATGTCCAACCAATCCTTTCCACCATTTCTTCATTAAAATTTGATAGCACTCTGGGAGGATATTTCCCCATCGTAAGTAGCCAACTTGCTTGCTTGAAAATATTTTCTTGGGACGATGATTCCTAGATTTATGTCATTGTCTGCATAAATCCTTGAGAATCTTGGCATACGATAGCTCTTTGAGACATTGAAGAATTGAAGCTTTGGATTCATGATGTGTCTCAAGAGGGATAATGATGAAGGAATGAGCTTCAGTACTCAGTTCCTTGTCATTGGATGGACTTGTATCTGCTGGGGGCTCAATTTTTTCTTCATGTTCAACTTGCTCCTCTTGTTCAATTTGGTCTCTGTGTTCAATTTGCTCCTCTTTCTCTTCTTGCTCCTCTATGTGCTGAATTTGCTCATCTTTTTCTTCTTGCTCCTCTATGTTATCCACAATTTCCTTACTCTCGAGTATGGTGGTGTCAGGGACATGCTCATAACAAGAATGGCTAGCATCATCCTCATCAATCATGTAGTGCCCTTCATCCATCAACTGACTTTGAAGCTCTTCTTCCTCCATTCTTTTTGACGCCCGTTACGCGCTCATATCAAGCATGTTAGGAAGGTCTATATAGACTTTAAGCATTTCATTGGTGGAGGATTGGATAAGATCAACACCCTAAGTTTTTTCTTAGTTTGTTTTCAATTTCCGCTTTCCTTTGCCTTACTTGTTGTAGCTTCAATTCTACAACCCTTGCTTTTATTTTTATCTTTAAGTTAAGTTAGATACGTTCCTTTAAATATCCTGTTACGCAAAACAACCAATAATCTTTGTGGTTCGATCACCCTTACTATAGTACAATCGATACGTACTATTGCGAGTGGTAAACTTATAAATTTAAAATCCACGTAGCCGCTTGGCGCGCTACCACATATAAAGAAGTAATATAAACAAAACAATTATCAAAAGTCTTCATCTTCATGAACAATCTGACACTTGAAATAACTTTGGACAAAAGATAACAAAATATTGTTCAACAATCAGGGAATAGAAAACTACTAAAAAATAAGCAACCACTTGGCTCAAGGGACCAGCACTTTGAGCTAGACCTTGAGTATTCTTTTAATCAGTCATTGAAATTTGAATCAGAAACAAAATAATCCAACTGATCTTCTAATCATTTAAACATCCCAACAAATATAAAATTAAGCAACTTTGTTTACAACAGAACTTTGTTGTTAAACGTAAATGTTGGAGTTCTGCTATTAACATGATATGTCCCAACCATCATATCCAGCCATGGATGAAATGTTGTATACAAGATCAAAATGTCTAATTTTTTAGTTTTCTTTTAACTCTTTTCAGGTAAGCCATAGCTAAAAGCACAATTCAAATTAGCAAAGCTTAAAGCATCTTTCCATGAATAACCTTAAAAGTAAGACCATCAAACATCTGCATATCTCATAATCAACCAAAATGAAACAAACAGCTAACAAAAAGTACAGCCAGGAATTCACAAAATCCAAAAAGTAATTACCTTTTACAAAAACATTTTCCAAATTTTAAACCAATGATTACCAGGCCAATAAACCATAAAGGAAAGTTCACAAATTTCTTCTCCTTATGTCAAGCACCACCAGGATAAAATTCAACTCGTCAACTAAAAACCAACGAGAGCCACTGGAAACTGCCGTATCTTGCGGCCAAACTCCACAAAAAAAAAAGAAAAAAAAAAAAAAAGAAGAAGAAGAAGAAGAAGAAGAAGAAAAACAGAGTGCAGCATAGTGCATGTGTGAAGGTGAATCTATACATCCAGTCATAAAGAAGCAACAAGCAACGCAGAAATAAACCATATGAGCGTGGATTACGACTGTATTAAGTAATGAAAACACCATCCAACAGATCCGGCTGGAGAGAGAGAGAGAGAGTACCTTTTTTTTGCATCGCCGAAGATAGATCCGACCACCTAATCCGTCGGAGACAAAACGCCAGTGAAGGATGGCCCGGTGGAGGGTGGCCGGCCGCCGAGAAGGGACGACCAATGAGTGAGCGGCGACGGCGGTTTCGTACTGAATTTGGAGAGAGAGAGAGAGAGAGAGAGAGAGAGAGAGAGAGAGAGAGAAAGAGAGAGAGAGAGAGAGAGAGAACCTTTTTTTTGTAGTGTCGCTGGAGACAGATCCGGCTGGAGATGGCCGGAGACAAATCTGCCAGAGACGAAACGCCAGTGAAGGATGGCCTGGTGGAGGGTGGCCTATCGCTGAGAGGGACGGGGACGACCGGTGAGTGAGCGAGAGGGAGAGAGAGAGAGGGGGGCGGCGGTTTCGACTAAGGAGGAGAACTCCGGTGAAGTGGCGCCGGCAAGGGGACGACCGGATGACGGGGGAGGCAGCACTATAAGGACGATGCAGAGAGAGAGGCTACAAGCGGTGGTTTCAATGGAGGAGGAGAACTCCTGTGAAGCGGCACCAGCAAGGGGACGACCGGACGACGGAGGAGGCAGAGCTGTACAGACGTTGCACACACACACACAGAGAGAGAGAGAGAGAGAGAGAATGCGTTGGAGGGGTCCAACCGGTTTTCAACCAAAAAAAAGAGAAGAAAAAAAAAAAACAACTTTATACATCAGCTTGTTGTGCGGGTGTTGTGTTAAAAGCGTGCAGGGATCATTTCTCTTACAAAGAAGCAATTTGGACTGAGTTTATAGGTGTAAAGATATATTGCGGAAGTATTGCAAATATTGGAGGACAAACAAGTTGATGTCCTGTTACAATAATATAAAAAATAATAATAATAATAATTAAAAAAAAAAAAAAAAAAAAAAAAAAAAGAAAAAGAAGAAGAAGCTTATATGCAGGTGCAGCATTGAGTCATTATCCTTTTTGCATTAGTTAGATATACGCAACGTCCATGGAGTAGCTAGTAACTAAGGACTGAATTGTTTCAGTTGATTTTTTGCAATAACCTTTTTGCTTTGTCAGGTAAAGTTTCAAAGGTGAGTAGATTCACTGAAACAATGATTGTGGAATGAATAACAATGAAAATTCATGACTAAGAGGTAATCAAAGTCACTGTTTCAGTTGTCTTTACATATACTCTTCACAAAACAGCATAGCGATGTCATCCAACAGGAGTTTGCAATTGAAAAGGTGGGGGGTTTTTGTTCCTTGGATATAATTATTATGGGATGGATTAAGTGAAGAAGTTAATCTGTAGGAATTCCGATTGTTTATTGTTCACCAAAAAAAAAAAATCAGAGTAATTATGGAGTTATCTTTGCTTTAGGATAAATTAAATTGCTGGGCAGTAAGAAATGACATGCTCTTAGAATGTGTAGCTCAAATTTAACATTTGAGATGGGTGAGTGGTTGTCTAAAGAAGAACTAGAAAGTAATAACTGCATTCACAAGATGTAGAGGCAAAATAGGAGGACATTCGAAGTCTAAAATGGTTGGTCAAGTGTAATGACGCTGCATTAAGGAGGATCAGCTTGATTCACCTTTAGGGTGGTATATGGGCAAGGGAAGGCCGGAAAAAATGTAGGTTGAATCAAATGAGATAAATATGATATCCTGTCCCTAGCAGCCGAATGACCCCAGATGGAGTTGGTTGCCAATTATGGATTTGATTGGTTGACTTCAAATAGTTGGAGTACTTATTTGCGATTTTGTTTGGAAATGCACGTTAAACTTGCTAAATCGCGGGGTCGAATACACTCTAAGCAAACTAGAGATAAAGATTGGTGAAAAGTTTTAGCCACCAAAGCAAGTCTCTAAATGAACTTCAATTTAGAAACATGAACTTTAATTCAACTTGAGGAATTCTTTCTAGAAGTAATTAAACAGATCAAAGAGGCAGAAAAGAGAAAAATTCTCGGAGCTATTAGCTAATAGGCTAACATTCTGTTAATAACAATCAAAAAGATAATAGATGTGTTAATGAGAGCCAAGCTCGAGTAATGTCCTCAATGCTTGCTTTTTAACATCCTTTCCGTACACTCCTTTTCCCAACTTCAAAGCCCTCTCCATGCCCACGACCCCATTGCTTTTCTTCAATCCGTCAACCAAGACCTTGAGTAACCTCTCATCACTTCCCGCTACTTCCAGTACGCTATCCATCGCTGCATCGGCGGCTGGAATCCGCCGCCCCCACCTCTTCATTGACTTATCAGAACCGTAAGCCTCAGAATATGCAGACCAAAAGCCACCCATATCCATTCCTCTTTCAAGACCCATCTCAATCTCTCTTATCTCTTGCTTTGTGATGAGTGTCAAAAAGTGTATATTTTGACCCATTAATTTACATTAGTTAAACCTTTAACTTTATTACTTTATGATGTTTTGTTTAGTTTTGATGATTTTACGTTTTTGCAGGACATAAAGAGAAGAATGGTTATTTTCAAGTGAAAATGCATAAAAGCTGGAGATTTGGAATTGCTGTGAAGTCGATCGATCGAATCTCAAGTTCGATCGATTGAAATTTTCCCGATGTCGATCGATCGATCGAATTTATGCAGAGCTGAAATTTCAGAAACCCTAGCTAACTCTATAAATACCATTATTTTCTCTTTTGTTCGGAGAGGTGGCCCTTGGAGTGCCCTAGGGGCCGATTTCACTGTATCTTAGGGTTTTTGGGTCGATTTTCACCTAGAACTTCAATCTTTTGTAAGTTTATTCGTTTTTAATGCATTCTTGTAGTTTATTTATGCTTTCTTTGTTCATGTCTAGCTAATACTTTCATCTAGGGTTGAGGATGAAACCTCACCAGTGAATAGAAATTGAGTTTCATGCTTGTTTATGCTATTTGAGTTTATGGGCTTGATTTCTCATTGTTCTATTTCGGTTTTTGAGATTATTTTTTGATATCTCCTGTGATTTCCGGATACAAGTGATGATTTGAAATGGTTTCATTAAATTGATGGCTTGGGTTTTCATGTATGTTGGATATTCATTGTGTTTCATTCTATGGATATATTTGATGATTTAGTTGAAACTAGATATCTTTTGTGATTTGTGGAAGAATAGATTCATTGAATAATTTAAACTATTTTTGAAGCAAAAGTAGAACATACCTAAGATTGGTTTGAAAGAATTCGAAATATGTGTGATGAGCATGAGATTAGGTTGTTGTGATTTGGTGAGTGTGGATTCCAAAACCCTAGACTCCTTTATTTTCATTATTTTTGTTTATGTTTTCTTTTGTTAAAAATCTCTAAATTTGGAACTATGTTAAAATAGGATTAGTTTGAATAGAGATTAATTTTCCCAACTCGATTCCCTGTGAGATCGACCTCGTACTTGCATAACGCTATATTGCAAACGATTCATGCACTTGAGAATACTTTATAATTTGCACATTACTTTGCACAAATTTCCTCCTCAAACTTGCACCTCTTACAATTACACTGGAAGCCCCATGTCTTTGACATTTCCTTGCGCTTGTTGAATGGCGAAAGAGCGTCGTATTAGGTAAAAGTAATCTCTTCGCCTGCCTTAACATCCCTTGAAGTATGAACCGTCACATAATCCCCTACATGCAAACGCCTTGCATTAGGATTACATGAATGGTTGATGAATGAAGCCAGTAGACATAGTCCAACACCATAATAACCACTATTCTTGCCCAGAACTTTGGCTGAAACCGCATCCTCAACCAGAGAATTCACATCCAAGATGCTCAAAATTCTATCCATATCAGGCTTCTCATTCGATTGGCCGTTCTCCTCTGCCTCAGGCCTAAAGAGACTTATGTCGGGAACCTCTAGCCCGTCCTCGTCTTCGCCAGTCCACAACGTATTCATCAAATTACAGGTTCTAGGACATTTTGTGAGGGAATCGGCAACTCTATGAATAAAATTCTTCCACATGACCAACTGGGCATTGTCGCCCGAATCTTCGCTTGGCAATATACCCCTCTCCGTGGCAATCTCTTTGGTGACAAACACCAAAGTCCCGGCATCAATGTTCTTTGTTGCAAATAGGCCACGCCCACTAATCCCAGACTTCCTGATCTGCACCGCACCAATGTACTCAGCGAGTTCCGGGGGCTTTCCTCGGTACCCATTTACAACCCAATCCGAGAGATCAAAAGCTCCGGTCCTCGAAAGAAACTCGAGCTTTTTGCATTTCTCCAAATACCCATTAAGGCTTTCGGCGTTCCCACTAGCCTGAGGATCGAGCAGAGCAGCCTTGAAGCAGTCCAAAGCCATAGAGTACCTATTCAGATTTAGCAGAATCTTACCTTTGCAGAGCAGGGTCTTGAAATGGGTACTCCCAATTTTCAGTGCTTGATCACAATCTTTCAATACTTGTGCGAATTCCAGCAGTCTTGACCGCGCTTCGGCTCGATTGGAGAGCGCTAAGCAGAGGGATTTGTGGAGCTTGGGGAGGTGATCTGGGTCTGGGTTTGGGTGCTGTTGGGTCTGCGAGATTTGGTCTTGGCAGAGGTTGATGAACTGACAGTAGGCAAGCACGGCCTCCTCCCATTCTTCTCTGAGGAGTAGCTCCGTGGCTTTGGATCTGAGTTGTTGCATTTGCTCTTCGGCCATTTCAATCTGTTGTAGTCCTTCTCTCATTTTTTGGTAATGGTGGATAGCACTGCTCTTCTTTTTTGATTGGTGAAGTTTTTTGTTACACGCGGATTACTGAAATGGAAATTGAATAAGGAAAATGGAATTGGAATGGAAGAAATGTAAGAACAATTAAGAACAATAAAATTGGTAAATGATATTATACTGAAATTAGGCAAATTCAAGGATGCCTAAAACCTCCGCGAGTGATTTAAGGTACTCCCCTCTATTTTCAGTCAAAGACTGGATACCAATTTTCATGCCTAAAATATTTAACTGGTCTTGTTTATATAGATCCACCTAAAGGCCACTAAACTAATAGGCCACTAACTAATAAGGCTCAAGGCCCATTAAACTATTAAGGCGGCCCATTAACTAATATATTCATTACAATACCGACCCCTTTAAGCACCTTGCTCACAAGGTGCGGTTATTTTTGCATATATATATATATATAAGCTTCAAAAACTGGTTGTTGTCGCTCCTTGCTTAAAAGAAAAAGCTGATGCCAACCCAAAAGGATCTGAAGCCCACTTGAAGAAGCAAAAGCCTTTCAAGCCCATTTGAAAAGAAATCTGCACCATTTGACCAACCCAAGACAAGTCGTACTCCATTTGCTGCTGGGCTGCTGGCTGACCTAAGTTGCTTCCAGGTAACCGCACCATAATAAATGAATGATTATCCTAATGCCACGTAGCTGGCACTTTCCCAAAACGCAACTCTCATAAGGAGAAACGGCAGAGCGCTCCCAAGCCCCAGCACCACCGGCAGTAGCCTCCGACTC
Organism: Alnus rubra; assembly: GCA_028654335.1. Lineage (NCBI taxonomy): Eukaryota > Viridiplantae > Streptophyta > Magnoliopsida > Fagales > Betulaceae > Alnus > Alnus rubra. The sequence goes on along the minus strand of JAJPGS010001777.1, from coordinate 83,375 downwards.
GAAATCCGACGAGTCGCCGTGGCCTTCGTCGGTGAACCCTTTCCGGCAGCGCCGGTGTTCGATATCGGCACTCACTTTATTTCCGTCGTGAAGATGTAAAACTTCATCTTCTCAAAACTTGCTTGCACTCTAGCTCCAATTCCATGAAAAAGAATCCCCAAACAGGTGGCTCTCACTCTCGCTAAATTTGTCCGTATAGAATTACGGGAGTGAAAATTCTGGAGATTGTAATCGAAATGCGAAGCCGTGAAAATCTGGAACTGTCCGTACAGTCTTCGCATCCTCTTCTCCTTCCGCGTGCTTCCAACGCCATCGGTGCTTCAAGGCAATAAAGTCCAGCCAATCCGCATACGACAGCACCATCTCAGCCACTCGCAAAGGTTGCATCCCAGATTTAGTGTGTCTAAGCTCGAACTTTGGATGTAGCCTTGCATCACACAAATTCTTCTCATTTTGATAAAGCTTTCCTAATCTGGAATTTGCTGCACCTCGAGAGATTCGGAAATTTGTGGAGGAATTTCGTCGAGCAGGATCTGTATGTTTTGGAATTTCGTTTCAGATTCTGGAGTTACTATGTGTTTTGGATCTATTTCTGAAAATATTGTGTATTTTGGAGCTTCATTTGGATCGATTTCTGGAAGTATTTCATCTCTCTTCTCCTCTTCATCGCCTTTCTTCTCTTCTGCTCCATTCTTGAATTTCTCTTTATTGTCGATCTCCTCAGGGACTGAAAAGCGTGCTTTAATAGCCTTAACAAGTTCGTCCCACCGAGAAACAATTTGAGTAGCGTTCAATTCCCGAAACCAAACACGAGCCTTACCGTACATATGATAGGAGCAAATAGAGAACCGTTGATGATCCGGCGTGCCATAGTAATCAAAGAATTGTGTAGCTTGGCCGCACCAAGTCTCCGGATCTTCATCGTCAAACCGAGGAGGAACGGCTGGAGGAACTGTCTTCTTCTTGTCGGGCTTTTCACTCTCGTCCACGGCCAACAGTTCTGCCTGCGGAAACAATTCGTTGAAGCGTTTATCTTGCCTCTCAAAAATTTGTTGAAGGCGTTCATTCTGTCTCTCAAAAATTTGCTCCAATTTTGCCATCATTTCAGCCATTAGTGTGTCGGATTGTTGCTGCTTGGCTTCTTGAAATTTCCGCTCAGCTTTGCTTCTTCCTCACATGCTCTAGAACTCCAGAGATCTCGAGTTGGAAATCTCCCAACGTCGGTCGAGTCGGTGTATATTGCAAATAAAATTCCATGGATCTAGGGCTGTAACTGAACCAAAATCAATGGATGTATGCTCTGATACCAATTGTTACACGCAGATTACTGAAATGGAAATTGAATAAGGAAAATGGAATTAGAATGTAAGAACAATGAAGAACAATAAAATTGGAAAATGATATTATACTGAAATTAGGCAAATTCGAAGATGCCTAAATCCTCCGTGAGTAATTCGAGGTACTCCCCCTCCATTTTCAGTCAAAGACTGAATATCAATTTTTATGCCTAAAATATTTAACTGGTCTTGTTTATATAGACCCACCTAAAGGCCACTAAACTAATAGGCCACTAACTAATAAGGCCCAAGGCCTATTAAACTACTAAGGCGGTCCATTAACTAATATACCCATTACATTTCTCCGTGGATTTTGAATTGAATTTTAGGGCTATGTAACGGTCACATTGCTTATTCTCTTATTCTATTCCATTTTACCTTCGGCCTCACACTTTTGTTGTAACGTCAACGGCTATCTCAGCTTCTTTATCAATATTTACTGTTAACACGTTGGTTTCACACAAGAAAAAAAAGAAAAGAAAAAAGGCTGCACTTCTTCTCTAACCGGATAAAAACCAGTTTATGGCTGAGATTTAATTTTTCTGTTTAAACTTAAAAAATCCTCTCCATTATATATATATATATATATATATTTGCGCAATTTATAGTGTAGTTAATGCTATGTTGGCATTTAAAATTTAATGAGGGTGACAATATATACATTATTATATATGTGAAATTTAATATAGACCATAAAATAAAAATAATTCTATTTCACAATTCTCTAAATTAGTCGTATGATTACCAAGTGCAGTGTTTTAAAAGTATTAATGTCTTTTTAATATAAAATATTCTCGTACAATCACAATCAAAGTAAATAAAAAGAGAATAAATTTGAAAAAAAAATAAAATAAACAAACTTATCTATATCATCTCATTTTTTTTTTTCTAATTTCTACATCATCTCATTACGTGTTAAAGAGTAATGCTATTCTTCACATTAAATTTTCACCGGTTGATGTAATATGTTTTAAGTAGCTTCTTATATCAGTCACTTCAAAAATTAAAAGAGTTAACCATTTAAAACACGTCACATTAACCGATGTAAAACTAGGATAAAAATGTAATGCGAAAGAGTAGCATTACTCCGTGTCAAATTTTTTTAAAAAAAAATTACCTTTTACCCTTTGAAGTATCCACGCTCTGGCGAATTAACCTCCACTATATCAATTTTGGTAAATGAACACCCCGATCTTTTCAACGTGTGTCAAGTTTAACCTTCCATCCACTTACCCGCCAGTTTAAACGAAAAGTCACACATTTAATGCATTTTTCCTTCCAAAAATGCCTCCGACCCCATCAGCCTTTATACCTGCACATGTCTGGGGAAGAAGACACGTTTTGACGAAATAATACAATCTCTCATTTCCTCAAACTCGTCAAGCCTGACACGACATCCACCACCCCCACCTTTTCGGGTCTCTCTTGCGGCTCCGACCCAGACACGGCGCCCAAACGCCAGAGAAGCTCCATCCTGGCGGCTGGAGAGTAATAGAAAATAAAGGGAAGGCAAAACACAGAGAAGCAGAGAAGAAGAGGAAGAACACAAAAAAAGTTAAGGACTACATTGTTACTGATTACTGTTGATGCTTGATTACATAATAGTCTAATATATAGACTTAAGAGAAGGGTAAGAACCAAAAGATAAAAGGAAAAACTAAGTGACAATTACATAGTTATGGGTTGAAGATCTTGTCACAGAAGATGGAGGAGGAATGGCTTCTCTGGTGACTTGCAGCAGTAGCTTTGCTTGGAGATGGAGAAGGAATGGCTTCTCTGGTGACTTGTCAGGAGTATGGTGCTTGTTGCTGGAGTTTCTTGCTGCAGAGATTTATCCTCTAATATTCCCCCGCAAACTGATGGTAGGAACTTCCTTCAGTTTGACTGTTGCTTCTAATCATCATTTTTTAATTGCAACTAAACATAGAAATTACAACCTAAAGGTCTAAAAACAACAAGCTTACAAAAAAGAAGGGCAATACATAAAAGAAACAAAAATACAAAAAAAGAAATGAAATACATAAAAGAAACAAAGACAGGGATAAAAGGTGCAAACGAAATAGGGCCAACTATGGGCCAATAAGAAATAAGCCAAATGGCTTTAAAATAAGCTTGGAACTTTGACATTTTTCACAAGCAATTGGACCATCAATGGGTCAAGGAAAGAGCCAACAAAGGGCTGACATGGGCTTGGGCTTTTGGACAATTGCCACAAGCGAGACATTGGGCCAACAATGGGCCAAAAAAAGAGCCATCAAAGGGTTGACATGGCTTAGGCCTTTAAACATTTGCCACAAACTAAACAATAGACAGAAAATGGGCCAAAAGGAAAAGGGTCAACTGTGAGATATGCCTCATTTTTTTTTTTTAATTTCATAAAGTGCTAGCATCGTTTGATGCTTTTGAGGATAAACACAAGGCAAAACAAAGAAAGAGATTAGACGAAATAAGAGTGAGTGAGAAAGAGAGGAAGACTTCAAGCATTTTTTGTGCTTCTGACTTTGAGGAGATACTGACCAAAAATAAAACAAAGAAAAAGAGGAGATCAAAAGAATGAAGAAAAGATAAGAAAAAAAGAGGGGCACTGAGCTGCCGACAGGAAAATAAAGGAGAGGATCGGAAGACGTGTTAGGCACAGGAGGGAGGGAGAACTGAAAAATTTTGGAGAGGGAGACTGACATTGAGGGCTGGAAAGCATGGAAACGTGGCAGAAATGAGACCAAGAGAAGAAAAAAAGAGGACGGTAGCTGCTGCAGATGAGATAATGAAGAAAGAAGGTAACAAAGGAGGCAAGAAGAAATGAGTATTAGAAAACAAGAGGGAATGACCTTCCTCTGTTTTTTTTTTTTTTTACTGTAACCGAGAAATAGAAAGAGAAGAGATCTGGCAGCTTAGAAAAAACAAGGAAAAGAGCGAAGACACAGAAGAGAGAGAAGAAAAGACAAGAGACTGGCTTCTGTAATTTTTTAATGAGAGAAAATATAAGAGGACAGCAAGAGAGAGAGAGAATCAGAACAGAGAATAAAAAAAAAAATGAAATTAGACAGAGAGGGAGAGAGTCTCAGATGGGGGGCCGAGAACAAAGAGAAAGGGCTTGTTGGCTGTTGAAAGCCGATACGCAGAGACGAGAGACTGAGAAAAGAGGAGACTTTGAGGAAGAGCTGGGTTTTTTTGATTTTTTTTTTTTAATGGAGATTGAAAAGAAGAGAGGCTGAGAAAGAGGGATTACGTGTAAAGAAGAGAAGGAGACGTGAAGACTGAAAAGCAGACAACAGACATGACGCAGAGGAGAAGATAGTCGAGACGGTTGCTGCAGTGACTTGCATCTAGAGAAAACTGAGTGAAATGGCGTTGGCCATATTACAGAACCAGATTGATTTTCAGAGATTTTTTGTTCTGAGCGGAAGGGAACACTTGAGGAGGCGTTTGATAGAATGCCTCAGGGAGAGGTAAGACAGTTGCAGAAAGAAGAGACAGCATTGGGTGAAAGGAATGGAGAAAGTTTGCATATGTTAGAAGGAGGGACGACAGTAGATACGGTAATATAAACAGAAAACAGAAGAGAAAGGGTGACAGTAGACGTGAAGGGGAAGGAGGGTGGGCTAAGATAGATGAGAAGAAGAGAAGGATAACTAAAGAGAAGTTAGACATTTGTCTGTTGTAGGCAGAGAACAGAAAACAGAGAAGCTTCAGGAAAGAAAGAACGACGTTGGTCGATTTTCAGGCTCTGATACCATATTAGAAAATAAAGGGAAGGCAAAACACAGAGAAGCAGAGAAGAAGAGGAAGAACACAGGAAAAGTTAAGGACTACATTGTTACTGATTACTGTTGATGCTTGATTACATAATAGTCTAATATATAGACTTATGAGAAGGGTAAGAACCAAAAGATAAAAGGAAAAACTAAGTGACAATTACATAGTTATGGGTTGAAGATCTTGTCACAGAAGATGGAGGAGGAATGGCTTCTCTGGTGACTTGCAGCAGTAGCTTTGCTTGGAGATGGAGAAGGAATGGCTTCTCTGGTGACTTGTCAGGAGTATGGTGCTTGTTGCTGGAGTTTCTTGCTGCAGAGATTTATCCTCTAATAGAAGGTCTCGAAGCGGAAGTCGCGCGCTTTGAAGCGGTCCCTTCATCACGGCGGACCCGTCCAACTTCCGCCAGATGGTGCAGCAGGTGACGGGCGTGAGATTCGGAAATGATTATGAACACGATTACGTTATATTATAAACACGATTCCAACTTCCTGCAGTATATATATGAACACGATCCATCGCTCCATTTTGTAATATCTCAATCTCTCTAACTGACTCCCAGGAAACGAATTTTGATTTTTGTCTGATGATCTTTTGCTGTAATGAAATGTGGCTGACCAAGCCCACCTTATAAAGAGATCACAGTCGTCTCCGCTGCCATGTCGTTTTTACTTATTAGGTGGACGGAAGAAAACTTGAGACGAAAGCTCTGTACGTACGTATGAACAAAAGGTGGCCAGACCAGATCGACAAAATGGATTTAAAAAAGAAAAAATGATGCTTGCCGCGTGGGCTACTCAGTGCCAACGGGAGATCACATGAAGTTGAAGAAGTATAATGTAAGATATCTTGCCGACACAGGGAGAGAAGCTTTGTTCACCTCTGTTTTAGAACATGAAAACAGAGGTGAACAGAGCAAACATTTCTCTAAACTGAGTTTTGAATGCAAAATTTCATTTTTTTTAAACAATTTTCATTGAAATGATCGAGCACAATATATTATTGATTCATATATAATTAGAGAAACATAGCATTGAACTGATCACCTCTTCTTTTTCTCTTAAACCTGAATGAAAGTTGTTGGCTACTCTACCTGGATTAATCACTGGCATATGAAGTTTACACCATGATTTAAGTTCATGGTTCTGTAAAAACAGACTCGTCAAAAAGAAAAATGGTTCTGTACAAACTGAAAGAAGTCATACTTTTGGTTTCTGTATAAGGATGAAATGAAGCAAATGAAATGTTCTGCTTTCCTTGCTGGAAGTCCAACAGTTATTATTGTTTAGAAGGCAATAAATGTGATGGGTCAAGTTTTGCTTCATCTTATGAGCCTCAGGAGTTTGGAAGGATAATGTTTCAAAGAGAAAATAATTTGATGCTATTTGTGCAACTTCGGAGGACATAAGTTGTGTGTGTCTTGAATATTTAATGTATACAACTTTTTGGCAGTGAGATCGGTGGCTGCTACTGCAGAAGGTGTTTCTGTGTTTGATGACAAATCCATGCAGCATCGACACCCTTTAGGCCGTTATTCTCCAACCTGTAGCCGTGCACCAAATCAAGACAAGTTTTCTTTCCATATCATGCAGCAGAAGACACGTGAAGAACCGAGAAACACGCACTCAAGGATCACACGTTTTCCTTTAGATATTCAGCACCGAATGAAGAGACACACCCGGTAGTGCACTAAAACGGGAAGGAAGAGGCGCTGAACACGTTCTTTAGGAAGTTTCTACAGCAGCTCAATATACGTTTTGTTTGCATGGTTTTCTCCAACGGCTAGTAGCCGTTTGGGCAATCTATCGCAATCCAACGGCGATCCAACCCGATCGTGGCCAGCCAGTGTTCTGGGTGCGGCGTTGGTGCAGCACTGGGTGCTGTGATTTGCTGTGGCTACCTGTGGTGGGGTGAAGTCGTGTTGTGGTGCGGTGAAGTCGTGGTGCAAGCTGTTTTTGGTTTGGGAAATGCTAGAGTTCCCACCCCTATCCCACTCCCATCCCACCAACCCTAAGTGATTTTAATTTTTTATTTAATAAATTCATTTTTAGATTTTTGCACTTAGGGAGTGGTGGGATGGGAGTGGGATAGGGGTGGAAACACTAGCATTTCTCTTTTGGTTTATGACTACATGCCCAACCGGACACGTGGACACACGGTTTAATTTCAGTTAAGGGGCAATTTTGGAAGGTAAAGCGCATTAAGACTTTCTGTCTAAACAGACGAGTGAATGGACGGAAGGTTAAATTTGACACACACTGACAAGTTCAAAGGGGTCATCTACCAAAATTGATACATTGGGAGTTAATTCGCCAACCCATAGATAAAACGGGGGTAAAAAGTAATTTTTCCTTTTTTTTTTTATCTTTTTTTTTATGCATTTCAGGGTCAATCCAACGAGCATGTAGTAGCTTAGAATCTGCTCATGGTTTTAAGTGTTGGCATTTATCAACATAGACTAAAGGGAAAAATCTAACACAAGGTATCTAGCACACATTATCTAGTCGATCTTTCTAATTTCTTATACCAGACTATCAGAGGCTCTAGGAGGAAGTGAAATGGCTCTGGGTCGAAAGATATCAGTAATAGAGGAAAGCGAACCCTCCCACATTTTTCCCATTCAGTCCCATGCCTTCTCTAAGAGTATCCTGATACAAGTTTGAATTATAAGGTTATAATAAATCTGGAGAAGCCTTTTCTTGTGGAGCTGTATTGATCATTTGCGCTTTAGGCTAGATCTATTTTTTTTATTTATTTTATCAGAAAACTCACATTCTTAGAAGCATGGAAAAAGGGTTGCTTAGAAAAAATTCAACAGAACAGGGTTTGGGGGCATCTTAAAATTCACTATTACCATGTAAGAGTGTACGCAGCATTTATGATGTATTCAAACTATCAAAAGTACAAATCATCATAAATTTAGTAATTAACCATCACAGGAACATGTTAAGTACCACTCTTTAGGATCTTCTGACTTCCTGCAATTTTAAACGCTGTCCAGAATTCCACATCCATGGACCATGAGCATGCATAATAAACCAGAATGCTGTTTTCCATGTAGAACTGAAGAGTGATTTTCTCAAGTATGGCCAAAGTCGCTCTACACAAATCCACTGGAAAACATCCCAAAGATACTCCAACTAGAATCACCAAACAGGATGATTGCGACACTCCTGCCACAAAGATCGACCATTTCTCAAGGCTATATACAGATTGAAAAAACTCCCTGCAATTTTGGCAATGCTGCCTGTAGACATTCCCAAAATGCGGGAAAAGTATCTGGGCATCAATTCTGCGATACCTCATGCAATGAAGAGAACAGGAAAGCATATAACAAGATAAGGATTTTAGAACACCACTCTTACTTTCCACTATTTGCATTTTCCATTCAATTTGAGAGAGAGAGAGAGAGAGTAACAAAGCAGAAAGATATTACAACAGACATTATTTCCAACTGTTGTTTCATTTAAATCTGCAAAAAGTCTCACCAGTGCTATATTGCTTAATGATTCAGAGGATGAGTTGAAATTCTATCAACTCAAAATTTCTTCAGAAAGTACATTCCATCTCTTAGTTCCAACTTATCCTCAGAAACTAGACCAGATAAGAAGCTCTGAAGCTGTTGGAGTGATTTATCATAAGGGGGATCAGCTACACAAAACATCTGCAACAATGTTTTTAAAGTAACTTACTTGGAAATCATGCTATCTGTACCTAAATCAAATTATGGGGCAAGTAAAAACAATTCTTATCTTGAGAGTATTATGCATTCAATCTAATGCCATGCTTCCAAAATTTGTGAGCATCGCCAGATAAATTTCTACAAGAAAATGCCATTTAGAGTTATACATGGAACAATATGACACTTGATAAAGTTCATCAAGATGCATAAGCACATTTACATCTTCGGTTTAATCCTGATACTTGACCAAATCATTGTCCAAGGCCTGCCAAAACTGAGATGCTTACTAAATTTTCCCAAAAGCAACAAATCTAAAATCTTTTATCTCCAAGCATTCACATTTTTAGTGTTTTTTTCCCCCTTCTTGGAAGTCTATTTCAAAAACTATTATTTGACAAAGATATGATCAGCCACAGCAAAAAATGTGTCGGCAAAATCTGGAAGGTTACAAAACAACAAGTCAATGCTAGAGGTTAAGGCCAGCCATTTGCTGAGTGAAGAGAGAAAGTCCTACTCTCTTTTTCTTTTTCTTTTCTTGGGCACAAATAATTCTGCTTGACCTTCTTGAGTTAGAGTAGCTTTTGATTATAGTCCTTAGTCCAAAAATGAAACACCAGACCATACTACCCTATACATGAAAGTAAATATCCTTCAAAACAGGGCCTAATGTCTGAGTACTTCCAAATTTATATGAGAGACAGTTAGGATCTGAAACACAATGGACCAATTTTTTAAACAACCCAACAACCCATTAGTGTGAATATTTAGAGTTCATCAAGAATGCTCTAATTCGCATCACTAACCTCATAGACAGTCATTTCCCTCCGTAGTTGATCTTCGGCAGAGACGACAGACCTTTCTCCATCCTCATCACCTGCTACAAGGTCCTCAGAACTCCCACCATTTCCACTATTCTTACTAGTTTCAATCATGCCTTCCATCAGGGTAAACACATGGTCACTAGAGTCTGCTCCAAGTGATTCTGCAAGGATTCCCTAATTACAAAAAGGAAGGTGAATGCAATTAGTTTCCTCTTGACTCCAGTCCTTGAAGATTGTGATATTAAAAAACTTCAATGAATACCAACTCTCTACCTGATTGAATTTTAGCCAGCGCTAACAAAGAAAAGACAAAAGGTTGACTTCCCAATCATACAATTCAAAATGACCACAAAGTCAATAAAGAAGATTGGAGCAATCGTAAGTATAATGAGGAAAGTTGTAAGCCAAAAAGGAAATTTTCCCAAGCCAGTAAATCTGACAGTGTTTTGGCTACTTAAATCTATCAAGTGTCCAACACAAATTGATCATTCACTAATATGAGTCATTGAAATTGACAATGAGCTGGGGGTTTCCATTAAATCATTGTATGTCAAACACTACTTGATGATAAAAAAAACTTTATCAGATACCTTGCTTATCCAAAAATTTATCCTCCGATTGAGTACGTCTACAGGTATCCCAATAGCAGCTGCAAGACTTTTAGAGGTCCAACTGAAAGTGGAAAATGTCAATGCAATTACGCTATTGATGATTAGCATATTTTAATGCATTCATATAATTCGCATGGTTACCTTGTTTGCTCTTGAAATTTCATAATAATTGCTGCATGTACAGGAGCCACTGTGAACTGCACTGCCCTGTCTTCAAATTGCAACTCCAACTGCACATCCACGATAAAAATATGTAATGTTATCTGAGTGATTTAGGACAGGTGAGAGAAGGAAACCTACTTAGAGAGATATCTCAATATAGGGCATCAAATGGCATTTTATAAATTTCAAGGCACGTAACCTTTACTGTGCCCAGATTTTTCTTCCACAGAAGCTTACGAGGGGTTTTGATTTCATTAAACCTCTCTTTGCATAATCAGAGAGCAGCTTCTCAACAGGATCGGGTACATTAAGGGCCTCATCCTAAAAATTTTCTTCACGTTTAGTAGAGCAACAACAATTTGTTAAAAAGAAACACTTATTATTATGAGAACAGAAGAAATTTTGATCCAAGTATGCATAGTGTTAGCAAGGGCCACAGATATAGGTATATATTACATGGTGCTTGCGTTTCTCTTTTTTCATGAGAATGCAGTAAACAGACACTTCATGCAGAGACGGTAGAGAAAATATGTGTAATTGCAGAGAGAATGAAAATATGCCCTCTCGTCTTAGATATCCCGCCAAGTGATGTCAACACATAAGCAAGTACGCCATCATGTCTTTTCCCACTATCAATACCAATAGCAATATTGTCCAACCTACCTGGATTGTAGGCCAGAAATTTGAAGATATTATTGTAGCATCAAGAATATCCATGGACACTGCATTTTCCCCCAGCTCAGCCCCTAAGAATCAATTCACCCAAGGTTACTTGATTTTTTTTTTGAACAAATAGATTATAAGATACTAAGACGACATTTTGGCACCTAATGCAAGTAGCCTATAAACTGTGATAGGGTGGTATGGATCAAGTTTGATGGGGCGCCACCCCTTTTAATACATGTTTGTCGAGTTTTGCAATAATTTCAACCATTCGATGGATTAAGGATATCTTATGTAAGAGACAATAAATAAAAAATATTAATTAAATGCTTCTTTCTGTCCAAAAGATGAACCTTATTTTGGGCTCATACATGCAATACTAATCAGTAAGCATATAGGTCATATTAATACACCAATTTAAGCAGAGTTTAAAGGTCATCCCTCCTCATAGTATGTAGATTTATTTGGATGATTTGGATTTGGAAAATATCTTGCCACGGAATGTTAAAATCGGCAAGCCCCCACCAAGCTTGACGGAATTTTGCTCTATCATAGTTTATCATAATTTTAAATACGAAAGTTACCCGTCTGAGATGGCCGAATGGTTGCTTTTATATTGGTGTTTGTCCTCTTTGAATCTGTCGGGTCATTGAGCATTATTTCTCATTTCTGCATGCTGCTCTCTCCAAAATGTTTCTGCAGGATGACAGCACAAATATGAAAATTAAGGTGGGAAATTTTATCACAACAAAGGGAAACCCTGATGTCAACTTCAACCAGAAGGCCTAGTTGAACAGACTACAAGCTTCAATGAATAAACCACCTGCCTTGAGAAGTTCTAAAGTACGTAATTCTGAGTCAATGTCATAATCAGATTTGTTGAGAAGCTTTTCAGCCAGCATAACATAATATTCATTGACTAGTTGGTCCTTTGAACCAATTATGCCAACAATCATCCCAAATACATCAACCTTCCTCCGGTTCCTACTACCTTTAGATGGGTCAGCTTCGGCAGGATCAGGCTCCCAGCTGAAAAGGAACAATTCATGGAGACATATATATCAGCAGATTAACATGGCAAGCTGAAGGGTACAGTCAAATACATGTCATCCACAAACATGATAGCATAACCATACCGTAAAGCATCGATCCATGCTTGCTTCTCATCGGTGATGAAATCATCATCAACACTAGTATTCTCTTGACTTTCTTCATCTCTATTTAATTCTTCAAGAAGGCAATCTCCAGTATTTCCAGATATATTTGGATTTCCACCAGTCCCACCAGTCCCGCCAGTAAGCATTGTAACAATAATTTTATTGTATCTTTCCTTCCCCTTAAGTAGTCTCTTATTGGTTCACCAACTGCTTCAAGAAAAACACCTGCTGGGTCTATTGTTCTTAGTGCTTTGATAGTTGAGACATATTGATGCAATATATCATTAGTTGAGGCAACAGCAGTAAGAAACGATATTGTAGCGCTGAGATAAATGATTCAACCAGCTTAGAATGTTGTCCAGTATATTCAAGAAATTGTTTTAAATCTTCAATAGCCTGAGATCTGTAAAATATATAGAGAAGATTTAGGAAAGGAGAAATGGATCAAGGAGTCACCCAAGAATATCTGATGTCATATCATTAGTTCTAATCATCCAACAGACAGAAAATAATGCTTTAAATAGGTATGACCTATACCCTTTCAATTTGCTCTCGTAATATGGCATAGAGAAAAGAAATGAGATTCATGTTAGTCTTTTAAAAAGACTGTGTAATAAACTTCATAATAGCTTCTGTGGAAAATGCATTCGTGTGATATGCAGTTTTAGTCTACATCTTACGTATTAAACAATATGCACAAATTCAAGGACAAGATCAACCTTCACATACATATCCTCGCCAGCAAAATAAAACACTAAATAGGCAAGTGAAACCTAATATAAGACTCTTCATCTCTTCAAGCTACAGAGTGATTGTTCACCCACACTGCCGGATAAGATGGTTCAAATTAATGCCCTGTAATGCATCAAAATTGAAGCTGAAATGTAAAATCCCTTTGAATCATATTTTATTCAAAGATATACTGGAATTTATTAAGAAATTCTCTATCACATAACCAATGAGTCACAAAGTATCCCCCTCTATCAGTCCAACAAATTCTTCAATATAAACCACAATTCTTTTCTACATTTTTAAGATTCAAGTATAGAGGTCAAAAACCACTAAAGCTATCCCTTTTTATTCTGTAATAGGAAACAAGTGAAAAAACCAGATTAAGATCACCTGGAGGATAATCCACAATTATCTCAAATAATTTGGCTATTCTCAAATCTTGCAATGTCTCATAAACAAAATACTCTAGCCGCAGCTGCCATCTAACAAGTCCTTCAGAGGGTGTATCAATTCCAGGATAGCATGAAGAAGGATGTGAAGCCAAAGGTGATTTTTGACCAGATGAAGGACTATCATAACTAACAGAGTCACCAAGATAAGCAAGAAGTGCACGCAAGAACTGGAGAGGCACAGCCTGGGCGACATATCTCCAAGCATGAGGAGTCATTTATTAGTAGCATAAAAATAAAACTAGAAAATAGGTTGGAGGAAACTAGGAAACGCAAAACATGGCATGAGAAACAATATTTAAGTTTACATAATCTTGCAGATGACATTGATTCTGTGCAGGAAGCACTTTTGGGCAATTACAGAAGTTCCTTTAGTCTAATCAAACTGCTGCTTATGAGAAAAGGACCACTCCCTCCATCCTACAATAGATGAAAGTTTACAAACAACACCTATTTTAATGAGACATAGATTCTTCTTAAAACGGCCTTAGCTAGGCCAAGAAAAGTGGTTCAAATTTGAGAAAATGTGAGTTCAAATTTAAAGGTAATATGGGAAGTTCAGTGGATAAATGCTTTCATTTCGGAAGATTTCATCTACTCTGGAACAGCCCAAAAAATAAAAGACATCTATTGTAAGACGAGGGAGTAATACATTTTGCACATGTACATATGATGAGCAATACGTAATTTATATCAAATACCCAAGCATATACTTTTGCACAAGTACATATGATAAGCAATATATGTAATTTATGTCAAGTACCCAAGCATATGTTTAAACCAAATGAAATAACATGCCCGACTGATACCACTATAAAACTTTCAACAATTGGCCAATAACCTTCCTTACATGATACTATGATAGACAAGAAACCATCCATCATATGGTGTAGATCAGTAAAAGCAAAGTCAATAACTTAAAAAGTGCATCAGATTTATTAAATCATATGTACTATGCAAATGAAAACAACTTGGATAGATAAACTATTGACAATTTAAGACATCAAAAGTTTTAATAATTGCTTTGTCGGGGGCGGGGAGATAAGGTTACACAAAGACAACAATATAACCTGTATCCATCGTTTAATGGACTCCAGAACAGAACTCCTGTAATCATCACCAGCCAGATTATGTACTTTAGCCTGTCATGCATACAGGAATATTTAGATGAGACCCAAAGGTGAGTTACATATAAGAAAAAAAAAAAAAAAAAAAGTGAGCAGATACTTGAAAAGAGACTGTACAATAGGATATTGGGAAGAAAAAAAGAAGTAAAAGAGACAATGCGGAGGTGAACAAAAATAAGCTGGACATGTATGACCAAAATAGAACACATACTCACCTTTAGAAGCAGAAAGATAACAGAAGCATAGGCATCTTCAGTCATAGACGTAAATCCAAGATTTCTGAGATCACGAACAACCTTCCCAATGTTCTTCACCAATTTATTGTTCTCTGAGAACCTGACTTGGTGATAACATACATCAATATCCATTTCACCAGTTCGGTAGGCAAGTTTGCTTTTTTCATCTAAATCCATGTCATCTTTTTCTTGAGATTCACTGTCACCATTAAGCTCTCCAGCCATGATTGTACTTAACTCCTCCAACCTTCCCTTAAAATACCAGTGGAGTATCTCTAAGAACATTTGCAGAGTTTAAAAGAAATGGAAGTTACTGACAGGGCATTGTTAGACGAAAAGAGGGGCAAAATAAAAGCAGATATGCATGGAGTGGTAAAACTGATACACGACATAAGGCTTCTAAGAAAGGCTTCCAGCCTAGATAATCAATTATCTTTTTGATAAGCAATTCATTTCATAAAAAAGCACAGAGGGGCGGAACCAAGTACACAAGTAGAAGAAAACCACAAATCAAGAAACTCTAATAAATTAGAAAAACAAGAACAGTTGTAAGCATCCATCCAAATAGAAGGAGTTTTGAACACAATGGTTTTTAACTTTGTTACAGTGCTCTCACAATCTTCGAAGTTTCAAGTATTGCGTTCTCTTCAAATGCATCATGTTAAGCACCGAGTAATCACCTTCCACACTTCTATAATGCAGTGGCTTTTAAACTGACCTCTTCAACAAGCCAACAACTCTACCACTCGCCAGCCATAACCCACTCAATCCAAGAAGGCAGAAAACCGATACAGAGCATTGTTTTACTCTTACATCACCCCTAGTCTCATGTGACCTGTACTGAATGGCGGAGAACTGAGCGGTGGCAAATATATAAAAAATACACCTGGAAGAACAATCCAAGACATAGTGAATCAAGACAACAAGGAAGGCTGCCCAATCTGCATCTAGTTTCTTGATGAGTTCAGCTACTCTGGTATTTCCAGAAAGTACCAGTGCCGTTCTGATATTGGTACACAAATGAACAAGGGAGGGTGGAACAAAAAGAACTTAGAATGAAAAATCTGATGGGCTTCATCTAGTACTGTGGATCACCAAAAAACATAGATATTAGATGATTCTTAAAGCCTCTCCATTTCAATCATATTGCTCATGGGTACACAACGCTTTGGAAAGAAAAAGGTGATGCACATTTTCTTTCTTGGGTTTCTTACCTATTTTTTTGGCAAGGAAGCGGGGGAGCTGTGGTTGTGAGGGAACTCCAGAAGTAACAAAATAATTTAGATGGCCTCGGTGGCCGCACAGAAGCCATTGTAGCTCCCGACGATCTCTTGGATCGAATCGTCACTGAGAGTGTCCAGAATCCCTAGGTTACGCACTAACGAAGTCGCTTCCTCCTCCGTCGCCATCACCCTTTTGAACAAGCCTTTGGGTTTGCCGCCAGTGGTTGAGAGTGAAAGGCGAAGGGAAGGTTCTGCGGCGCACTCGGTTTCCGCTCTGATTGTCACGTGCCAAGTGTTACTCGCGCTCTAAACATGAAATTTGTTAGTGAAAAAGACGACAAAGCCAAAGCGACAATTACGGGAGTGTATTTTAGTACCAAATAAACGATGCCCTCGTTTCAAACTCTCTCTCTCTCTCTCTCTCTCCATGTTGTGTGCCATGAACGATGAGACCAAGCGAAGATAAACGAGCCAACACGAAGATATTGCTGACGTCACTCGTGGCCATAGTGGCGGAGACGACGATGTTCCCAATAGACCTGACTAAGACCAGGCTTCAGCTCCACAGCGAGTCCTCAGCGGGGCGGACCAACGCGTTCCGGGTGGCCTCTGAGATTGTCCGCGAGCAAGGCCCAGTGGGGCTCTACAAGGGCCTGTCCCCAGCTATTCTCAGGCACCTCTTCTACACGCCCATCCGGATCGTCGGCTACGAGCACCTGAGGAACGTCTTCTGCGCTGATGCTGGCTCCCTTTCGCTCTCCGGCAAGGCTCTCATCGGCGGTTTCTCCGGATTCGTCGCTCAGGTAAGAGCCCCTCTCGTTTGTCTTTTCGATTTATAGGTTTTCTGTTTAATTGTTGTTGCTCTTTAATTATTAGTTTTGTATAGAATTAGTTCATAATTGAGAGGCAAGTGTAGCCGATTGACTAGTGATATTTTCCCAATTCCAACACAAGACATAAAATTGGTAAAGTCTTACCTGAAGACACTATTTCAGAAATGTAGAAAGAAATAGGTATTGTCTTGAACAAAGCCTTGTCTAAAATCGCCAATGAAGAACTCAAAACCGAACAGTTTTGCTCAACAGTGTAAACTGTTATGGGCCGCCAAAGCTGATCGCATGAGGGGCTTTGATACTGGTAAAGAAGCAGGTCTTTGTTAAGTTGGTTTCCTATTTTGGAAACCCTAACTTAAGAAAGAAAAGATATTTAACGTGAAAATTAAAGGTAGGCCAATTCGAGGAAACCTGGACCTCTTTGATAAGAGTAACTTGTTGGAAACTGTGCAATTGATCGTCTTTTATTCCTGAGGGACTTCTTTTATAGCTTACAAATGAGAAGCACAAAATAGATAGAAAATCCCCAAGTTATCATATAAAATAACTTATTGATCCTAATCAAATAAGATAACTAATTACAAGCCTATTGACCTGCCACTCAAGGGATGTATACCAGCCGAGTTCGGGGCGAGTGCATGCCCAAGCTCGGCTCATTTAAATTTAGCACGAGCTCGAGCTCATAACGAGTTTTAAAAATTAAGCTCAGCTTGGCTCGCAAAAAAAAAAATACCGATCTTTTGTGGTAAAGTGATTCAGGTACTACTAGTTCCTAATCTTTATAGTTTACATTACTATGAATTGTATACTTATACGTTAGAATTTAGGAATTATGTGACATTATATGACTATAATTTATAGTTATAGCATTATAGGCTTATATATATATATATATACACTTAATTATATCACATATGAATCTTTATATCATATATATATGAATTGATAGATCATATTACATAATTTACATGATTAGATCATACTTAGTCACTAGTCATATAAAATTCTTGTTGATATGAATGATGAATCATATGTTTATTACATAATTTACATTATATAATGAAGATCCACTATGTCATATCAGTATATCACCTAAATTCTAAGATTTAGTATCATATAAATGAGCGAGCTGAGTTTTTTACGGGTTTGTATCGTTTAATAATCGAGTATAGTTTCGTGTCCACAAATGGCTCGTTTAATAACTGAGTCGCGCACGAGCCAAGCTTTATCGAGTCGAGCCCGAACGAGCTCACAGGTAGCTTTGCTTCATTTACACTCTGTTGCCACCTCTGTGAGCAAAGAACGGGATGAGGGTAAGACAATTGATGTGTTGAAGTCTTCGACCTACAAGCAATGGCCGAGCACACTAGTGTGTAACATTGATAACAAGGATAACAACAATCTTTTGGAAGTCCTCTTCGCCCATGCACATTGAAGTAGAGTCCATGTTGCTTCTAATTCTGAACCAAAGTTCCACAGTCCTCTGCCTTACGGTTTCCTCTGCCCCCTTATCCTGTTGTAACATTCCTCCTCCTTTTAAAAGGCCCTTGTCCTCAAGGGCAAAGGAGGGAAAGCGGAGCTGGAAGTCAGCAAAGTTGTCCTAATTAGCTTAGCTGGGGACAAAGCCTTGCCAATGGACCAATATCTCCTGCTGGTTTTTCTTGTTTTAGTGATCCGAAATAGCTTGAGGTGTTGGTACTAAAGAGTTATCCATGATATCCAGGGGAGGAAGTGTAGCTTGCACGACAACTCTTGTGCCTAGCTTGTTTCTTAAGGAGAGACACATGAAATATAGGGTGAATTTTGGATCCATGAGGTAGCTCCAACCTACATGCAACTTGTCCGATCTTCTGAAAATTTTTATAGGGTCCATAAAAACATGGAGCAAGTTTCAGATTTTTTCTAACATCAAGGGAGGAGTCAAGGACCGCAGGTATGGTTGTAGACATAAGTAGACCCAATCACCCACCTGAAACTGTGCTTATCTTAAACTAACTTCATGCGATTTTGGGATTCACGTAAATGCTCCCTAACATTCTGCAACACTATCTCTTTGGATAAGAGTTTGCTCCACCAATTCCAAATTGGTGGTACCAGGAACAAAGGCAAGTAGTATGGGTGGTTCACGTCCTCAAAAGGTGTTTTTCACGTTGAAGTATTTGTTGTGACAGTAATTTTAGGATCCTAAAGAAGCAGAAAGGACAGAATAAAAATAATCCAATCACACATGACACATCGAGATTTAATGTGGTTCGGCTTAATAAACATACATCCACAGGCAGAGACGATCAAGAGGAAATTCAATATCAAAAGATGGAATACAAAGAGTAGTAAGGAGAAAACCACTAAAAATCCAAAGCCCCAATATACCCAATTCTTACTTTCACACAAAAGAGAAAAAACTAACAAAAGAGAGAACTCCATTTTTTTCTTAATGCCCGTGTGGCACCACAACATTGTGAGGCGAAGTGAGACTCTCTTTCTTGCTGTGTAACACTCCTTTTGTAAGGAGCAAAGTCGGTTGTCAATTCTACAAATCAATTAGTAATAGAATTGGATATCAGCTACAATAAAGGACCCCATGTCGGCGTTGGCTAGTAAAGAAATCCAATTCATGCGAGAACTCCAAAAACAATTTGTAGTAGTAGAAAAATCTGGACCCACGTGATTTGAACTAAATTTAGTACCTTTCAAACAGAATAACTCATGCCAAAATGTACTTGTGAATGCCGGGTCCCGGTCGCAAACTATGGAATGTGGCATCCCATGCAACCGAAAGATTTGCTGAAAGAAAACGTGAGCAATGGTGTAAGCTGTTTAGGGGTGGTTGATGGGAGTAAAGTGACCATATTTGGAAAAACAGTCAACCACTACCAAGATGGTGGTTCTACCACTTGCCTTTTGGGAGACCATCAATAAAGCCCATTGAGATATCAACCCAAATTTGGGAGGGAATTGGCCAGAGTTGCAATAGCCCAGCTGGACGTGTAGTTTCTGCCTTATGGTTTTGGCAAATATCATATTGCCTAATAAAAATTTTGACGTGAGAGCTCATAGCTGCCAAATAAAACACAACCTTTATCAGGTGCAAGTGTTCACGAGTGCTTGAATAGAATTCTTCAATAATAAGGGAGATGAGAGAGAAGTTTTTCTTGAGGTTCATATGGTCCTTGAAGAAGAGCAGGCCCAATCGATAGCCCCAAGAACCTACAGCCTCTCAATCTTGAATTTTCTTTGACCAGTTCTTGCAATTCGGGTGAGCTTTACACCTTTTCTTGTATTAGTTTGTAAGGGTTTTACTGGAAATGCAGACGGAAAGAAGGAAAGAAATGGAAATACTGAATAATATTGAAATAACAGAGCACTTCGAGAGGCTCAAGCTCTCCAACTCACGATTACAATTTTCAAGTCTGCCTTTCTTTTTCTCTAGCTCCCGTTACATAGACAACAGTAGAATCTTTCCTAACCGTTTAGCAGCCTTCTTTCTCTCTCTTCTTACTCGACTAACAATAAAGATGCTGAAATTGGATAAAAGCGTAAATTAACATAACTTCTAGAGTTTCTAGAATATAGGTGACTCACTACCCGAATCTAGATGACTCACTGCCCATACACGTCTCCCTTTATCAACCTCAATCCCCATCCCTCATCCTTGCTATCATACCCCATCATGGTAGACCCATAACAAGGGATCCTCCTTCAAAGCACCTTGCCCACAAGGTGCGGGTATTGTTTTTGCAAGTGCCACAGTAACTCCCAAGAATCATCATCTAAAGAAGCCCCTTTCCAACGAATGAGGACTTCGGTGGCAGCGCGGCCATGTCGTTTAATGAGGCGGCGATCAACAATCAGCTCAGGTTCCGGCTGTATTTCGCCATTGGAGTCCACCGGAGGTAGTGTCGGCAAGGGTGTGACATCATGCCCTATTTTCCGTTTCAAACAAGAAACGTGAAAAACTGGGTGAAGACGAGCTTCAGTAGGAAGATCCAGTTTGTAAGCAACCTGGCCAATGCGACTGAGGATTTGAAAAGGTCCGAAGAATCTCGGAGAAAGCTTCAAATTTTTCCGGAGGGCGAGGGACTTTTGGCGATATGGCTGCAATCTCAGGTACACCCAATCGCCAATATCAAAATGATGCTCGGAACGATTCTTGTCTGCTTGAGTTTTCATGCGATGTTGAGCTGCCTGAAGATGTTCTTTTAGAAGGGTGAGCACAGTAGTGCGGTCCCGAAGCAAGGAGTCGACGGCCAAATTGGCTGAAGTGCCTGAAACGTACGAGAGAAGGGTCGGAGGTTTATACCCGTAAACAGCTTCAAACGGGGTGATATTCGTAGCAGAATGGTGAGACGTGTTGTACCACCATTCGGCCAATGGAAGCCACACACTCCAAGATTTTGGTTTAGCACCCACATAACATCTGAGGTAAGTTTCTAGGCATTTGTTAAGGGCCTCTGTCTGTCCATCCGACTGAGGATGATAAGCTGAGCTGAAAGCCAGTGAAATACCCTGAAGATTAAAAAGTTCACGCCAAAAGGAACTAGTGAACGTGGGGTCACGATCAGAAACAATCGTGGTAGGCATCCCATGCAATTTGAAGATGTTAGCAAGAAACAGTTGGGCGACTGTAGATGCAGTGAATGGGTGAGCCAGAGGAATAAAATGTCCATACTTTGTAAAGCGGTCAATGACCACTAAAATCACCGAGAATCCATGTGACAGGGGAAGACCCTCTACAAAGTCCATTGCAATATCCTACCAAACTCTGGAAGGAATGGGTAAAGGCTGAAGAAGGCCGGCGGGCAGGATGGTTTCATGCTTATTTTCCTGGCATACACTGCATTCCCTTACAAATCGTTTGATATCCTGGCGCATACCCTTCCAATAGAAATTTGCTTTAGCACGCTGGATCGTTTTATGATATCCAGAGTGGCCCGCCTCTGGATTAGAGTGAATGAAAGTCAGCAACTGGTGCTGGAATGGGGAGTCCTTAATGATCCAAATGCGGCCTTTGCGCAGAAGCAAACCCTGTTGCAGTGAAAAATCTTTGGGCCCCTTACCTCCAACTTGAAGAGTATGCAGTAACTCGGTAGTAAAAGAATCCTGTAAATACGAGGATTTTAAATCTGAAACCCAAGAAGGAGTAGGGAAGGAAATGAGGGAGATAGAACAATCCTCATGATCGGATAGGTGATCCGATTGTCTAGACAAAGCGTCAGCCACTGTGTTTTCCTTGCCCTTCTTGAATTCGATGACAAAATCATAGCCAAGCAGCTTGGAGATCCAACGCTGTTGAGCTACTGTGCCCACCGTTGTTCAAGGAGGAATTTAAGAGACTTATGGTCAGTCCGAACAATAAACGGGTGGCCCAACAAATATGGCCGCCATTTCTGGACGGCGGTGACAAGAGAAAGCAATTCCTTATCATAAGTTGAGAGAAGAAGAGCACGTCCTTTAAGAGCCTTGCTGAGAAAGGCAATTGGGTGAGCATCTTGCATGAGGACGGCCCCAAGCCCTGAACCGCTTGCGTCACATTCGATAACAAAGGGTTTGGTGAAGTCTGGCAACCGAAGAACCGGAGGAGAGGTAACTGCATTCTTTAGATTTAAGAAGGCCGTAGTGGCTGTCGAAGACCAAAGGAAAGCATTCTTCTTTAACAGGGCTGTGAGTGGTGCAGCCAGAAGTCCATAATGCCTAATGAACTTACGGTAGTAGCCTGTAAGGCCCAAAAATCCTCGTAAGGATTTGATGGTCTGGGGTACAGGCCAGTCGACCATGGCCTCTAACTTGGAAGGATCAGCTCGCACACCTTGAGCTGAAATTAAATGACCAAGATATTCAATTTCGGTTACAACAAAACGGCATTTTGACAGCTTGGCAAATAACTGATGCTGGTCGAGTACAGTCAAGACCGAACGAAGGTGGTTTACGTGATCGTCCAAGGACTTGCTGTAGATCAAGATGTCGTCGAAGAAAACCAGTACAAAACGACGAAGGAATGGCCGGAATACATCGTTCATAAGACCTTGGAAGGTAGAAGGAGCGTTGGTGAGACCAAATGGCATAACGAGGAATTCATAGTGGCCCTCGTGCGTGCGAAACGCAGTCTTAGGGATGTCCTCGGATTTCATTCGGATTTGGTGATAACCCGAACGTAAGTCCAATTTGGAAAAAATAACAGCCCCGTGGAGTTCATCCAGCAACTCATCAATGACCGGAATTGGGAATTTGTCCTTGATTGTCTCATGATTAAGGGCCCGATAGTCGACACAAAGGCGCCAAGAACCATCCGCTTTTCGGACTAACAAAACTGGTGCTGAAAAAGGGCTATGGCTCGGTCTTATGACTCCAGAGTGTAGTAATTCGGTGATGATCTTTTCTGTCTCAGCCTTCTGAAAATAAGGATATCGAAAAGAACGAACATTAATAGGCTGGGAGCTGCGTAAGGAGATTTGATGATCATGCCCCCGGACAGGGGTAAACCCGAAGGCTCATCAAAGACAGCTCGAAAATCCCGCAAGAGAGTCTGAATGGCACCTGGTGGAATGTTGGAAGCAAGTTCAGAGGTGTCATCGAGGAGCTTCAAGAGGAATCCTTTGTTAGCAGAGGGAGAGGATTTGAGAAAACGACTTCCCTCCTCTAATGACCATCCTGTAGAATTTAATCCAGTAAGTACCGTAGTGACACCATGGAAAGAGAACTGCATTGTCATGAGGGAAAAATCCCATAGGACAGGGCCCAAGGTGCGAAACCACTCAACACCTAGAACCAAATCACAACCTCCCAAAGGAATGAGATAGAACGTGGTAGTGATTGTGTGGCCCTGGGCTCGGATAGTTAGAGCATCAATCTTTCCAAAACTATGAATGGAATCCCCATTGGCAATCTTAACAGTAAGGCAAGGAATAGCAGCAACCGAAAGATGGACCTTCGAGAGCAAGGACGGATCCAGGAAGTTATGTGTACTTCCTGAATCGATGAGAATGCTGACCCGTTGGGAATGGAGGACCCCTACAAGCCTCATAGATTTAGAACCTGAGGAGCCCGAAATAGCATTAATGGAAATCTCAGGTTCCTTACACTCCACTACGTCAAATTCCGGAACAGGATCTACCAGGTCAGTGGAATCATAGAAGACCTCTTCAGGGGAATCCTCAGGAGGAAGCTCCATCCCTGAAAGGAGGTAAAGCCTCGGAGCCTTACACTTATGGCCTGGCTGCCACTTGTCATCGCAGTAGTAACAGAGACCTTTGTCCCGTCGTTCTTTCATCTGTCCTGGAGAAATACGTTGAATCGGGAACCCTGAAGATGGTTTTGGTGAGGCTGTGGAGCTGGATGATGGCAGCAAGGATTGGTTAGGGACAGTGGTAGACTGGCTCCAAGATTGCTGCCTTCCAAAAGAGAAAGAAGAGCCTGACGCCCGTAGAGGACGCCGGGAGCTCAGAATGTATTCTTCTTGAAGCTTAGCGAGGCCAAAAGCAGCAACTAAATTAGCCGGGTTGAGCATCCGTACTGGCAGTCGGATATCGTCCCGCAACCCACTGAGGAAGCAACTGAGCCAGTTCTTCTCTGAAACGCCCCTCAACCGATTCGACAGAGCCTCGAATTGAGAGGTGTATTCTGCCACTGAAGATGATTGGCGCAATCTCATCAGAGCCTCCATTGGATCATCGTACGTCGGCCCAAAACGAGTTAACAGGGACTGGATAAAGGCATCCCACGTCGGAAACTGGCCGGATTCGTCAGCATCTTGGAACCAGATGAGAGCCTCCCCCTCCATGTGGAAGGAAGCCATGCGGATGCGCTGATACAATGGCGTTTGATAATAGTCGAAAAACTGATTGACTTTATAAGTCCAACCAGCTGGGTTGTCCCCATCAAAACGCGGAAAATCTAACCGCAGAGGCCGGGGATGAAACAAACGGCCCTCCTGATGAGCATCAGGATAGTCCTGCTGATCCCGAAACATCTGGTCATCACGAAACTCCCAGCCATCGCGATGTGCATCCCTGTCGCGACGGCGGTCATCACGACCTTCTCGGCAGTCACGAGCCTGAACACGTCCATCAGGAATGACCGGAAGATGAACAGGAGGTGGCTCCGCAAGGGGTGGCTGCTCAGCCTGAGGACGGTTTTGGCCAGCAAGCAAGGCCCGAAGCATGTCAGACACGTCTTGCAGTTGATGTTGGAAGGTAGCATTATGGTTTTGTTGCTGGATTTGGAAGGCGGTGGTATTGGCTTGTTGGTGAGAAATAGCATCCTGGCATTCTTTCAGGGATTCAGCAAGGGTGGCCAATCGCGTACCGTCAGCCATGGAAGGAACAGGGGAAAAAAAAAAAAAAAAAAAATTTGAGCAAAAATGGAAGGAAGGAACAGGGGAGGAGCGTAGGCTCTAATACCAAATGTAAGGGTTTTACTGGAAATGGAGACGGAAAGAAGGAAAGAAATGGAAATACTGAATAATATTGAAATAACAGAGCACTTCGAGAGGCTCAAGCTCTCCAACTCACGATTACAATTTTCAAGTCTGCCTTTCTTTTTCTCTAGCTCCCGTTATATAGACAACAGTAGAATCTTTCCTAACCGTTTAGCAGCCTTCTTTCTCTCTCTTCTTACTCGACTAACAATAAAGATGCTGAAATTGGATAAAAGCGTAAATTAACATAACTTCTAGAGTTTCTAGAATATAGGTGACTCACTACCCGAATCTAGATGACTCACTGCCCATACACGTCTCCCTTTATCAACCTCAATCCCCATCCCTCATCCTTGCTATCATACCCCATCATGGTAGACCCATAACATAGTTCCAGCCAATGAGGTATGGGCTGGGAAATAGCTAGTAAGTCCCCACTTTCATGCCTTCGAGAAAGGGAAAGGGCATCCACGGCTGAGTTATCGCACCCCTTTTTACATTCTATGATGAAGTCATAACCAAGCACTTTTTTTTTTTTTAATAAGTAATAATTTTATAAAAAATGCATAAGGCGCCTCTACGTACACAAGAACAAACAAAATTGCCCACAAAAAACTGCCCACAAGAAGAAACCCAAATAGACCCAAATAAACCCTCAATCCTAAGACCCTCAAACCCAAAACTCACATGGGGCATACACGCTACAGCACGTGAGCCTTGCCTTCACCTCGTCGAGAAGACACGCTTGCATCGCCATAGTTAATAAAGCTATTTAGATTCAACACCTCCCTCCTACCTTTGTTCTTTGGACACGCAAACTTTACAATCCGAAGAAAGTCCTCTTCAATGGCATCCGAAAACTTCAAGGAGGGATCCTCTACCTCCTCACCATTTGACACCCCATCCTTGTCATTGGCTGGAATATCCGAGGAGCTACAACCCAAATAGGAGTGAGAAACAACCGTCACTACAGACAAGTGAAGATCATCCACAAAACCCTCCTGATTACCGACTTACGCCGAAGAAACCTCCAACACCTGTTGGGGATGAGGGACTGCTGGAGAAGAACATCCCTGAGACCTAGAGGGCCTTGGCTTCCAAAAACCCCGCTGGAGAAAATCCACATCAACACTCGTCGTGATTTGGGTCTTCTTAACATACTGCGACCCGTGAATCTTGTCCAGTTAAAGGACCAAACCATCGTCTTCAGAATTTGTCGGAGAGGACTATAATCGAAAAAACTTGGGGCTTCTTCGCAAACTGCAGCCTATGCACCACATTCAACGGAGGGACCACATCCATCTGAGAATCGTTCTTGTCACCTAAAGAAACCTCCCCTGAATGAAAAACACCAAAAGCAACAGACCCAATCACGGAACTTATAGCAGCCGGAGAAGACCACTCCGACTTGGCTGAATTTTGCATAAGCAACACGGCGAAACTGGGTTGAGGTGCCAAAAAATCAGGATCAATGCTCACCGAGTCGGGCCCATCTCGATGAATCTTTTAAAAAACCTCAGACCCAACCCCCGGCAACCCCATCATCGAGCCTGCCACCGAAGATAAAATGCAAGCACCCCTCGAACCTGATGAAAAAGCATTGCTCACCGGGTCAGACCCAAAGCCTTTCTCCATCAAGACCTCCGGCGAAGAAATCTCATCAGCGGCTACATGGGCTCCTTCCTGATCCGAAGGACCACGCCCAGGACCTTTGGACTGAAGAGAAAACTTGCAAACTGGTTTGAGCTAGAGTTACCAACCACTTCTGCTGTGCATCAGTGAGATGATTTGGTTGCCACAAATGCTTCAAGCTCCTTTGGTCTGTCCACACAATAAATCGGTTCCCTAATAAGTATGGTTGCCATTTTTTTATGGAAGAAACAAGAGCAATCATTACCTTCTCATATGTCTAGAGTGCTAAATTCCTTCCATGCAAAGCTTGGCTGAAGTAAGCTGTTGGCAGTTGTTCTTGTGTCAAAACAGCCCCCACCAAATGAATGTACTCCTCTTGAAGCACTGGCTCGGAAAATGATTATCTGCGTCTTCATTTATTGAGGCTCCTTAAATCCACTGTTTCTATTTCATATCTGGTCACTAGGCCTAGGATTTTAGGCATCTTCAGTCTTCAGCAGCTTTATCGCTAAATGATGACCAATTCAGGGCCGGCAATTTTGACACGACACGAAATTAGCGGGTTTGGGTCTACTTTAAACGGGTTTGGGTCATAAACGGGTAGACCCGTTTATCTCATTTTGGCGGGTCGGGTCGCGGGTGACCCGCCAGACACGATTACGTTTTTTAAAAAAAAAAAAAATTATATATATTTTATTAAAAAAAGAAAAGAAAAAGGAAATGGGATTAGTCTAATTAGGTTGCCCTAACTTCTTAACTTCTTCGGTTTTCTTTTCTTTCTCCTTCACACCGCGCCGCCCCGCCCCGCCCCCTCTTCCAGTTTCTTCTTCTTCAACGCCGCGCCACCACGGCCGCCACCCCCTCTTCTTCTTCCTCTCGCTAGACCCACTCGATGTAGAGACGCTCTCTCTCTTTGGTCTCCTTCAACGCCGCCTCTTCTTCTTCAGCAATCTACATGTTAATTTTGCCATAAGTGGAAAGAAAACAGAGCAAATATTTTTCATCTGCAATGGGAATCTAGGCATCAGTTGCGTCGCAGGAGACTCGCCGTGAAAAAGTGATGTTTTTAGAAGGAAGTAATTTTTCCAATGGAAATCTTGGTCTTGGGCCTTGGCTCTCTTTGCTCTAAGCAAGGGAGCAAAGGAGTGAACCAAAGACGCTGCAATTCTCTACCAGGTTTGTTGATGGTTTAATCTCTCTGCTTTAGAATTTACTTGCTTTTCATTCCCATGGGAAAAAAGTTTACTTCTCATACATTGGGTTTTTCTTTTTTCTTTTTTTTTCCCAGAAAATTCAGAAGCATTTATGATTTTGGCAATGAATTAGGTCTATGTATGGTGCTAATTATGAGTGTATAATAATATTTTACGCCATGTTACTAAAGATAAATTCGACCATATATACAACACAGCTGAAATTCAGTTAATCATGCATGGTATATAATCTTGAATTTCTTGGTAAAAATCAAAGAAAGTTATTTTTTTTTGCTATTTTTTTTTATTCAGCTAATAACCTGGTTCTCTGCCTGCAGTTTTTCTGAGTAATTGGATGACATGGTTCTTTAACTTTCAATGACAAACTTATAGCTGATTTTCATTCTGACTGCATTCGATTGTTGTATTGATTTTGCATTTATTCTCTTGATTTTGGAAGAGGCTGAGTTTAAGACTTTAAGTAGGGTGATATTTTTTTTTCTTTTTCCGTAATATATGTTTGCAGTTTTTTTTTTTTGTTTTTTTTTTTAAAACGGGTCAAACGGGTCGTGTTGACCCGATTCAACACATTATGTTAAACGGGTTTCACGGGTCGTGTCAGGTGACCCGTGAAATTACCGTGTCTGGGGTCGTAGGTCTTAACGGGTCGTGTCGGGTACCCGTTTTGCCAGCATAATGTCATGTCATGTCTGGATGAACAAATTTATGTCATGGTAGCAAAATGACGTTATACTGCAACAGATATTGGTTTAACAAGGAAAAATCCGTGTTGATTTTTTTCTATATTTCCATTAGTAGTGCAGGTAGTGGCAAGCCCTGCCGATCTGGTTAAGGTGAGGATGCAAGCAGATGGCCGGATGGTGAGCCAAGGTCTCCAACCTAGATACTCAGGGCCCTTTGATGCTTTAAACAAGATTGTGCGCATGGAGGGCTTTGGAGGACTTTGGAAAGGAGTTTTTCCAAATGTACAAAGAGCATTTTTGGTGAATATGGGAGAATTAGCATGCTATGATCATGCAAAACGTTTTGTTATTCAAAACCAGATAGCTCAAGATAATATCTATGCCCACACGTTAGCTTCTATTATGTCGGGTCTTTCGGCAATTGCTTTGAGTTGTCCAGCTGATGTAGTAAAGACAAGAATGATGAACCAGGCGGCAGACAGGGAAGGGAAGATTAAGTATAGCAGCTCTTATGATTGTCTGATGAAGACGGTTAGATTTGAAGGATTAAGAGCACTATGGAAGGGGTTCTTTCCTACATGGGCTAGGCTTGGTTCGTGTCAATTTGTTTTCTGGGTCTCTTATGAGAAATTCCGACAAATTGCAGGGCTCTCTTCCTTCTGATAAATTATTTGGTCGGGACTACTTAACCTTGCAACTTTTTACTGAAGCTACTGATGGCAACCTTAAGACTTTGCCAGAGTGAACAAAGGCAAGGCAATTCAAATTCTGCAGGTGAAAAACGTGTTCTTAAACAAAATTGTTGAAAGTGTTACTCTGTCTTGGAGTGCTTTTGAAAAACGAATGATGGTTTGGAAACGTGAAAAACAAATCTACGTTCTAAAATTACAGAAACTCCATCTTCATTCATTCAGAAAACCCCATAGAGCCCAGTTACAGTGAGCAAAAAGACTCCCTAAACACAAAGCTAGAAATTGACTTGAGAGCAACTACCAAAACAAATACAAAGATTACGGGGACAACAATAGAGAACCTTTCTTTACAAGGAAGCTCACTAAAAAAATTAAGAGAGGGTAGATCTAAGATAAAAAAAAAAAAGCCATAAGATCCAGCAATTCTTGAACATGCAACAGGTAAACTGCGAGAACTAACACCAAAATAAAAAAAAATAAAAAAAATAAAAAAGAGCAAAAAAAGACTAAGAGTATCTCTAGTAAGCTCTCCATTTCAAAATTTTCACCAAAATTTGGTGAAAAACTTAAAAAAAAATCTCACTCCAACAAACTCTTTATAATTTCTCTATTTTAACTTTTGTCAAAATTTCACTCCAAATTTGACTTACAAATTTTATGAGCTATTGAATATTTTATCATTTTTTTCTCATTTTACTTCACTTTTCACTTTTCCTCTCTCCTCATTTGTTAGGAGTGGTTGCTTAAAATCAATAAAAAAATTAATATTTAGTTGAAATAGATAAAGATTTTGAGAGTTTGACGTATGAAGTCTTTTAAAAGTGATAGATAAAACCAACTCCAAATGGTGGCTCAATCGGCTAGGGACCACGCCTCATGAAGCGGAAGTCACTAGTTCGAATCCTCCCTCCCCTTTTTGTGTGGACATGTCAAAAAAAAAATAGATAAATAAAATAAAATAAAAAAATAGATTCTTGAGCTAAAATTTAGAGAATAATTAAAACGCCCACTAGAAATGCTCTAATAAAAACCAATAACATAGGTCCGATCAGGGGTGGGCAGGGCGTGCCACCAACAGGAAAAACGTGGTTAATATATATATATATATATATATATATATATGGACGCAACAGGACCACAATCCAGAAAATTCACCCGCTCTGCACTTATTTTCAAGTACATAGGGAATTAAATGATTAATGATTCTGATGTGTCCCATGGGAAATCGTGTTAAAATTAAATAAAAAAGAGAAGTTTTAATGCCCTATTCATGAACATTTTATTTTGGGACCAGATTCCCAACTGCCAAACGGAGTGATATGAATCGCCTATATTAAATAATTATAAATTATATTGTCCCCCAAGAATTAAATATCCATCTTTCCACTCAAACATAACATTGTGGTGCATGCATTTGGTATATTAATTGGTTTATGGATACTTTTTTTTCTTTTTCTTTTTCTTTTTTTTTTTTCTTTTTTCTCCGATAGTCGTTTATGAAGGGTGCGTTTAAGATTGCGATTTCGTAAATAAAAAGTACGATTTTAAACCAAATCGTAAAAAATGAATAGTTTGAAAATTGTGTTTTTAAATAATTCCGATTTGAAAACGCAGAAAACATTTTTTTCAAATCACATGCAATGTGATGCTTTTTTTGAAAACACATAATTTTAAAATGCTAACTTGCGATTTTAAATGTCAAATTACGATTTTGTCAAACGCTTAACTGCGTTTTTAATAATCATTTTTTCAAATCGCTATTTTTAAATCGGACTTTTTGAAATCACAAACCCATATGAACCCGAATATGTGATCTTATATTGTTCATACAATATACTTATGCATCTTTCGAAATCTTTGTGAATCATTAAATGAAAACTTCACTCATAATCCTTTATTTTTCATCACTTTTAAAAATATACCCAAACTTTAAAATGTGTTAATTTAAGATATCCATCTTTCACTTTTTTTCAATTTTAACCATCCGTTACAATTTTTCGCTAAATTCTATCAAAATTTTCAAAGTACCCCACTTTTTTTTTTAGGAAAAAAAAAAAACGAACGGAAATTGATAGGATTTAGGTGTTGATCATAATTTAATGAAATTTACAAAAATACTCATGCCTTAATTTTTGAAATTTTTTGTATTTTTGAAAAAATAAACATAAGTATTTTGATTATTTTGATAGGATTTAATAGAAAATTCTAACGAATTGTTGAAAATGAAACAAATTGAAAAATTGATACCCATATGTTTGGGTGTTGAATTTTTTCGAATCCGAATATTATTCTAATTTACAGTGCGAATCACGAGGTTTGACTTTCTAAGATAAAACTTGAAAAAGTTTTAAAAAATTAAATAAAATATAATTTATTTTTGAAAAAATAAGAATTTTATTCGAACCACATAGCTACATGACCATGTTTTCGCCAAAAGAAAAATTAAAAAATTAAAAGTTTACCCTTAAATTTTTTATTCTTTTAGTTTTGCTCCCCTCAATTTCTTTTTTTTCAATTTTATCTTTCCAAATTTCAAATGCTAACTCCTCCCCTTAATTCAATGTTATCAACTCGGCTACGAAAATCATCTTTACTTCACAACCCGCAGAACATGCACACCGTTATCACGATGGTATAGGCACAAAGAAGAAATAAATTGAAAAAAAAAATAAAAAAAATTGAAGAACTTCTTTATGTTTACTTTTAAATAGCTTTTGTTGAGTTTCTTTTAACTTAATTTAGATGAGTTCTTTAAACTTTCTCAATCTGGAGTTCTTTATTTTTTTTTGGGGTGAAGTTCATTTCACTCTTGGTAGAATTTGAATGCGATGCCCACTTAGGTAGGCTTGGCAATTCGGATCGGCGAGTTGGGTTCGTGTCGACCCGGCTGACCCGATTACACAATCGGGCCAGACACGAACCCGACCCGATTATTAATCGGGTTGAAATTCTAAACCCAAACACAACTCGCCTGCAAGCCGTGTTACTCGAACACGACCCGGGTAACACGTTTACTTTCAACCAAACCCTGAAATCTGAATCCCTGATTGATCAGAGAAGCAGAGAACTGAGAACCCAATGTTTATCAAAACAAAATCAATACAAGCGATAACAAATCTAATGGAAAATTCACCTAAATCGGCACGGGACCGAACTACCGAAGGGTGAAACTGAAACACTGAAGTGAAAATCTGGAAGAGATTCAAGAGAAGATGAGAACGACGAGAAGTGCGGCCGTGCGAGAGTGCGGACTGCGAGCGATGGGCGTGCGCTGTGCGGGCCGGTGCGGCTACGCCGACTAGCGGGCTAGGGTTCCGATTTGTTTCTTACTTTCTCAACTTTCTCCGTTTCTAACTTTCTAGATTCTTCATTGTTCTTCTACAGTCTACTTCTGTCTTTCGCCTTTCAGTCTTTCTACCTCTTTTCTTTTTTTAAAAAAAATAATAATAATCAGGTCTAATCGTGTCACAATCGGGGCGACCCGATTATGACCCGAACCCGATTACAATAAACCCAAACCCTATTTTTCCGTGTCGGGTTCGTGGGTCGTGTCAAAAATTGCCAACCCTACACTTAGGTTTACAATGCTGGTATTCTTTGGACATTAGCCCGTTTGGCAACACACTTTCTTTTTCTTTTTCTTTTTTATTTCTTAAAAAAAAAAAGTCAGAAACATTTATTCACATTATCAAATAACTTCCTTTTTTTTTCATTTTTCTCTTACAAAAAAATGAAAAATCGTTTCATCTTTATATCACATCAATAATTTTTTTTTCTTAAAAAAAAAAAAAAATCAAACTTCTTTCTTCACGTTACCAAAAAACTTTTTTCACTTTTCTCTCACAAAAAATTCAATACTCCTTTTATTTTTATATATCACAACACTAAATTCTTATTATTAATCTAAAAAAAAAAACAACAAAAATGAGAATTCTTTAGCAAACGGTAATTTTCTTGACCATAATTCAACTTTATTTTTTTTTCAAATTCGTGTAAAAAATTATGGTTGAATTTAAATTTTAAAAATCGAACACTCAATCGAGCAAATAAAGTGCATGGGTTAGTAACATGTTCTAATTTATGATCATTTTCAACTTTATTTTTGCTTTTATCGGTGGAGAAAAGCCATTTTGGAGAGTTAGTGCCCGTATCGTGTGGCCTAAAATTTATAATGAAAAGATTTTTTTTGGAACTCATAAGAGGAAACATAAAATTGTTATATATTTTTTTAACATATGTAAGAGAAATAAGTGTTTTTCTAATTGTATTAAAAGAGTTGAAAAAAAAAATATTAAAAAATAATACGTCTTTCTTGCACAACTTTCAAATAATTTTTGTATAACTTTAATAATTTTTTTTAAAAAATTAATAATTGAATATTTAGGGCACACATATAGAAAAATAAATCCAATAATTAATTATAAAAAAAATGTTAAAATTTTACAAAAATTATACAACAATTATTTATGTAGATAAAAAGGTTAAAATCGAAGGCTGCATTTGGATAATGGTTTTGTTGCCGAAGTTTTGTTACAATAATCGTAAAAAGTGATTAATGTGATATAAAGTGTTAAAAAAATTTGAAATTATTTTATAAAAAACTGAAAAAAAAAATAAAAATTATTTTGTAGTGTATTTTTTTTATTTAAATAATAATAAAAAATTTATGTGATATAAAAAAATTAAAATATTTTAAAATTGACTTTTACGAAACAAGTAAAAAAAACAAATGATAAATAAAGGGAGAGTGGGAACGGTGCCGAAGATGGGTCCGTACCCTGGTCTAATTTATGATCACTTACAGCTTTCTTTTTGCTTTTATTCATAAGATATTAAGAACCATCGTAAAGGGAGTAGGGGGAGGGTGAGATGAGCCCCTCTTGAAATCGGCTGGGTTAAATTTGATTCGGTATGGTTTCAATAATAAATGAGTTAGATCATGAATATAACAATATGTTTAAATAGTAAATGAGACATATTCATATTTGTATAAACTCGTATAATTTTATTTTTACAAAAAAAAATAATCGTATTATTTTAATTTTGTAATAAGAACATCTTAAATAAAAATAAATTATTTTGTTAATATTATAAATATAACTTGAATTATTGTTGTGAGTTTAATTTTATAGATTTGTGTGTGCATGTTCAAAATAAAATTAAACGAGTCAAGCTCGAACAGAATATCTAGCTCAATGATAAGTTTGAGTTCGACTCGTGTTTGAAATAAAATTAAATGGGTCAAACTTGAACATTCAATACTTGACTCGAATACAGTCCTAAAATGGAGTAATATTTCTTGCAAAATTTATGTACAGCAATTTTATTTTATTTTATTTTTTTTAAAAAAATAAAAATAAAAATATATTACTCCATAATCAACCCATTTTGGAGAGTTGATGTATATTTAGTCCAACCCAATAAGAAGAAAATTCTATCCACAGTAAATTAGACCACAATACGCCAAAGTTGGACACCCACTTTTCCTATGATGATAATTATGGTGATAAAAGCAAAAATAAAGTTGAAAATGATCATAAATGAAAAATGTTAGAGGTATCAAATTTTTTATTAAGAAATGTGTATTAAGATGATGTAGAATTTATTTATTGATACTCATAGCATTTATTTATTTATCTCATGCTAAAGAAAACAAATAATTTTATAAGCCGAATTGAAAAAAGAAAGAAAGAATAGTACTCTATATATCCGTGATCATTTTTAGCTTTATTTTATTTTTGAGTAATGCTATAAATTATATTTTTATTATACAATTATTGTACATAACTGACATGACAGTTTCAATTAACAAATAATTTTTTTTTATTTTGATTTTAACAATAATTAATTCTATGATTGGTTTGGCGACAAATAATATTATTTGCTTTTATCATCAGAATTATCAACTTGAACCATTTTGAAGGCATGCAGTTAAGGCAGTGACTCTGGCAGACAACCGCATAAACTTCATGTTACTTTTATATATATATATATATAGAGAGAGAGAGAGAGAGAGAGAGAGAGAGAGAGAGAGAGAGAGAGATTCCTTATAGAGATTCTAGAGCATTTGTGTAGCAGTACATTTTTTTTTTTTTGGTTTGACATGTTGTGTAAATTTATGCAGAAGAAAAGAATTGACGTGAGGGTCTATAATTAATAAAATAATAAAGTAAAAAAATAATTTATCAATTTAATTAATGAGTGATTGACTTGTCAATTATACAGTTTTAATTATTTTATTAATCATGAATTGTTAGAACAATTTGTAAATATATTATACTAAAAATTTAGTAGTACGTAACCCAAGCAATTTTTTTCCTTATTTTTTTTTTTTAAAAAAAAAAAAAAACTAAAGTGAAGTTCATGTATTTCACTGTCAGTACGTAATTTGCATGCGTCCTTAATTTAATTGTATTCCTTGGACATGAAATTAAGGTAAGCTTAATTTTCTTGACCACAATGGAAGTACAGTTACTAGTACTACTACTGTTATTTTCAGCCTTCTGTTCTTTCACCACGGAAAATGGGATCCATCCGTACCCAGCACGTACCCTGGTCTAATTTATGACCATTTTCAGCCTAACTTTTAATTTGCTTTCATCAAAACCATTTTGCAGAGTGGGTGTCCGTTCTGTGGCCTAATTTATGATTATTTTCAGCTTTATCAAAATGCCAGTTACGAATGTGACTCCGGCCAGCAGACAACCACACAAACTTCAAGTTGGTTTTTTACTCTCTATTATATTGTACGTAGCAGCTTTCACTCAAAATAAATACGTCTAAGCAAATCCATCGTGGCATACCTGCATGCCATGAAACATAAACTTTTTCCTAAAAAGACAACCCGTCAATTTTGGTGGTCGATCGTTCCTTTAATTGTAATAATGTGCTTTACGTATATATATATATATTATTGTTTGTCTTTCGGGTTGGTCGTTCCTTTAAAGGTATTATATTTTTACATACATATATACATATATAATCACGCCATAAATTTTGCCATTACTTTTCCTGGTATCCCCGTTTCCCCGGATTGGGTCCTACACGCGTTAATTTTGCAGATATGGCTGAACAGTACGCCGGGGCCAGCTGCTTAATTTGGCCACCATTTAAGGTTTCTAATTAATAAAAAGCTTCTAAAAATAGTATTAAAAATAAATAAATAAATAAAAAGGTGAAAAAGTCCTCAAGAATGAGAGGAGGTTATTTGACATGCTACGAGGGTTTTAGATTTTTTTATTTTTTTTTTACTATTATTTTATAAAAAAAAAAAAAAAAAAAAGTGATATATCATATATGTATCATGTTTAAAATCATAAAAGATTAATCTATATAAAAAAAATAAAAAAAAATCATAAAAGATTCCAAACTAAAGCTTGACTCACTTTTTTTTTTTTAATAATTATTTTTTTACTTATTTTCTTTTTGAGTAATGATTCACTACTACCTAAATATACAACTTTTCACCACCTTGTCTATGTGGCAAGGTGGTCCCCCACCTTAATTTATTTTTAAAAAATAAAAAAACTCAAAAAGTAGTGGGGGACCACCTTGCCACATAGGCAAGGTGGTGAAAAGTTGTATATTTAGGTGGCATTGAATCATTATTCTTTCTTTTATTACTTCTAATATTTCGCTTCTTGTTTCTATCATTCTTTATTAATCTCTTTAATATTTTATATTTTATACTTACTATCAAAAGTCGTTAATTTTAGTTACTCGTTGTTAAGAGTTTCAATTTCTTGTCATCACTGTATCATTGATTTTAGTACACAATTGATTAAATCATAATTACAATAGATTATCTTAAAAAAATTAGAAAATGATGGATTAGTCATATTATTTATTGAGAATAATATATTAACAAAGGTGAACATAAAAATTTGGTCGGTAGTTTACATTTCTAACAAGATAAAAGAAAGATTTTTAAATTAATTTTTTAATATATATATATATAAACATTTATTATATTAATATTTTAAAATTCAAAGGCCCATTTTAACTTTTTGCCTTTTGCCTCAATTTTTGTTGAGTCACCCACCCCTCATCACAAGAACATAAGGAAGACTCCAGTCTCCAGCCTCCCATATCAGGAAGAGCCTTCATTTAGAAGTACATTTTCAATGGACTCTCTACTTTAAAAAATTTATCAAATTTTGGTTAAAGTTGTCAAAACACCACATGCAACAAACTCTTTAAAGTTTCTCTAAAATGATGAAGGACAAAAGCCATCTCTATATTTAACCCCCCAAATTCTTTCTCTATTCATTTCTTAATTATTTTCTTTCAATTTTCCGCCAAATCCTTGTAAGGAGAGCCGATCCCCTTCAATTTTTTATGTTTAAATAGTTAAAGTAGTTATTCCAAAACCAATAAAAAATAATATTTAGTAAAACTAGAGAAATGTTTAAATAGTTTGATGTAAAAAACTTTTAAAAGTGATAGTTAAATACAAAAAAAATGGATTCATTCCCTAAAATTGAGTGAAATTTTAAAGAGTCCATTAAGGAGGCTCTTATAACATGACCTTAATTTTTTGTCTTTGCATGTATACTGCAAAGGTAAACAAATTAAGGAAAGTAAGAAAGATTAATTTTTTTTTTGCATGGTTTAACCCCAAGGGGCTAGCCTTGTGATTGAGGCTTGCAACTTTTAGAGATATTATCATTGAGGTCTCGAGTTCGAAACTTCATATGTGCTACTTCTCTTTTGAGGTTAGCCACTTAGGTAAAACCTGCATTTCAAGGTTCAATATCTCTAATGGTGTGGGGTATCGGGCTGGATATTAGTCTGGTGAATCTTGATTAGGCTTCTACGCTTAGTGACCTAGGTGAAACTGAAAAATCCTGATAAAAATAAAATAAAAAATAAAAAATTGCTTGATATCTCGAGAATCTAGTAGGGACAAAGAACCTCGGTTATCGTAAAAAGAAAAAAAAAACAAAGAAAGAGAAATTCCAAAGAACATGGGTACATGCAAGCTAGCTAGTATTCCCTTCACAATTTTTGGTTTTACCCTAGATATCAGGATGTAAAATAGAATTAAAACCTAAGACAAAAAGTATAATTGATCTTTTTTAAATTTTAATATATTAATTTAATATTTTTTATTAAATATAAAATGTTAAAAATTTATAATTATAAATCATTCTTCTCGCTTCTTAAGTGCAAAGTTATTAATTAAATTTTTGTACTCAAGTTATTTTAATATCTTATTTATAATAAATAATATAATTAATCCATTATACGATACATTTGATCTTAAATAAGATTTTATAAGCAACTATTATGTGTGTTATTAAAAATATTTTATATATAAGCATGCAATTTAGACAAGAATATAATTTTTTTTAGAGATTTTTTTATATATTTTAATTTTGAGAACAAATCCACATAATTAATAAGATTTTTTTTTATATAAAAAAAAAATCAGGTTTAATTTTTTATTTCAAACTATAATAATCAAAAGATCTTAATTTTAAAAATTAAATAAAAAACCCAAAGAAATATTCATATATTTTAAATTGTTCAAACCTATTATGAAATTAAGAAATTGTTTAATCTACTATATACGTAAAATAATTAATTCTAAAATATTTTTCACCTAATTGTATTGTCTTATTTTGAATTTTGTTACGGGGTTTTATATTTCTATGAACTATACTTTTTTTTTCCTACAATCTATATGTTCTATTTCCATTTAAATTGAAATTTTCTTTAAATAAGATCAAAGAAAATATAAATCCAATTTTTTTGATAATTTTTCAAATGTAAAATAAGACATTTTCATTTATTTTTTTAAAAAACAAAATCAATGGTATATTAAAAGTCAACAAAGAAAAATATTAATACTTAACCAACTAGTTTTTTTTCAACAAAAAAGAAAAAGAATATATATATATCAACAAAGAAATTACATCAAAGAAAAACATAGGGCTGGGCAACCCAATAAAGAAGCCCGAATTAACATAATTAATGTAGGTAAATAAAAAATAAAAGGGAATGCATCAAATGAATGACGCGACCCTATATTTTATTGGCACGAATACCAATAAATGTGGTCGCCAATTAAGGCGATAAGGCAAGGCGTACCATGAATGGTACAATCGAGAGGCGCCACGAGAAAAATCACAAACCTCGAAAGGTCTAATAACCCGATTCGTAGCGCAACAAAGAAACAATTGCAATGGCATACCCAAAGATGAATCACCACAATAAAAAAGATACTGATGAGTGACAAAACCAAGCCTATGGTGAAGATGGCTTTAACAATCCGAAGCAAACTAGAAATAGAAAATAAAAACACAAAACAGAACATCGATAGTTGGTCGAGCGGAGGGAATAGAAATTTCTTGGAAATTTCTTCCTCTAATTAAATCACATTAAAAAGGACAAGTCATTCTTATAAAGAAAGTAAATATTTTGTGGTCAAAATGAGATCTCCTCTATCATTTATAAGGTAATTAATTATATTATACAACATAGTGATATATCATTAGTTTACAAAAAAAAATTGCTATTTTTTAAGCGGCTTGATTTCAAGGAGTCTTTCGTAACCACTAGGGGTGTGCAAAACCCACCCGCCCCGCCCCGCACCAACCCGCCCCATCAATAACGGATATAAGACATTTCTAAAAAAGTGCGGGCCCTAAATATGCCAACCCGTGATTTATGGGGCGGGTTGCGGTATTAAATTTTTTCTCACCCGCAATCCCTTTATACTCATACCATCAAATTTTTCCCAAAAAAATTATAAGAATCATGACTAGGGGTGTGCCTTTGATTTCATCAAATTTTCTCCAAAAAAATTATAAGAGTCACGAATTGCCCAAATTGTGTACCTTTGATTTCATTCAATTCTACACTATCCATTTCATCTCTATTCTGATTACATTCTTATATACACTTTCATCTCTACATTCTCACATACACATACCCATTCAATCTACAATCACATAAAATAATAAAAAAGTTATTTACAATTAGGTTTGTTGGTAATTCTGATTCTTTCTTCTTGTTATTGTTTGCTGGTGAGGTTGATTCAATTAGGATTTTCAAATTTTAAATTGGGTTAACAAGATTGTGAATTATTTATAGTTTTGGGCCCAGAAAAAAATAATAAAAAAATACCTGAACCCGCATGAACCCGTCCCAATCCGCACTACCCAAGGCCCAGTGGGTTGACCATTCACTATGCGGGTTGCGGATCTTGAGTTTCAAACCCATTCACTGCGGGGCGGGTTGTGGAAAACATGCAAATCCGGCCCGCGCCCACCCCTAGTAACCACCTTAGTGGCCTAACCATCAAGTTTACCCTCATAGAATTTTTTGTTTTTTATTTTTGGATAAGGAGGAGAAAGTACTCTTCAAGCACACATAATCGTATGATTATATTGTATTAACGCATATATATATATATATCCTAAGCACTTGTGTTGTCCCACGTCCAAGCACTAAAGCCTCGTTTGGTTTGCGGAATGACTATTTCATTAGGAAAATGAATAGCTATTCCTAGGAATAGAAGCTGATGGAATAGAATGATTATTCTCAATCTTTAGTTTGGTAACAACTAATATACATTAATTGGAATACAATCAAAATTACTAAAAAATCCCCACATTATATAAATTTTAAAAATAAAAACTTAAATTAAAAAATTAAAAAAAAATAAATTGAAAACTATAGGGTGGCCGACCACCAATTGTGGTGGTCGGCCACCCACGAAATATACAGGGTGTGGCCGCGGCCACCCCCGGAGTGGCCACCCCCGAGTGACTCTGGGGGTGGCCACGGTCGCCCCCGAAGAGTATCGGGGGTGGCCTGTGCCACCCCCAAATCGCTCTGGGGGTGGTCGCACCACCCCCAAATCGCTCCGGGGGTGGTCGCACCACCCCCGGAGCCATTTGTGGCAGGCCGACCACCCCAATGGGTGGTCGGCAGCCACTGTTAAGGTGGGGT
The DNA here is from genome assembly GCA_028654335.1 of Alnus rubra. Lineage (NCBI taxonomy): Eukaryota > Viridiplantae > Streptophyta > Magnoliopsida > Fagales > Betulaceae > Alnus > Alnus rubra. Next base: position 41,994 of record JAJPGS010001777.1, on the reverse strand, counting down.
GGGGTTTCGATTTTTTACCTTTTTTTTTTTTTTTTTTTGAAAAAAAAAAACTAAAAGAGAATAAAAAATAATTGTGTTTTTTTGGAAAATCTAGTCTATTCCCATTTGAATAGCTATTCCTCTCATTTTTTAGAGGAATGGGTATTCCAATGGGAATAAGTATTTCAAGGAATAGACCTATACCAAACATAGGAATGACTATTCCTAATCATTCAATTCCTGGAATCTATTTCGCAAACCAAACGAGCCCTAAGTCAATAAGGAATTCAAACTCCAGCTAACTAATAATGTGGGAGATTGCGAGCCGAGAGTACAATCCTAATAAAATCAAAGTCAATAGAAAATTTTGAAAGATTAACGCCTCATTTAATTGCTCAAAGCTATCAAATTATCACCGAAATGCAACACCAGGTTGCCAAAATATATATATAGAAATGTGTTTGATGTTATTCTTTTATATATTTATTTTGCAAATTAGTCATTAAATTTATGAAATTTACATGTGATCTTATAAATTTAATGAAAAATTTACACATTTCTTATATAGAAATAAAAATTATGTCATTAATATAATATTATGTCATTTCGCTGTATGATAAGACACAACGAACGAGAAGTTGAAATTTCTTTAAAAATCGTAACTTTATTGGTACCATACATACATCAGCATATCAACCGATGGGTGGCTTACAGCTCCATAAACTATTAATGAGACAAATGAACCCACAATAATATTATGTTGCACTTGGAGCCAATCACAGGGTGCCATATCATTGAAATTTTCGACATTAGGACTTCAATGCCACGTAATGTCGTAATCTCCATACGAAGAGCATATGCAGCCCGGCCGACGCTGTTTGCCCTCCGTCTATACGTGTAAATGTAGGAAGGACTGAGTCTCTGTTGAAAAAATATTACAATTATAAATGATTAATATATTATAGTCTGTGTAATATTACTTTTGGGTGTAGCCCATAACACGTTAACATATTTGGCAAACAGTTCCTCACTCTGCTTCTATTTTTTTTCACTTCTTCTAAAAAAGTCAAATAAAAAAAAAAAAAAATATATATATATATATATATATATATATATATATATTACTTTTTATATCACATCAATAATTTTTTTTTTATTATTCAAATAAAAAAATCCACTACAAATAAAAAAAAAATTCATTTTTTTATAAAACAATTTCAAATTTTTTTATACTTTATATTATATCAATAATTTTTTACTACAACCCAAACAAATATTCCACAATTACAATCATTTGTCAAATAAGCTAGACTTTTAAAGTTTTGAATTGATGATGTCCAAACATACATGCTGTATTATAATCTTCCTCTTAAAAAAAAAATAAAAAAAAATCACTTAACATTCTTGAACTTTAAGTACATATGCAATTACATTATTTACATACCTTAACTTAAAAGACTCTCAATTTATTGTATTTATATTTCAATTTTTTCAATTTCACCACTTCGTTAAGATTTAACAGTAAATCCTAACGAATGTGTATCAAAATTTTCAAAATACATTTTTTTTTTTTAAAGATTGAGGAGTGGACATTTTTGCGAATTCCGCTAAATCATTATCAACATCTAAATCTTTGCAAAATTATATATATATATATATATATATATATATATATATATATATTCTTAAAAAAAAAAGAGAGAGAGAATAAAATATGGGTATTTTGTGAATTTTGATAGTATTTAACAAAAAATCTTAACAGGATGGTGATTTTTTTTTTTAAATGAAAAATAATTACACTAAATTAAGAATTTTTAAAGTTTAAAATAATAATTATAAAAGCAGCTATAATTTAGAGATTAAAGAAAAGTTTCCAAAGGGTTAAAGTGAAGTTCAAAAAAACAAAAATCTTCCCAAAATATCAATATGCTTGTCACCTCTTAAAAAGTATTCCTACCTATTTTTTTTTTTTTTGGTAAGTTACCTTTAAACTTTTTGATTAGATAATTCTCCACATTTTTTTTTTGTTTGGGGGAGGGGGAATGCAGTTTATGAAGGAACATATCGTAAAAAATAAGATATGATGCGTTTGTAGCTTTTATATAATTCTTATATAATTTCAATCATTTTTTTTAAAATAAAAATAAAAATAAACGTTAGATATGTAAGACCCACATGTAAAAAAATAAATCAAATTGTTGGTTTGAAAAGAAATTGTTAGACTTGTACGTACGTATCATGATTTGTACAATAATCATTTCTCTAAAAAATATACGTGAACTGAATGGGTAACCGTAACATGTTCAGCTTGACATAACCAGCCAACAAATTTGGATAGAGAAATTGTAATGTGTATACTTCTGTACACCCCTTGTCTCACCCTTACATGTGTTTTATTTTTAAACAAATTTTAATAGTTAGTTTAAAAAAAAAGTTGTTACAGTTATACAAGAGTTGTGTTATGAGTTGTACAATAATTATTTATCTTAAATATATACGGGAACTAAATGGGTCATAACATGTTCAGTTTGATATAACCGGCCAACCAATTTGAATAGAGAAATTATGAGGTGTACACTCATGTACACCTTAGAATTTCTCATTTGGATATGGATTGGATTTCGTGGGAAGGGTATTGATTTTTTTACACCATATTTGTGTACATCTCAACTTTATATTAAAACACATAGACTGTATGACTCATACATGCGTAGACGGATTTAGGAGGGGCGATATAGGCGATGTCCCCTCAATGATAAAAGAGAAAGAAAAAATAGTAAAAAAATAAAAATTATAAAGTAAAAAATAGGACGATAAGAATTAGTACTCGGTCCACCGTGTCAGTGGGAATGGCATTATTGAGGAGCAGCAATCAAATCAAATGGGCCCTCGTGTCTGACGTAACTGTAGCCATCTTCATGATTCATGACATCATTTTCTACAGATTCGACAGGGTGCATGAATTCTTTTCTATTTTTCTATCTCTTGAAAATCATCCCATTAACATAATCCGATAGAATGTAATATGAAGCAATTTTTAGTTATTAATCCGATTCAATGAAATATGAAGAAATTTGTAGAATCCAGCCACAGAAGTTGGAGCTTCTAAGGATCTATAAAAATAAATAAATAAATTTTTTAACAGGGTGTTACCAAAAAAATATTTATAGCTTTTCTTTAAATCAAATGTTTTCCCTAAGACTATCTAACTTTTAAAAAACCCATAATTGTTTAAGCAAAATCCTTTCCAAGAGGAAATAATATCAAAAGAGTCCAAGAAATTACAGAAGGTAGACATTTAGGCAAAAACGAGTTGGTAAGGACACACAAGAGTACAAACATGCAATTATATATATATTTTTTTTAAAGATGAAAGCATTTCTAGTAGTCTCATCAAAATAATTTTTTAGCTATTTTGGTGAGCAAATTTGATGAAAATATTGAAAAACCACTCCCAGCAGCCTCACCATTTTACCTAAAAAAATTTGATGACTGAAATTACTAACCAAATTAGATAAGACATTTTCACTCAACAACTCACTCACCAAATTTTGTTTCACCTTTCTCTCTCACATGATTAGCACACTTTTTTCCTTTTTTCTTTCATTTTCTTCTCCCATCTCCCATCTCTCATACGATAATGTCCTTATTTCATGGATATAAATGATTTTTTGTAAAAAGATTATATATAGAAAAAAGAAATAAATATAAAAAAATTATTATTTAAATAGAATAGTAAATATTGACTAGTTAAAATGGTGAGGCTGCTGGAAAAATTTTAATAAAGTGGCTCACCAGAATAGAAAAAAGTAATTTTTAATTATTTTGATGAGTAAAATTTGGTGAGACTACAAATAATACTATAAAAATACTTAAAAAAAAAAAAAAAGAAAAAAAAAGAACACGAGTACAAGTACACTCAACAAATTTGGTCATATATTTAATTCTCTATCCTCTATATATATATATATATATATATATATATATAGATATTGCCACTCGCCTATCTACTTCATCAGTATCGGATCCATCTCAATATTCTCCTCCTTCCCATTCCGACTTTCTCTCTCTCTGGGTACTTTTGGAGGCCAGGCTTAAAGTAATTCTTTTAATTGGTTAATATCCAAAATGCGCCGGTCTCAATACTGTGAGAAGGTGGGGTTGAAGAAAGGGCCATGGACCCCTGAGGAAGACCAGAAGCTTCTGGCTTACATCGAAGAACATGGCCATGGAAGCTGGCGAGCCTTGCCCGCAAAGGCTGGTAGGTTTACGATCAATTATTATGGATAACCTAACTCTACGACAGGACTAAATGATGGTTTTTCTTTTTCTTTTTTCTGGTTGGATTTTTTAGGGCTGCAGAGATGTGGGAAGAGCTGTAGATTGAGATGGACTAATTACCTCAGACCTGACATTAAAAGAGGAAATGTTAGCTTGCAGGAAGAACAGACCATCATTCAGCTCCACGCTCTACTCGGGAATAGGTAATTAAATATTCTTTAAAGAGAATTCAAATTAGTTCCTACAATTTCTAAAGATTATTAACTTAATTAATGCAATATCATCATTGACTTATTGACTAATTTGTTGCAACATTTTTCCTTTCAGATGGTCTGCGATAGCAAATCACTTGCCCAAAAGAACAGATAACGAGATCAAGAACTATTGGAACACCCATCTCAAGAAAAGACTAACTAAGATGGGCATTGATCCCGTGACCCATAAGCCCAAAAGCGATGCCCTGAGCTCCGGTAGTGGCCACTTCAAAGACACAGCCAATTTAAGCCACATGGCTCAATGGGAAAACGCGCGGCTAGAAGCCGAAGCAAGACTCGTAAGAGAGTCCATGCTTGTGTCTAACCCTATCCAACAACAGCTCAGCACTCCTGCTCTGGCTCAGCTCATCAACCAAAACCCAGCTCGACCCGCACTACCTCCATGCCTTGACGTACTCAAAGCATGGCAAGGGGTATGGTCGAAGTCAATGAGTGCCGGCATTTTCCCAATTGCCGACGACGACCTCGAGTCTCCAACATCAACGTTGAACTTCTCGGAGAACGCGCCCCCCATCCAAACTGTTGCATTCAACGAAACAACGGTTACTGCAGTTCTTGATTTCACCAAAAGCTCAGTTACATGCAATGGAGGGTTTATCAAAGAAGTCTGTCAAATGCCAGAACTCAAAGAAAGATCGGATATTGACACAATGGCTATGCAGGAGATGATGTATACTACGGAAAGTGCATGGCTTGTGGACTCTTTTAGGGCTGGGAATGAAAACACGCCTCTCTCAAATATCATGGAAGGTTTCACCGATACAATGGCGTATAATTGTGACAACCAGAACTCATTGATGGCCGGAGACAACTTGAATAATGGGGATAAAAGTTGCAGCGGCGACTTTGAGGACAACAATAAGAATTACTGGAACAGTATACTCAATATGGTGCATGCTTGGACGTCATCTAGTTCGCCCGTGTTCTGAAATTGCCGAAAAATTGTCTGAGAGGTCGTAGCATAATTAGGTGTTATGTTGCATTGCATCACAATTAATGTAATAATAAGTAGGACTTCAAAATAAGAAGTTATTTAATCACTAACCTTGTTCAAGCTATATTATTTTGTCTGATCTTATAAAAAATTTAATCACCACTTTTTCCTTCTCTATTTTTTTTTAATGAAGAAATTCATAATAATATAAATAAAATAAAATTGAGAGAGGGAATAAAAGAGAGATACAAAGATTTATGTGGTTAAGACTATGACCTACGTCTATATATTAAAGCTCTATGAGCTACATTGTTGCTCTTATTTTTTATTGAATTTACAATACAAAAAAGGCTCGATCTTCTTTATAGGAAAATTATGATAGAATAGAATAACATAAATATGGTATGAGATTTGAACAATCAAATCTATAACCTAAAAGGTAGGACATCAAATAAAATCAAATCGGATTTTCGCATTTACTCGATCAATAATCTTTTATCCTTAAGCCACATGTCGCACATTCAGCCTGCCTTGAATTGCTCCCTTTGTTTTCAACCAATTGATTTCCCCCATTTACTCTCAACCCTTGATTCCTTATTTTCTCATTTCGTCTGCTCTCACACGTCGCACGCATGGTTTCCACACATTTCATTTTTTAAAACTTCTGAAACCCTAACCTCCCATTTCTCTCTCACCTCCTTCTTCTCCTCCTTGCTCCATTCTCTCCTCCTCTCTCTCCTTCTTCTCCTTCACCCATCCAATTGAGTGTTAGCCAAAACCCTAACACGACGAGGCTTTGGGCAAACAACAGGGCCCTTCAGATCAGAGATCGAGACAGAGCTCCCCAGCTCCACACAAGGATCAAATTCGGCTCCGAACGCGTCTCTGTCTCTATCGATTTGGGTTTTTTTTAATTTTTTTTTTTTTTGTGTTTTCTATGTATAGATCCAAAGTATATGTTTACATGCGTTATTTGATTGGTCTTATAAAGAAAATGTTCGTTAAAAATTCTTGGTCTGATTGTGTGTGTGTGTGTCTATATATATATATATATATTGTTTCAGTAGCCGATTAACTGGCTACCCGGTTGCCAGAGCCGGTTAGCAATTTTCAATAACTGACTACTCAGAACCGTTACTGGTTTTAGCTAATAACCGAAAATCGGCTCTGGGTTTTCAACCCTATCAGGATGGTCTCTTCGAGTTTTTTGTTCCTAGGAAAGCATTGGGCTGCTTTTATCTGTTTGGGATTGGGCCGCACTCTGAGTCCATTTGTTTGTCGGGCTACTTAAAAATGGGTTGGTATTTTTTTTTATTAAAGGCAATTAAGTCGGCCGGGTGTTAATTTGATCGTTAGGAGTTGGGCTTCATTTAATTGGTACAGTAGATTGTTTTATATTTAGTTATGGAATTAGCAGTCGTTGTTAGCCATTGGAGTGACTTGACAAAACAATTGTACTGTTAGGGAAAATATTAGTTTAACAAAGCCCATACAAATCATTTGGGCCTAACCGGTTCACCCGACTCCGACCACCCGACTCCGACCACCCGAGTCCGACCACCCGACCCGGGTAGCCGACCCGGGTACCTCGTAACACCCGAGTCCGCGAATATCTTGGAATTACCCGGGATTTAAGGGACACGACACACTATACATAACTAGATCGTGCGCCCGAAGTCTCTCCAAAAAACATGTTATCGTGCGCCCGAGATACGCGGTCGTGGAACCCGAAGTGTCCGTGCGCCCGAGGCCACGTCTTCCTCAACTGCCGATCCCTGCACAAACCGGGAACAATCCTAAACTGCTCCTCAATCTCTATAAAATACCAGAATCTCTTCTAATATTAAGGTACATGCTATTCTATGCTTCTAAAAATTACTCTGCTCATATTCAAACTATTATCTTACTTAAGCATCGGAGGGGGATCGTCGGCACCCCCCGACGCAGTGTTTATTATTTTGCAGATCATAAAGAACAAGGCGAATCATCATCCGACACGTCACCATGCTGAAAACTGTATCAACAGTTTGGCGCCGTCTGTGGGAACGACAAATCGTTTCTTGCGAAAAATAAATTCAGAATGGTGGCTTGTGATCAGATCATGCCCCTTCAACGCAGATCTACAATCCAATACCGAATCCGCTCTTAGCAATACCAGATTTGCGCTCCATTGTGCTGAGAAATAGCCCACGTGTCTCCACACAGGCAAAAGAGCCCGCAACATGGCGAATCCTAGCTAACGCGATAAGCCAGTAATGGGGAATTTCGCCTTTGGTGCTGTCACAATTCCCCAAATTAAACGGCAACCGATGCTGCGTTCTAGGCTCCTAGCAACAAGCCGAGGGATAGACACCGGGGATCACAACCTAGGCCTTCTACCAAAAGTCCGCATTCATCGAGTTAATCAATGTTGATAGGCCTATCGGGGTGGCCTTCAGCTTATCCAGATAAGTCGTCTAAAACATGTCACTCGGTCAACCTCCGGGTCGGCCATTGTCAACGTTTCCAGGAGCATTGGGTTCGGTTCCAAACCTGCAGCCCAAACCATAAGTCCGATGAGCATCTGGTAATGGTCGAGCTCACCCAAGATGTACAATGTGAAGCCAGGATCCTCCATCCTCTGGCTCCATATCCGGTCCCTAGCCCCAGCTTCACCATAGCCAGGCTTAGAATTCAGCAACGCAATCGCCCAGTGCTGCTGGTACCGAAACCCCTCCTAAAACCCAATTTTTGGGTTAAGCCGAACCATCTCGAAATCGAAGACGGAATGGACACAAAAGCTTCGGAGAAGAGGCCAAGACTAACTTTCTGCCTCCGACCATCTCGTCCTCGGCGAAACCGATCCCGTCGTTGGACGCTTCAAAAAAGAGCTGTCCAAGTCTGCATGCCGAATCCAGCTTCCCCAAGGTCGGCACCGGCAGCCTCCATGATGAGTCGGCAGAGTTTAGGCAGGTAAAGCTTTTGTGCAACAATCACCAGGGCCAAAAAAAAAAAAAAAAAAAAAAAAAAAAAAAAAAACGTTGCCTTCAACACTACCGAAGACAACGAGCCGCTCCGCCGACCCCTAAGCTTTGTGACAAGTTCAACAATTCGTGGGTTTAACAGTCTTCAAGGGCTATCAATGAAGGACCTGACTGGTGACGACGACAGCTTTGGTGTGGCTGTCAGATCCGGACCTAGCCCCCTTTGGGTCAGCTTCATTTTCGTCCAAGCCACAAAAACTCCTGCTGCAAATCGAGGAATGCTACATGAACAGGACACTACTTGCTGTTCGGGACCCGAAGCCCGGTCATCGGCGCGTTTCCTCGCCAGAAGCCGCAACTTAGTTGTCACCGATTGCTTCACGACAGAGCCTTCAGTTGAAATCCCTACCGATTCAGTAGTCTCTGCCACTTCAGCATCCTCCCCCATTTGCCGTTTCTATCGAGCCTTGAATCCTGGCTGTGAAACCCGCAGGAACGAGACTTTCGATGAAGCTAGGACTTTTTAGGAATCTTCCTCTACTCTCAACTTCTGCAATATACAGGTTGTGTTAAGCCATGTGCATCACCTGCCAAGAAGAGCCATCATGTGGTCCTCAGTCGGCCACCTCACTCAACCTGCAGAAACCAAAGTCAATAGCTACAACCACTGAATGCTCCAAAATGCGCGAACAAAAAGTGTTCTGAAAAGGCCATCACGGGCCCCCAGTTTTGGGTCACAGCTCCTGCGTGTTGGCTTGGCGTTGTGGACCGAGACTGAACCAGGCCTCGGCAACCCAAAGGCGAGGAACAACAACGCCCAAAGGCATCTCTTCGGGTCGGCCCAACGCCTGAAATGTCGCCTCTTCCGGTCAGCCTTCGGATTGAGCCAAGCCAGCCCGACAAGCCGGCCCAACCTAGGTCGCCCAAAACAGCACCACTTCAGCCGGCCTTCGGGTCGGCCATGACCGGAACCTTCAGAAAGAATTTGGTCTCGGACCTTTTTCCCAAACACCTAACATTTCTTTTGGGAAAACCCTTTGTTGTTGCTCTTCTGGCACCGGAGAATCATCAATTTGTTCTGACTGCCGGCAACGCGAAGTCGAGTGATAAAGAATCTAGGCGATTCCGCGGTGACTCGGTGAAAAAGAAAAAAAAGAAAAAGAAGGGATATGGATCGGCCTCTTCTAGGTTGAATACCCAACTCACCTTTTCTGCCATCGCCGGACCCGCTACAGCACGTCACCTCTCCTGCACGTCGAATTCCTCCTCGGGTCGGTGACACCGGCAGCCTTGATGGGGCCATCAGATCCGGACCAGAACAGTACCCCACGGCCTCGCCTTTATCCTGGCTGCGGAAGCACGAATAAGTTATCCGACCCGTATTAACCTCCCTATGCATCGCCGAGATGGGTCTTCTGGGGATAGAAATTCCTGTGCATGCAGAAAGATTGGATTAGAACAGGCTGGAGTTGAACTCGGCAAAGAGGAACTCGACACTCAGTTCGACAGTTGGGTTGTGTCTTTTTCTTTGTTGTGTTGCAAAGGAGGACCGTATAGAAGAACTGGGCGAAGGTTGCTTTTTGGGACTTCTAGATTTGGGTCGTGGAAGAGGTTTGCCCTAATAATGGGCCAAAGCTTTCGGCTATTTGATTTTATACAGAGCTTTCGGCTGACACTGGCATTGATGCCAAGGATTTATCATCCTCATCGCCTCCAGCCTTCTCAAACTACAGCAAGCACCTCTGAAAACACCAGATAAGTTCAATCTTATATATCAAACTTTCAAACTCCAGATGTTTTACATAAAACTGTAAAAGTATATATATACTGGTAAAAAAAAAAAAAAACCGAAGCAAGGGGCCGAGAGAGAAGAGAAATTCTTCGAAGCTCCAATTTTCCAAGCCGAACAGTCCAATTTTTTCGAAGAATTCTATGTGGTCAGCAAGGGCTTTCACAGCAAATCACCAATGCTTTAATGCCTCCAAAGTAACCCAAGTAGATACCATCCGAGCCGCTGATCATCCCGGTCCGAGGGTGCATCCGAGCTGAAGACTCTATCCGAATCGAGGATCCCATCTGAACTGCGGATCATCCCGGTCCGAGGGTACATCCGAGCCAAGGATTCCATCCGAGTCGAGGATGTCATCCAAGCCATCGATCACCTCGGTCCGAGGGTGCATCCGAGCCTAGCCATCGATCATCCCGGTCCGAGGGTGCATCTGAGCCAAGGATTCCATCCGAGTCGAAGATGTCATCCGAGCCATTGATCATCCCGGTCCGAGGGTGCATCCGAGCAGAAGACTCCATCCGAGTATAGGATGTCATTCGAGCCGCGGATCATCCCGAGCTGAGGGTCCAATCCGAGGACTCATTTCAAGGATCCCATCCGAACCGCGGATCATCCCGGTCCGAGGATGCATCCGAGCCATCGATCATCCCGAGCCGATGATCCATTCTGAGCAAAGGATCACCCGGGCTGAGAGTCCAATCCAAGGACTCATTTCGAGGGTCTCTTCCGAGGAGCCCAAGTGCACAACCTCATCAAAATATTGAGATGGATCCACTGAAAAGCTCAAGAGGAGAAAAAGGAAAAAGTCTCGTCATGCCTCGAGTTGACTCGGCATGCATCGAGCACAAAAGCCTTGGCAATCCCAAGCAAAAGCCTTGGTACGTCCGAGCACGAAGCCGAGCCACTGTAAGCCTCGGGCCACCATAGGCCCAGAGCCGCTATAAGCCTCGAACCAGATCAAATCAACTCAAACCAGATCAACTCAAAGTGTTGTCTCCCTCGGTTTGAAACACAACCGGCGCGGAACACACACCCGGTCATGTCCCTCGGTAGCACGGGGGGTGACCCGGTTCAACTCAGACCAGATCAACTCAACTCAAACCAGATCAACTCAAAGTGTTGTCTCCCTCGGTTTGAAACACAACCGGCGCGGAACACACACCCGGTCATGTCCCTCGGTAGCACGGGGGGTGACCCGGTTCAACTCAGACTCAGACCAGATAAACTCAACTCAAACCAGATCAACTCAAAGTGTTGTCTCCCTCGGTTTGAAACACAACCGGCGCGGAACATACACCCGGTCATGTCCCTCAGTAGCACGGAGGGTGACCCGGTTCAACTCAGATCAAATCAACAACAATTGTGCTTTCAAAGTGCTATTTGGAAGTCAGTCTATCAACTCAGGTATGCAAACTAATCATTATTCAATATATATACATCTGTTCTAACAAATTTCAGGGGTCCAGCTCCGGCACATACCATACAGGGAGGCAACCCCTACAACAAACCTTACGGGGAGTTAACCCCTACAACACACCCGGTCATGTACCTCGGTAGCACGGGGGGTGACCCGGTTCAACTCAAACCAGATCAACTCAAAGTGGTGTCTCCGTCGGTTTGAAACACAACCGGCTCGGAACACACACCCGGTCATGTCCCTCGGTAGCACGGGGGGTGACCCAGTTCAACTCAAAGTGTTGTCTCCCTCGATTTGAAATACAATCAAGTCACTCCGATTATCCCCTTCGGTAATAATTCACATACAACCGGTTTGAAAAGCCGGACACATGCACGAGCCACCTTCTCGGGATTGGAAAGTAACTCGGTCAAATCAAATAATGAACATCCTCAAGAATAACTCAGAAAACTCAATCAAATGCCGGCCTTGCAATTCTTCTCATTGTTTTCAGCTAACCTCGAGCTCCCGATCCCAAGTCTCTCAATCAATCCGGAACACTCAATTCTTGATCCCCAGCCTGGACATCCTCCTTCAGCACTCTATTGCAGCTTGATTATAGCTTGCTTCCCGGTCACAGTTTGTTCCTTCTCAGCCTTAGCGGCATACAGTTATGCAGCCAACACTATCTTCCAAGCCTGAGATACATTAAGCTCCGTAAAAGATGCTCTTTGTCTTTCTGGGAATCAATCAGTTCAGTCAACACCCATCAAGTCACCTGGTGTCGGCATGCACCCGAGATTGTGCAGGCCTGTGGCCAAACCGGAAGCTCAATTGGGTCGAATGAAACCAGAGAACCCGACCGGTCGTCAGAATCTTATGAGTATCCCGACCCCTAGGTCTGGAACATACTTCATCTCAGGAAGCTCCGCTCCAGGAAATACAAGAAGAGCATACGCAGATCCGGCATCTAGTTGGTCCCAAAAGCAGACATGGGCAAGATATACAGGGATCTCTATCCCAATATTGTCGCTTGTACTCACAGGACTGAGATTCTTCCTACTTGGCAGTTATCCTCCCCGGTTGGGGTAGCTCAGAAAACTGAACAGCTTCCTTCCTCAGTTTGAGAGGCATCAAGCTCGGCGGCAGCTGGGCTTTATCTCCATTAGCTGCAGTTAAGTCATTCAAAACTCGATCTAATGTTACCACTGATTCGCACACCCGGGACTCAAAAGCTGAACCGACGTCGAATCGCATTAAATGCACCTTATTGCATACGTCAGCCGATCCCGAATCCCGAGATTTTGAAGGTGAGCAAATTTGAAATTTAGAATTTGAAAAAGTGCGGGATTTTTCCAAAGATGACTTCCGAAGGCCTCTGGACTGACACTCTTCGGGTGAAGCAACGACTGAAAAATCAAAACCTCCCCGGTAACATACACCCGACTAAACTTCCGAATCCGTGATAAGTTAAGGCCGCTTGATTATTCCTAAATTCCCTTACGCACAAAATTTGCATAAAAGAATTGGGGGGTAACTGTTAGGGAAAATATTAGTTTAACAAAGCCCATACAAATCATTTGGGCCTAACCGGTTCACCCGACCCGACCACCCGACCACCCGACTCCGACCACCCGACTCCGACCACCCGACCCGGGTAGCCGACCCGGGTACCTCGTAACACCCGAGTCCGCGAATATCTTGGAATTACCCGGGATTTAAGGGACACGACACACTATACATAACTAGATCGTGCGCCCGAAGTCTCTCCAAAAAACATGTCACCCATAAGGGATCGTGCGCCCGAGATACGCGGTCGTGGAACCCGAAGTGTCCGTGCGCCCGAGGCCACGTCTTCCTCAACTGCCGATCCCTGCACAAACCGGGAACAATCCTAAACTGCTCCTCAATCTCTATAAAATACCAGAATCTCTTCTAATATTAAGGTACATGCTATTCTATGCTTCTAAAAATTACTCTGCTCATATTCAAACTATTATCTTACTTAAGCATCGGAGGGGGATCCTCGGCACCCCCCGACACAGTGTTTATTATTTTGCAGATCATAAAGAACAAGGCGAATCATCATCCGACACGTCACCATGCTGAAAACTGTATCAACATGTACCTTATTATTATTTTTTTTAATGCATATATACCATCAATTGGTAGAGCAAAGAAGGCTTCTTGTTAAGTTAATTTTATGGAGACTAAATCGGTGTCAAAACTAAGTTTAATTTAAATATAAATTTGTCAATTTTAGTTGGTATTAAACCGCAACCCTCAGTTAGCTAGAAATTGTTCGAATGCATTAAGGAATGAAGAAACAATGAAGGTTGGCAGAACACCTCAGTTGCAAGACTCAGTTGGAAAGTGTTCGAATGAGTTGAAGATCATGATTACGTTGAGACGTTTGGTTAGGGGCTGGGACAGAAAAAGTACGAACGCAAACAAGTTATGAACTATGAAACTCTAACTGCATTTGAACGACCGAGCTCACTTATTTGTCTAAATGGTGCCTTTTTTTTCTTTTTTTCTTTCTTTTCGTTTTCGTTTTACAGTTCTAGTTGCACTAAACCATTGTTTGCTTCCCACTATCTATAAGTGTGGTACCCCAAATTAATTAATTGGTAATTAACCTGAAATACCATCTATACTACCAAAATATCATAATATATGCAGCGAAAAAATGTAATATTGATTCGAGCTCATCACTATATACTTTTGTATCTTCTTCTTCTTCTTATCCTCTTATAGCACTAGTACAAACCAGAGCCCCTATAAATACAATAACCTTTATAATTAAACTATTCTCTGAAATACAACAAGTATAAGAATACACACAAAATTTATCTCTACAAGACTTCGCACTGCGACATCGAAAATCTTATGAATACCTTTAGTCTCCACCCTTCGAACTATCACTTGCTAATATGTAAAAAAACAATGATTTACAGGTGAAAATCATGCAAGTCCATGACTTAGTAAGTAAATTGTTAATGAAACTTACCCAGTGTACTTATACCAGTTTATGTTAGTAATAAAAGTGAGGAAGATAGTTATACATAGTAAGTATTTCAAGAAGTTGTTGTTAGAAAATCATTAAGGTTTAAACATGAGGTTTTGGACAAGTTATGTTTAAGGGAAATATCACAATAATTTGGTCAGTTGGAAGAATGCATTTAGCAAACAGCTTAAGGCATATGCTTACGAAGAAGCATAGTAGTTTAAAGGAAAAATATTTGTGCTGAAAAAGTGTAAAACATAATATCAATAAATATATCACAGTCCATAAAACATCCTATGCATGACCTATCTATGCCCTTATCCACTTTACAGTAGAATTTGCGTGTCATATGAAACATATGATACAATCTCGATGCCTCGGTAAGGCATAATAGCCTGCCACCCTCTAGTAGCTTGATTGGGTGGATACCACCGGTAGTGTGCAACTAGTGATGCTGCAAGTATGAGCAACACCCATGGGTGGTTGTGCTAGTCACACTAGCCTTTATATCTAGGGTAGTTTAACATTCCATTCACAATGGGCCACAATGTCATGTCTGTATAAAGAGTGTGCACATGCCCTAGATTCTTCACCCATTTTTTTCATAGTGGCATGCCGCACAAACATTATAAATTTATAGTTACGAGAACAAAATTAATTTCATGAATAAATACAATGAATAGCAATGAATTTTTAAATTAATCATTTCTCAAAAGATCAGGGCTCACGGCATATGTTCAAGAGAAATCATAATTGTAAAAATATGCATAGATTATATCGACGCAAACATTCATGCTCAACAAAATAACTGTTTTGGCATTCTCATGGGCGATTATTTACCTTTTACACTAATTTCCTAGTTTAGACTTTATGAAAAGTCAAGCTTCTTACTCTACAAATTTTATACTCTATTATTAGTCATATTCCCAATTCAAAAAGCGCTAATTTCACTTAAAAACCTTAATCCCACTTTCTGGCCCTTATCGATTGATTGCTACTCAGGGATCGATTTATTGGATGTCGGACATCGATCACTCACTAAGAAGCATCGATCTATCAATGACTACACATAATTCATTTTGGGTGTTTTCTTGGTTCAAGCTTCAAACTTTACACCATAATACTTGTTTCTAGTGTGTCGTAAGGTCCAGCCTAAAGGCACTTTTTTTTGTTTTTTGTTTTTGAAACAACCGGCCTAAAGGCACTTAGTTTTCTAGCCTTGAACATGTTTAGGTCTTAAAACATTATTATAATTAATATATATATATATATATCGCCTAACTTCCCTCATGCTCAAGGTACATAATTAGCAACGTGCATATATATATATATATATATATGGATGCAACAGGACCACGAAGATTCAATTCACTCGCTCTGCACTGTTATTTTCACATACATAGGGAATTAAATGATTATGACGTGCACGTCGCATGGGAAATCATGTTAAAATTAAATAAAAGGAGAAGTTTTAATGCTCTATTCATTAACATTTTATTTTGGGACCAGGTTCCCAACTGCCAAGCGGAGTGATATGAATCGCCTACATTAATAATTATAGGCATTTTTGTTTTTTTTAATTTATCTCAAAATATTAGAAAGCCATGCACGTAAAATTCATTTCATTCATGACAAGTGGAGCACAACTACTCCACAGTCCACGCGTTTGCTTCCCCAGCAACCACGCATTGATATTTTTGGTGCTGGATAGAGTATATATTTAATTGATTAAATGGTTATATATAGCTTGTGATTTTCAACTTATCACGCGCTAGTTAATAGAGTATATATTAATGGGAAAACTTTCTTTATAATTTTTTTTTTTTTTTTTTATCATTTTATAATTAAGTGTTTAAACTTTAAAATGTGTTAACTTAAGATATTTAACTTTTAATTTTAACCCTCGGTTAAAAATTTTCGTTAAATTTTGTTAAAATTCTTAAAATATTATTTCTTTTTTAAAAAATTAAGTAAAAAAAATTATAAATTTTTTAAATATTCAAATAGAAATATTTTTACGAACTTTGTGTCGGTCGGAATGGAATTATAAGGAGCTAGCAGGGCAGCCTTCACACAGAGTCTTTGCAAAACGTTAGTCTAACGTGCGTTAACGTTTGCAAAAGAAAACGTTAAAGACTTTTAAATCAGATGGCAGCTTCTCATCCATAGATTTTTTTTTTTTTTAAGAAATCGTAGCAGTAAACCGGCTAGCTGCTCTCCATAGATCCGTTTCTTCAAAGGAATCAATTGGGCCCCGCGTCTGACTTAACGGTACTCATCTTTATGAATCACGATAGTATCATTTTCTACGGCGCCCAGCTTGTTATAATTTTGCTTTTCTATTTCCGTTAATTCATCTATTTTCCTATTTCTTCAATCCGATAGAATGTAATTATTAATCCGGCTGAATGAAATATGGAGAAATTTTTAGAATTCAAACGGAAGTTAATTCGAACTTAATTCTAAGGATCTACAAAAAAATAAAAAAATTAAAATTAAAATTGATTTAACCGGGTTTTAACAAAACAATATTTATGTTAGAGGATAAAATCAGTACTTTAACACTGGCCTGAAAATCAGCAAAGGAGTTCCACATTTCCAGCTGACCAGCCTTCTTACAGCAACAGCTACTCGTCAGACCAGCAGCCTACAGCCTCCCTTCTCCTGGATTCCTGCTCCATGTCTTCTGGATCTGCTCCTCAAACTCAGCACACGCCTTTTTCCTCTTTTGTATCATCTTTTGTTTTTTTAGTTTTCTGTTATTGTAATCTTGTACTAACATTCCTAAACTAGTATCCTTGTAACCTCTATAAATAACATATTACAATCTGGTTTTGGTAAGTTAACCAAACCAGTTCTTCTCCTAAATCTTTCATGGTATCAGAGCTTGTTGGCTAACGTCTTACGATCTTGTTTCTCTTCTTCCTTTGGCTGCAGCACAGCCCGTGTGAGCATAGCTCACACAGCTCACACGGGCAGTGCCTTGAGGAAGCTCCACAAGAGTTTTCCTTACTCTTTACCCTCTTTCAGCACTATTATCAAGCACCTCATCTTCACCAAAAACACCCACACTTCAACAACCAGAACCAGAAAAATCCACTCACGAACTCTTTTGTCTTCATCCTAAACTCTATCTCCCAGTTTCTACAGCAAAAATGATGCCTAGTCCGACTCATCTCCATCTTCCACCAACGTCAGTTCCTTTTCTTCTTGAAGCTTCTCTGCACCTTTTATCAAACATCTCTGTTTCTTCACCCCAACAGAAACCGTAACTTAATCCTCTGCCCAACCTTTTACACCCAACACCACACAGGCAGATTTCTCTCATCTTCAACCAAGGAGGCTTCCATATTTTCTGTTCAGCCGACGACTTTTCCACCAGCGTCGTCTCCTCAACCTTCTGCATCAAAGGGCGTGTTCTCCAGCGGCAAATCCACCGATCTGCGCCCTGCCGTACCCAGATGTCCTCGCCAGCAAACACCCAGCTACCTACCCAATGCTTCCCCAAATTCTCTGCCCACAGACCTTTCACTCTTTCAGTTTCTCTTTATCTTCTCTAGCTTTGTCCTGTGCTCGACACATCTCTTAGTTTCCAAAAAGGTGTGCAATAGCCTTTTTCTCCTTCTACACACGTAAACACAACATGTGTCTCACGTGATACTGTCTTAGACAGTTTACCTTTTCTAGAGTTTGTCTGTTGTCTTTTATTTTTATTGAAAAAAAATAAAAATCATGAGGTATCATTTTGGCCATAGTTGGCCCTCTTCTCTTTGGCCCATTGTTGGCCCAATTTCTAACTTGTGGCAAATGTTTAAAGGCCCAAGCCCATTTAACCTTTTGGCCCATAGTTGGCCCCCAAATTTCTTGCTTGAGGTAATGTTGAAAAACCCAAGCCCGTTTTAAGCCATTTAGCTATTTTCTTTTGGCCCATAGTTGGCCCAATCTTTGGCTTTTTTTTTTCTCTTTTTTTTTTTTTTTTTTTTTTTTTTTTTTTCTATTTCTTGCTTTGTGGTAATGTTCAAAAACCTAAGCCTATTTTCTTTTGGCCCATAGTTGGCCCAATCTTAACCTTGTGGTACAATTAAAATGCCCAGACTTTTCCTTTTAGTCCTTTAGTGGCTATTTTCTTGGCACATAGCTGGCCTTACTTTTGGCTTTTGAGACAAAGTTTTAAGATCCAAGCCAATCCAAAAAATAAAAATAAAAATGATGAGCGTCTAAGTCAAACTGATGGAAGTTCCTCCCATCAGTTTGCGAGGGGGTGTTAGAGGATAAAATCAGCACCTTAACACTGGCCTGAAAATCAGCAAAGGAGCTCCACATTTCCAGCTGACCAGCCTTCTTACAGCAGCAGCTACTCGTCAGACCAGCAGCCTGCAGCCTCCCTTCTCCTGGATTTCTGCTCCATGTCTTCCGGATCTGCTCCTCAAACTCAGCACAAGCCTTTTTTCTCTTTTGTATCATCTTTTGTTTCTTTAGTTTTCTGTTATTGTAATCTTGTACTAACATTCCTAAACTAGTGTCATTGTAACCTCTATAAATAACATATTACAATCTGGTTTTGGTAAGTTAACCAAACCAGTTCTTCTTCTAAATCTTTCAATTTATAGTTTTTCTTTAAATCAAATGTTTTCCCAAGACTCTAACTTTTGAAAAACCCATAACTTTTTCAGTAAAATCCTTACCAAGAGGAAATAGTATCAAAAGAGTCCAATAAATTACAAAAGCTTACCATTTAATTTCTGAAGTTCAAGCAGGTAGACATTTAGGCAAAAACGAGATGGTAAGGACACACAAGAGTACAAACATGCACTTATATATTTCTTTTTAAAGATGAATAAGAATACTTTCTAAAAAAGAACACAAGAGTACAAGTACACTCAACAAATTTGGTCATATATCTATCCTCTATCCTCCCTCTCTCTCTCTCTCTCTCTCTCTCTCTCTCTATCTATATATATATATATTGCCACTCGATCACCTATATATCTACTTCACCAGTATCGGATCCATCGCAATATTCTCCTCCTTCCCATTCCGACTTTCTCTCTCTCTCTCTCTCTCTCTCTCTCTCTCTCTCTCTCTCTCTCTCTCTCTCTCTCTCTGTATTTTTAGAGGCTTAAAGTACTTCTTTTAATTGGTTAATATCCAAAATGCACCAGTCTCAATACTGTGAGAAGGTGGGGTTGAAGAAAGGGCCATGGACCCCTGAGGAAGACCAGAAGCTTCTGGCTTACATCGAAGGAACATGGCCATGGAAGCTGGCGAGCCTTGCCAGCAAAGGCTGGTAGGTTTACGATCGAGGAACCTAATTATTATATGGTAATCAATGATATCGTGGATAACCTAATTCTACGACAGGACTAAATGATGGTTTTTCTTTTTCTTTTTTCTAGTTGGATTTTAGGGCTTCAGAGATGCGGGAAGGGCTGTAGATTGAGATGGACTAATTACGTCAGACCTGACATTAAAAGAGGAAAGTTTAGCTTGTAGGAAGAACGGACCATCATTCAGCTCCACGCTTTACTCGGGAACAGGTAATTAATTCTTTAAAGATAATTCAAATTAGTTCCTACAGTTCATTTCTAAACATTATTAACTTAATTACTGCAATATCATCATTGACTTATTTGCGGCAACATTTTTCCTTTCAGATGGTCTGTAACAAGAAATGAAAAGAGACAAGAGAGTTTGAGAAAAAATGATTCTCGTTGTATTGAAAAGCACCGAGTGCTGTAGGTATAAATAACAAATACAGGGGAATAAAGCTACGAACAGAAAAACTAACAAAGATAATATTTATACGCCAGCTCATCATAACTAATTTACAGAATATATTCAATCCAGTAACAATAAAACTGTCGCTGGAATCCAAGACCATCTAGAAACTTCTGGAACAATGCTGACTCGATTTATGTAGATACCGTGTGATCGTGATACTCCTCCTCAAGAGGAATATAGATGTTTAAGATATTCATCTTGGAAAGTAAAGTATGGAAAAGAACCCAACCAAGGGGTTTGGTAAACAAGTTAGCAAGTTGATGCTGAGAAGTAATATGCATAGTCCGAAGAAGACCTTGCTGAATGGTATCACAAACAAGATGACAATCAATGTCAATGTGCTTAGTTCGTTCGTGAAAAACAGGATCGACTGCAATATGAAGGGCAACTTTACTGTCACAAAAAAGGAGAGCAGGCTGGGGATGAATAATGGTAAAATCCCGAAGTAAAGCACGTAGCCAAGTAAGCTCATAAGAACATGAAGCCATGGATCGATACTCCGCCTCAGCAGAAGATCGTGATATAGTATGTTGTTTCTTGGATCTCCAGGAAATGAGAGACGAACCAAGAAAAACACAAAAGCCAGTAGTAGAACGTCGAGTATCAGAACACACTGCCCAATCACTGTCACAAAAAGCGTTGAGCTTGAAATCAGAAGTAGAAGGATAAAAAAGGCACTGGCCTGGGGTGGCCTTGAGGTAACGGAGAACTCGGACTGCAGCATCCATATGGGGTTGACGAGGACTTGCCATGTATTAGCTGAGAACTTGAACATAGTAAGTAATATCCAGACGAGTGATCGTTAAGTAAATTAAACGACCAATCAAACGGCGGTACTGAGTGGGATTAGTAAGAAGAGTCCCAGTATCCTTGGAAAGCTTCAAATTAGCTTCCATAGGAAAAGTAGCAGGTTTTGCTGCAAGAAGGCCACTGTCTGCAAGAATATCGAGGGTGTATTTGCGCTGGCTCACAGAAATTCCACAGGAATTTCGAGCAATCTCCAAGCCTAAGAAAAATTTGGCAGTACCCAAATCTTTAAGGCGAAATTGAGAGTTGAGAAGCCGAGTAAGAACCGAGACAGCTGCAGGGTCATTACTGGCTATGATTACATCATCCACGTAAATTAGGAAGGCAATGAAAGAACTTCCTTGTGAATGAGTAAACAGAGAACAATCAGACTTGGATTGCAAAAAACCATGCTGTAAAAAAGTCGTAGAGAAACAAGAAAACCATTGGCGTGAAGCCTATTTCAAATCATATAAGGATTTGGTGAGCTTGCAAACCTTGGACTCTCCCTTGGTAGCATAACCGGGTGGAAGCTACACGTATACCTCTTCATCTAAGGTATCATGTAAAAAGGCATTGTTGACGTCTAGTTGACGTAAAGACCAATGCTTGGCAGCAGCAAGAGCAAGCAATAACCGGACTGTTGTGAGTTTAGCCACGGGAGAAAATGTCTCGTGATAATCTAAACCTTCACACTGTGTATATCCTTTGGCAACCAAGCGGGCTTTATACTGTTCAATTTGTCCGTCGGATTTGTACTTGACTTTATAAACCCATCGATAACCAATCGGTTTCTTGTTGGGAGGTAAGTCAACAAGAATCCAGGTCTTATTCTCCTCGAGGGCATTAATTTCAGCCTGCACAGAGGATTCTTAACAGCTTGATGATATAATTGAGGCTCAAAAACAGAAGAGACAGACATGCTAAAATGCAAGTGAGCATTAGGGAGTTTATGATAAGCAATAACAGAGGAAAGAGGATATTTGATACCTGAAGGAGGTGTAGAAACGGCCAATGGAAGAAAAGGTTGTGGATGAGGAGAAGTGACCACCTGGCAGTGAAAATCCTTTAAGTATGCAGGAGGATGACTGATGCAGGTGGAATGACGAGGAAGAGGTAGAGATGGCTGAGAGTTGTCATTAGGAGGTGATTGAGCAGGATTAAGAGGAAGAGAAGGAACAATCGAATCAGAAGTGGATGTATGTGAAAAGTTAGCAGAGGGTAAAGGAAAAACAAAACAACCATCTGCAGTAGAGCGTAAGAGATTAGACGCATAGGGAAAAATAGATTCATGAAAGACTACATCCTGGGAAATGAAAGAAGTTTTAGTAGAAAGATCAAATAAAATATAGCCTTTAATAGCAAACGGGTAACCTAAGAATATGTATGGTTTAACTTTAGGATCAAATTTATAACGAGAACGAGTTAATGTAGAAACATAACACAAACACCCAAAAACCCGTAAATGAGAATAAGTTGGAGATTTTTGAAACAAAAGTTCAAAGGGAGATTTGTTGGATAATAATGGTGTGGGGATTCTATTTATAATATGGGCAGCAGTAAGAACACATTCCCCCCAAAATGATAAAGGAAGATGGGCTTGAAAACGTAACGCCTTAACTACATTAAGTAAATGTTGGTGTTTACGCTCAACTATCGCGTTTTGTTGTGGGGATTCGACACAACTACGTTGATGAAGGATGCCTTTGGAGGCAAAAAATTCAGACATGAGAAACTCAAGACCATTATTTGTACGTAAGCATTTCACTTTATGTGGAAATTGTGTTTCAACAAGATTTATAAAGGACTGAAGTAGAGAACGGGTTTGTGATTTTTGTTTCATTAAGAAAACCCAAGTAAAACGACTATGATCATCTACTACGGTTAGGAAATAAAAGGAATCACTATTAGATTTAATAGAAAACAGACCCCATATATCACAATGAAGCAATTGAAAAGGTAAATCAGAAACTGAAGTGCTGATAGGAAATGGAAGCGTTCTCTGTTTAGCAAGAGGACAAATGGTGCAAATATGTTTAGAATTAATAGAAATGTCTGGAACAGAAGCATGTATCAAATTAAGTCTAGAAGAAGATGAATGGCCTAAACGATAATGCCAAATATCCTTTGATACATTGCTGATAGAAAAAGCAGAAGAAACAGATGAAACAAAATCTGTTTGCACCAAGTAAAATAAGCCATGCTTCTCTTCACCCACTCCAATCGTCTCCCAGCTGGTCACAAAACAAAATTTGTGAATGAAAATAAGGCAACAATGAATGTTCTTAAGAAGCTTGCTGGCAGAAACAAGATTGAAGGTAAATGAAGAAACACAGAGGACATTTGTTAAGAGCAATGAATCTGAAATTTTCACAGTTCCGATATGTGTAACCAAAGCAACTTACCCATTGGGTAATTTCACAAGTGAAGAAACAACCGCAGTGATGGTTGTAAAAAATTTGATAGAACTAACCATATGGTCAGTGGCCCCGGTGTCAATAATCCAAGAGTGTTTATGAGGAACATTAGATGCAGCAATAAATGTGCTAGATGAACAAAAAACAAAATGTTGTTTATTCAAGAGAGATTTATGTGAGGAAAAGAAATTACCTGTCACCTTTGAGAAAAGGTGATCCTGATGATTAGAAGTACCTACTTGATGTGCGCCAGGTGAAGAATTAGATGATGGTGGTTTAAGAAGAGCCAAAAGTTGACATGGCTCTTGAGTGATGGAAAGATGAGGAATCGAAGTACCCTCTAAATCCTGAACAGTGTTAGCTGATGATAAGTCTTGAATTATTTGATTCAAGACCCCTTAACTTGCATTTGTTATACCTAGTTTGTGTTGTAAATATAATATTTTGTGTAGTTTTGTGTTTTATCTTATTTTCATGTCTTAATTGAAATCTAATTCAAAACACTTGAATTAGACCTGGAAATACATCAAGGATATTTTAGTCAGTTCCAGAGTTCGAGATTGTTCCTGCGAGTTGAAGAATTGACCAAAGCAATTCGATCGATCGACTTTATAATCGATCGATCGAAGTTCATCAGTCGAAGAAAAGTCGATCGAGTCAAACTCGATCGATCGAACAAGGACAAGCCAGACTGCGATCGAGCGACTTTATAATCGATCGATCGATTTCTCCGTCTTCTAGAAAATCGGATATTTCAAGATCTTTTGAATTCTTTATGCAACTCAAATCATAAGTTGGATTTTGTGGACAGAAATGGACGCCGACAAGCTCTGTTTGTGTGGCTAGAATTAATTCTTGATGGTCTTTTGTAAATCCAATTCTCTATATATATGAGATTAGGGATTTAGGTTAGAGGATGCATCTTTTGGGGTTTGTTCGGATTTTCTCAGGTGTATCACTTTAATTTCTCATGTTTTAGTTTACTTTGATGCACGTTTTCTGGGTTTAATTCCAGAGAGCAATTTTTTCTTCTTTTTCCCTTTTGTTCTTCATGTTCTAGCTTAGGTTTTTCTTCCTTTTTGTAATCCGAATTTCATCATTCTAATATAGTTGTTTTTGATTCATTTCTTTCTTGTTTCTTTACTGCTTTCCTTTGAATTCATGCTTTAGATTAGATGCAATTCATGTTTAGCTAATTTAGTTCTTAGGGTTTGATCAAAATCCTATCCAAAATCATGTAGTGTTCTTGATGTTCTTAGGATTTTCTTGAGATGTTTGATGATTGTTAAGGGCTAGAGGATATCAAAACCCATGCTAAAAGGTTTTGTTATCAAGATTCCAATCTATTTATTAATGAAAAAGAGTTAAACTTGTCTATGAGTTTTCTTAGATTTCTTGAGTAAAATCAACATTCTTAGAAATAAGAATGATGTCTTTTGCAATGGTTCTATATGACTTGATGTATGATTACCTATTGGAGTCACCTTATAGGGTATGCTAGGGAACACCGATCATTTCATACCTTTGGTAGTGTAGAATGTCTTTCCATTGTAGTTTAATCTTTACATGGAATAGACCGGTGTGAAACTAGATACCTTATGATTGTGTTCTAGTTAGGGTTTTCGTATATCTTGTATACTTATTAGGATGTGTTGTAGAGTAGTAAGCTAGGGAGCATTAATCACTCCACAGCTTTCGTAGTGTAAACGTTTTTCAATTATAGACTAATCTTTACGTGGAGTAGATTAATGTAAAACTAGGTGCTTTATAACTACGTCTTAACAAAAGTGTTTTCACGTCGAGGTCGTCGTAATGGTTGACGCCTATTACGCGCTCATATCATGCATGTTAGGAAGAACCATATAGACTTTAAGCATTTCATTGGTTGAGGATTGGATAAGATCAACACCTTAAGTTTTCTTTAAGTTGTTTTCAATTTCCGCTTTCATTCTTCACTTTATTGTTGTAGCTTCAATTCTATAACATTTGCTTTTATTTTTATCTTTAAGTTAAGTTAAATACGCTATTTAATATTCCATTACGCAAAACAACCAATAATCTCTGTGGTCCGATCACCCTTACTATAGTACAATCAATACTGTTGCGAGTGGTAAACTTATAAATTTAAAATCCATGTAGCCGGTTAGCCTATTACCAGCTGAAGAAGAATGGCCTCTGTTCTTCATGAATTTGAAACCGGGCGGATAACCATGAACCCGATAACATTTCTCCACCGTGTGCCCAACAATCCCACAGTGACTACATGTTGGTTTAACTTTATTCTGAGCCTGTGTTTTTCCAAAGTGGTTGTTCGATGAAGAAGAAGAGACTTTACTCATCATAGCAGCAGAATTATGAGAGAAATAGCCAACAGAAGCAAAGGCTTCACGTTGACATTCTTCTTGAAGAACTAGAGCAAAGACTCGATTTATGGGAGGCAGAGGATCAATTAACAAAATCCGACCTCAAATATGGGAGAATGAGTCATTCAAGCCCATAAGAAATTGAAAAACATACTTATGGTGGAAGTATTCATGGATAGTCTTCATTGAACCACAAGAACAGTAAGGGATAGGTCGGTAGTTACTGAACTCATCCCACAGAGCTTTGATTTTGGTAAAATATGCTCCAATAGAAAGATCATCCTGCGAGAGAGAGGAGATAGATTTTTTTTGAATCTGGTAAATACGTGGTCCATTCTTCTATGAAAAAGGCTCCAAATCTGTCCAGACATCTACAACATTATCAATGTAAATAACACTGACAGCAATATCCTTAGAAACCGAGTTTAAGAGCCAAGAGGTAACCATTGTATTGCTGCAAATCCAGGCATGGTATTCAGCACTGGATTCATCAAAAGGTTTATCGAGTGAACTATTGAGGAAACTAAGCTTATTTTTAGCTGTAAGAGCCATCACCATGGAGCGACTCCAGGTATGGTAATTATCACCATCCAGCAACTGTGAGACAAGAACAGTCCCTGGACTATCTCCATGGTGGAGATGATAAGGAGAAGAATCTGAAAAGGTTGAAGACGACATGAAAGCAGCAAAGATGTGAATGATTATCAGATACGCTCTGATACCATAACAAGAAATGAAAAAGAGACGAGAGAGTTTGAGAAAACATGATTCTCGTTGTATTGAAAAGCACCGAGTGTTGTAGGTATAAATAACGAATACAGGAGAACAAAGCTACGAACAGAAAAACTAACAAAGAGAATATTTACACGCCAGCTCATCATAACTAATTTACAGAATATATTCAATCCAGCAACAATAAAACTGTCGCTGGAATCCAAGACCATCTAGAAACTTCTTGAATAGTGCTGACTCGATTTATGTCGATACCGTGTGATCGTAATAGTCTGCGATAGCAAATCACTTGCCCAAAAGAACAGACAACGAGATCAAGAAAAGACTAACTAAGATGGGCATCGATCCCATGACCCACAAGCCCAAAAGCGATACCCTGAGCTCCGGCAGTGGCTACTTCAAAGACACAGCCAATTTAAGACACATGGCTCAGTGGGAAAGCGCGCGGCTGGAAGCCCAAGCCAGACTGGTAAGAGAGTCCATGCTTGTGTCTAATCCTATCCAAAAACATCTTAGCACTCCTACTTTGGCTCAGCTCATCAACAAAAACTCAGCTCGACCCGCACTACCTCCATGCCTTGACGTACTCAAAGCATGGAAACAAGAACGGATCTAAGGGGGGGCTGGCAGGGGCCATGGCCCCCCTCAATTCCAAAAAGCAACAAAAAAATATTAGGTAAAAAAAAATTATAACGTAAAAAAATAAAATTTAGTTTACTAGCCCTTACCAATAATTTTTTTTGACCTTTGGCCCCTGCCCATAAAATTTTTCTGGTTCCGTCCCTGCATGGCAAGAGGTATATATGGTCGAAGTCAATGAGTGCCGGCCTTTTCCCAATTGCCGGCGACGACCTCGAGTCTCCAACATCAGCATTGAACTTCTCGGATCGCGAGAACGCACTCCCCATCCAAACTGTTGCATTCAATGAAAGCACGGTGACTGCAGTTCTTGATTTTGCCAAAAGCTCAGTTCCATGCAATGGAGGGTTTATCAAAGAAGTCTGTCAAATGCCGGAACTCAAAGAAAGATCGGATATTGACACAATGGCCTTGCAGGAGATGACGTATGCTACAGAAAGTGCATGGCTTGTGGACTCTTTTAGGGCTGGGAATGAAAACTCGCCTCTCTCAAATATCATGAAAGGTTTCAGTACCGATACATTAGAGTATAATTGTGACGACCATAACTCATTGATGGCCGGAGACAACTTGGACAATGGGGATAAAAGTTGCAGCGGTGTCTTCGAGGACAACAATAAGAATTACTGGAACAACATGCTCAATCTGGTGCATGCTTGGACGTCATCTGGTTCGCCCGTGTTCTGAAATTGCCGAAAAATCGTCTGAGATCAGGTCGCATTAGGTGTTATGTTGCATTGCATCACAATTAATGTAATAATAAGTAGGACTTCAAAATAGGAAGTAATTTAATCACTAACCTTGTTCAAGCTAGATTATTTCTTCTGATCGTATAAAAAGTTTAGTCCCCACTGTTTCTTTTTCAATTTTTTTTTTTTTTTCTTGGTTCCTCTTCAACCGAGTTTCTTTTTTCTCAGTTTTTTTTCTTCATCAGATTCGACAACAAAGTAAAATCAAATACAAATTCATGAATCGTGAGCATATGGCTTCAAGGGAAGTGGCTCTTTCGGTGGAGACATATTGAATGCTGTAATGACTGGGATACGCGTGAGGTCCCAACAAGGCAATCAAAACCCAAATCTGCAACAGCCAAATCAAGCACAATTCAAACAAGGAAAATAGACATTGCATTGCACCGATAAAGGCAAATGAAGACCAAATCTACAATATCCAAAGCGCGCACACAGTTTCACAAAAGGAAAATAATTATGCAATACGTACCCAACTCTTGAGCAGCTCCAATCCTGTGCGTGAAGAGTTATTAATTTGAGCACCGACGTCATTGTTTGTGAAAGTTGATGAGTTGTTACCACGTTCTGACTGTGTTTGACCCGCAATTTTGAAGGTCAAAAAGGTGTTTTTTTTTTTTTTAACATGTCCACACAAAATAGGGGAGGAGAGATTCAAACTAGAGACTTCCATTTCATGAGACATGATTTTCAGTCGATTGAACTACTACTTGGAGATGCCAAAAACATGTTTTTAAAAAGAGTTGTCGTAAATGTTTTGTCTTGGGGTGCGTTTGATAAAAAAAATGGCCGACTTGAAAAAATCTAAATATGTTTTGAAACACCAAGAAAAAAGGGAAACTTTTAAAAAATGCACGCTTTTGAATGTGAATTGTTTAATCTATTCTTAATTTTTTTTGTCCTTTTTAATTAAGATTTATTTAAAGGTCAGCTGAGAATGTAGAAAGAATAATAAATAGCATATTTCTTTACAAAATGCTTAATTGCATTTTTAAAAATTATATTTTTATTAACTGCGTTTTGAAATTATTATTATTATTATTATTTTCAAACCGACAAACCAAAGGAACACTTAATACCACCACTTTCCTTTTTTACCAAAAAAAAAACCCACCACTTTGTAGGACTCAAATTCAGGATGGTCCCTTTTTTTTTTTGAACACAGTGCCTTCATCATCTTCATTGCTGAGAGATAATCTCCAAAGGGGTTACACAAGCAGAAAAACACAATACAAGCACAAGAGCACAAATACAATCTCAACGCCCAAAGGCGAGAAAACATAGCCCAAAGGCCATCGGAGTGATTAGAGATAAAGAATCTCTACCCACAAAACCAGGAAAAAACCTAGCTTGAAGCAGCTACCAAATGGTAACTGTGAGTAAAAGCAAGAATATACAAACAAAGAGTAAACAGAGACCCAAAAAATAAGCTCCGGGAAAGAAAATGTAAAGCCCCGTCTTTTACAAAAAGACTTAAGTGAAAATTTCGATTTTCACGTGACATTACGACATCATCAGAGTTATAAATTGACTGGGGAATATTTTTTTTTAATGATAACACATCAGAACTTCTAACAAAAATACTTCAAATTATATAGAAAGAGTGTAATTGAATAATTACACATTAAAATAGTATTTGTGCCATGTATGGCACAGATAATTTACAAACATTATATTCATAGCATCATTAATACCTACCAACAAAAATATAGATATTGTTCTCCGGATATTATAATAATGGACTAAACATAGTAGTCCACAAAAATTGGAGGCATCCTAGCCTCAGATACTGCCAACAAGATCATCTAATGGTCTGGACAATCCTGATACTCCTCATCCTCATAACCTGAATTAATATATAATACAAAGAGAAATAATAATACAAAAATACCTAGTGAGTCCACTATTTTCAATAATATGATAATTACTGATTTATTTAACAATATACGATGCAATGATATGATATAATGACAGTTTTATATGCAGAGTCTTAATTATTTTCTTCTTGCACTCCTCTCATACCAGGGCTATTAAATCTCTGTTCGTTTAAGCGGTTAATTATTAGAGCACAGACTCTCTTACCATGTTTTCTTAGCTTTTCTGCACTAGTAGTCAAAGTAGCATACTTAGTACATTGGTCATCCCGACAACCAAGTACATTCTCGACAGTCAATTAAGTAGCCATAACTTGCCTAGCACATTGACCATCCTAACAGCCAACTTGTACTTATTATTATTTTTCGCACAGGCGGTATGCCTGTCCATTGGTCATCCCAACAACCAACTTGTTATTAACCCTGCATCAGAATTATTAACAGTATGCAATATACTATTCCTATGCATATAATTAAATAAAGCAGAAATCACAACATTATAGAAAACAACCACGTATGATCCTCAGTGAGTAAGAATACTCATAGTTCTTTCCTGTTTCAGAAAGTATTCACAGGAATGATAACTGCATAATTATATACATGCAATAATAAATTAGTATAAAATACTAAGAACTTATTTTGACACTTTTATCATTTTCGACTTTTAAACCACTTAACCAGATTTCTAATGTCGCTTAAATATTATAATGGCATAAAATAGGTTATTTATATTACCACGTATTTCGTGTGGGCATTATTACGACATTTATTAATTAAGGACTAAAATACCCTTTAATTAAAACGACATTATAAAAGCTTATCTATTTTTGTACCAAATCGACATAGTGACTCGATTAACATAATTAATAGGTTTTATATTTTAAAAGTACACAAGCAGTACAATATAAATAATCCTTATTTTAATCTTATAAATTTTGGGTGGAATAACGGCATTAGTATTAATAGTGCATAATATTACATTTAAAACATTTAGGCGGCGTAACAATGCTCTTGTAAAAATAGTTATTTTTACTCAGGCATCACAATGACGTGATTTATTACTTAAATACGCTACTAAAATATCCTGTTAAAAACACAACTTAAAATATTAGATACTTAAAATAATAAAAACTATAAAATTGCAAAATATTAGAAGAAAGTTAAAAACTTAAAAATTATATAAAATAAATCAAAACCTTTAATTAAATACTTACCAAATATATCAAACCATCCGCACTAGAATTGACCAAGTCAGAGATAAAAGAGAGTTTATTTTCTTTATTTTATTTCTTTGCTTTATGTCTATTCTTTTTGTATGTCTACGGAATGCCCAAGGAGAGAAGAGCTTGTTCTTATTTTTAGAAAAAGTGAGTAATATAAAACAAGAGACTTACGAGAGAGAAAGTGAGGTGGGTCCTAGAGTCTTCTTTTTCTTTTTGTTTCTTTTCCATTTTCTTTTATCAAAGTTGACTCAAGACTCCTCTTCTTCCTTTATCTTTTCTTCTTCTTCTTCCTGTACGCCTACTTCTTCCTCTTTTTCATTTCTTTTGCTTTTTATATTTTCTACACACAAATCAAAGAGAAACGAGAGAGAGTTAGAGAGAGTCTTACCCAAAAGGCTCCTGATTTCCTTCTTGTCAAAGCCAACCCGAGAGAGTGTTTCTAACCAAGAGAAGTAAGGTGAAAGAGATGAGAAACTACAGCTACTGCATCAAGCAAAGAGTGATGAAGAGAAAGAGGGGAGAAAGAGCTAGAACCGAGAGAATTTCGAGAGAATTGACGGAGTTGTGCGATGAACGTGAAGGGCTGCTTTACTGAGAGAGAAAGAGAGATGCTAGAGAGTTTTCTTGTTTACAAAGAAAATGAGATGAAATGAATCAAGAGAGAGGCTCCTCTATTTATATACAAACGAGAGGTGAGGATTGCCTTGAGTAAAATTGATCAAGGGCTGAGAGACAAATCGTGGAGAGAACATATGTGGACGGCGGCATCTGCGCGTGAACGTTGAGCTGTCTTAAAATATCATCAATTTTTATCTCTAACTAACTGATACTTAGGTCCTAACGTAGCATTATACTTTTGCTAACTGAGTTCTCCCTTGCCTTTCTCTTGTCGTAG
This sequence comes from Alnus rubra, assembly GCA_028654335.1. Classification (NCBI taxonomy): domain Eukaryota; kingdom Viridiplantae; phylum Streptophyta; class Magnoliopsida; order Fagales; family Betulaceae; genus Alnus; species Alnus rubra. Next base: position 9,911 of record JAJPGS010001777.1, on the reverse strand, counting down.
CCACTGGGTTGGCTCTTTGTACATGCAGAAAAATGGAAGACCAACAAGTTTTGGGTCCGTAACTGGCGTGGATTGGGCTAGGCATAATGTTGTGAGTTTTAATGAGTACTCGCATGCGCATGAATTATTTGCAATATAGTATGTGCAAGTGCAAGGTCGAATCCATAGAGAAATGGTTAAAAATCAGTGTCTTATTTAATCAACCTTATTTTAACCTAGTCCCAAAGGTTTGAGGGTTGAACAAGAACGTAGAAAAACACTTAGCAAAGAGATGAAGTGAAATATGCAAATAAAAATGAACTAAGGCTAAGGAATCTATCAAACCAAATCCAACAACTCACACTCTTGGTTCCCACTTGAACACCCAAAGAACATTAAGCTTTGGATGTCATTCAAATTTCTTAACCACAAACTCTAGAACCATTAAATGAATCCAACTCAAAGATAAATCACAAAGAGTACCCATTTGAAATCAAATCATCCAATGTATCCATTCAATGAACAAATCACAATGGATATCATCATTCAAACAGATAAAACAATGTATCCATCGGTTAAAACACATTAAATGTCCTACATCTACCACCAAGTACCACATTCATTGCAAAAGATAAAGCATTAAATGAATGGAACTTGAACAACAAATATGATATAACATTAAATGTGCAAGTAGTATAACAAGAGTGTGAGTGTCATCAATGGAAATGTTTCATCCTCAACCTTAGTTGAGGTTACTAGCCTTCCATGACTAAGAACACCACAAGAAAATGAAGAACAAACATGAAAATAAAAGAAAAGCTTTACAAAGAGAAAGTGTCTAGAACAAAAGTTACTGGAATCCACTATGAAATGAACGAAATTAAACCTATCTACTGCTCTCTGAACTCTCTCAACAAGGAGGCATGGCTATGGCTTTATAGAAAGAAATTATGGCTAGAAACTCATGTAAAATGACTCATCTAACCTTCTCTAGGGTTCCTCTCTTACTAGAGACAACTAAGGTCACGAAACCAGCGTGTTCTGCTGCGAAAATTTGAGGGAGAAGTGTTTTTTGTCATGGAGAAACTCCTGATTGGGTGTTCTGGCGCGCTTCTGCAAAAGTAAGTTCTGAAAAATTTCGATCGATCGACTTCGGGCAAAATTTTGATCGATTGACTTTTAAGTTCGATTGATCGATTTTTCAGGACTTCCGAATTTTCAAGTATTTCTACATGAAATTATGTCATTCCTCTCTTATTGACCTATAAAACACAAAAACTAACAAAAATATCAGAAAATAGCACGGCTAAAGTCCTAGCTAATGTAAATCAATAGGTCCAAATATACAATATTTGGTACTCATCACATAATAACATGTAAAATCTGTAAATGTATAGTGCCAACTGGGCTAGGTTCGTGTGCCTCAAAAATGAACATGGGTTAGGCTGAATTCAAAACAATGGGCCCATTAATTACATAACTGAATTTTCGTCCTATTCAGAGGTATAATTTTTCGCGGATATTTTCCGGTAGTAAATGAAGTCCAAAAATTATGAAATTTGGAGGGTAGCTAGAGAACTTCGAGACGAGCGCTCTGGCTTTTGAATCAACCAAAACGAAGTTTGTTTGACCATGTTTCCAATATTCCAAAGTTTGAGGTCCGTTTGAACTCTTATTAATCTAAAATTATAAAAGTTTCTTAATAAATGAATATTTATTTTCATAAATATTCATATTTATTTTTCTACCTTATTATTAGGTCATAAATCATATTTTAAGATATTTTATTCAGTATCTTAAAATACGGGGTGTTACAGAAAACGACCGTTCGTCACGGGCTAGCACCTGATAATCACTGCTTGCAACAAGAAAAACTATAGAAAAAAGAAAAAAAACCCAAACAACCTCCACCGGTTCAAGTACTGGGAGGATCAAAACTCCAACAACCTAAAGGCTTGGAGACAAAAAACCATCATTGCTCTAAAAGCCAAGGGAGAAGCACCAGTACCAGGAGGGGGAGACGTGAAGCCTCCCCCCCGGCGAACAAAAACTCTCAGGATGGTCTCTTTGTTTGTTCCTAGGGATGCAATGGGCTGCTTTTATCTGTTTAGGATTGGGCCGGACTCTAAGTCCATTTGTTTGCCCGGCTACTTAAAAATGGGTTGGTTTTTTTTATTAAAGGCAATTAAGTCGGCCGGGTGTTATCATTTTCCTTTAACCGATTATTTTAACATTTTCCTTTAGTTATGGAATTAGCTGTCGTTGTTAACCATTGGATCTTCTCATTGTATACAATATACGTACCCAGGCTCCAGGGAGTGACTTGACAAAAGAATTGTACCTTCAGTTTTTTTTTTTTTTTTTAATGCATATATACACCATCAGTTGGTAGAGCAAAGAAGGCTTCTTGTTAAGTTTTATGGAGGCTAAATCGGTGTCGAAACTAAGTTTGATTTAAATCTAAATTTGTCAATTTTAGATGGTATTTAAACCAAAAATTAGAAACTTGGACAATGCTGAGAAACAAAAATGCTTGGTTTGAAGCTCGGTTGGTAGGGCGTCCAAACGAGACACTGTGTAAGGCTTAAAGTTTCAATAGCCAAGCCACTTGGTGGGTATGAACTATGACGGTTGCACCATGTCCATACGATCTATGTCAAAGCACCACAAGAAGTTTTTTCCCGAGACGCTCGGTTGGAATGGTCCTTCGGAATGAAGATGTTTGATAAATAAATACAAGAAGCCACAGAGCTGCTTGGTCGCAACCCTCAATCTGACATTGTCTAAATGGGTTGAGGAATATTGAAGAAACAATGAAGGTTGGCTGAACATCTTAGTTGCAAGATTCGGTTGGATAGTGTTCAAATGAGTTGAAGATCACGATTAAGTTGAGACGTTTGGTTGGGGGTTGGGACGGACACAGTACGAACGCCACCAAGTTGTGAATTGTGAAACCCTAACTGTATCTGAACGAGTTTACTTACTTGTCTGAATGCCGCCTTATTTTTTTTTTTTTTTCTTTTTTCATTTTATAGTTTTAGTTGTACCAAACCATTGTTTGCTTCCCACTATCTATATATGTGGCGCCCCCAAATTAATTAATTAGTAATTAACCTGAAAGACCATTTATACTACCAAAATATCAGAATATATGCAGCAAAAATGTAATATTGATCTGAGCTCATCACTATTTACTTTTGCATCTTTTTCTTCTTTTCTTGTTATCCTCTTATATCACTAGTGCAAACCAGAGCTCCTATAAATACAATAACCTCTATAATTAAACTATTCTCTTAAATACAACAAGTATAAGAATACACATAAAATTTATTTCTACAAGACTTCGCAATGCGACCTCGAAAATCTTGTGAATACCTATAGTCTCCACTCTTCGAACTATCACTTGCTAATATGTAAAACAATAATGTTTTAAAGATGAAAAATCACGCAAGTCTACGACTTAGTAAGTAAATTGCTAACGAAACTTACCCAATACTGTAGTTAGTCCTGTTTACGTTAGTAATAAAAGTGAGGAAGATAATTATACATAGTAAGCATTTCAAGAAGCTGTTGTCAGAACATCATTAAGGTTTAAACATGAGGTTTTGGACAAGTTATGTTTAAGGGAAATATCACAATAATTTGGTAAGTTGAAAGAATGCATTTAGCAAACAGTTTAAGGCGTATGCTTACGAAATCACATACTAGTTTAAAGGCAAAACATTTATGCTGAAAAAGTGTAAAATATAATATCAATAAATATATCACAATCCATAAACATCTTTTGCATGACCTATTTGTGCCCTTATCCGCTTTACAGTAGGGTTTGTGCCTCATGTGAAACATATGGTACAATCTTAGTGCCTTGGTAAGGCATAATAGCCTACCACTCTCTAGTAACTTGACTAGGTGGATACCACGGGTAGCATGCAACTAGTGATGCCACAAGTATAAGCACTACCCATGGGTCGTTGTGCTAGTCACACTAGCCTTTAGATCCAAGGTAGTTTAACATTCCACTCACAATGGGCCACAGGGTCAAGTTCGTATAAAGAGTGTGCACATGCCCCAGATTCTTCACCCATTTTTTTCATAGTGGCATGGCACACAAACATTATAAATTTTCAGTTAAGAGAACAAAATTAATTTCATTAATAAACACAATGAATAATAATGAATTTTTAAATCAATGATTTCTCAAAAGATTAGGCTCACGACATATGTTCAAGAGAAATCATAATTGTAAAAATATGCATAGATTATTTCGACAAAAACATTCATGCTCAACAAATTAACTGTTTTGGTATTCTCATGGGCGATTATTTACCTATTACGCTAATATCCAAGTTTGGACTTTCTAAAAAGTCAAGCTTCTTACTCTACAAATTTTATACTCTATTATTAGTCATATCCCTAATTCACAAACCCTAGTTAATTTAATTCACTTAAAAACCTTAATCCCACTTTATGGCCCTTACCGATTGATCGCTGCTCAAGGATCGATCTATTGGTTATCGAGCACCGATCACTCCCTAAGAAGCATCAATCTAGCTATTGATGACTACACATAATTCATTTTCGGTGTTTTCTTGGTTCAATCTTCAAACTTTACACTATATACTTGTTTATAGTTTGTCATAATTAAGGTTCTAAAGGCACTTATTACTTTACGAGCCTTGAACATGTTTAGGTCTTAAAAATCCTAGCTTTTACACAAATCCCTTCAAGTTATCTTCGACCCATTTAGTTTCTCAAAAAAACATTAAATTAAATCACAAAATGGGCTATGCGTGTGTGGTATAACACTGAATCTAGAATCAACCTCAAGTTAATTATTTGGCCATACAATGTCGAGTAGCACAAAAAGTCACTTCTTTTCTCCATAAATAACCAATTTCCTCATTCGATCTAGATATATACATATATATAATTTGTCAACCATCTTCTCCATTTTTTCATTACTCTAAATAAAAAGGTCAACTTTTCTTTTCTTCTTTTTTTTTTTTTCCCCTATTATCAAATAACTTTATTTACTTTTCTTACACAAAAATTTCAAATCTCATTTAACCTTTATATGATCACGTCAATATTTTTTTATTACTATTCAAACACAAAATCAACAACAAAACTCTTTACCTAACGGCCATGCATGTCATTCGTTCCAGGGATAAATGTGATAAATAAAATGCACCTTCAGTTGGTAGAGCAAAAGAAAGCTCCTCAATAACAATTTGCTGAGGATGTGAATACTGCCTCGATCTGCTCAAAATAATTGTTAATTTAATCTTGCCTTCGTACCAGGGATAAATGTGATAGATAAAATGTAACTTCAGTTGGTAGAGCAAAAGAAAGCTCCTCAACAACAATTTGCCGGGGATGCATGTGAGTACTGCCTCTGCTCAAAATAATTGTTAATTTAATCTTGCCAACCATAACGTACAATATAACGTACTTTCTGTACTGTTGAAAAATTATCCAACCCTGCCGATTGGGTCGGGATTTTGCTCAACCAAACCAAACAAAAAATTACTGGAACCAGACCCATTGGACTTGTCAACGGCAAAGCCCAATGAGTTCACGATAATATTTTACCAAGATTATCTCACCCAGAGTCGGTAAAATACTGAGCCACCAATTATTATGACGTACACCCCACGATTCAAGGTCGGTTATTTAATTGACCTAGCGATTATCACGGAAGGTGCCCCGCGTTCTAGAATCGGTTAAAGACCGACTTTACGATTTACGCCACGATCTAGAACCAGTTAAAGACCGACTCCATGATCATCATGCACCACGTACCATGATCCCACGATCTGAATTGTCGACAAATGTTCCAGGCCCGACACGTGGTCCAATGAAAAAAAACAAGACTACTCTCAACACTCCATTTATAAATTCCTCACAAATATGCAAGTATAAAGGAAATTGCTTTATGTAATCTCAATGATATACACTTGAAATAATACTAATTTAAGCATCGGAGTGGAATTGTTGAGCCTTCCGACGCATTTTTCTCTTTTACAGGTTAAGAGGCTTGATCTTGTAAATCGACAAGCCACCAAATCGAAATTTATTCTAACATTTGAGGCGCTCGCCACGCGGATAAATGCGCAATAACACGCGTTCTGGAAAAACAAAAGCTGGTTATAGTAAAAACCATGCAATTTGCCCCCACTGGCAAAAAGAAAGAAGTACCCGCCTTCGATCAGTTACCATTTGCTAATTAGGATGTGACTACCGATCTGCTCGAAATGACTGTTTATTTAACTCAGGCCTACATCTTTGCCAACCAATATTTCTTTTAAAGTCCTGATCATCTGGCTCTACATCTCAGACACACCTGCCTCTAATAAAACCCATTGCCTCCACCTTCCTTCCTTTACTCGATCGTTCTTATTATTATGAATGTCAGTACCGCACATGCATCTTCTTTAATTTGTTCTTAACTAGTTAACTTCACTTACGAGTTACGACCGACTTTGGACATACGTGGATAACCTACTTTATCTTAATTACAACCTAAATCTAAATCTTAGGCTCTGCTTGTTTTGATGTAATTTATTTATTTATTTTTAAAAAAAATGTTTTATCTATTTTTAGTCAAACCAAAAATATTTTTGGTTGATCTGAAAAACCTCTTTTAATTGGCTGCATAAAATTATTTTTTATTATTACGTACTATTATATTTTATTTTCGTAAAAAATTATTTTTCGAATTTGAACTTCTAATGATCTCAACCTACAATACTCGATCTCTCCTTCTCGCACCTGCCACTTTCTCCCGTAGTTCATTCTCCACTGCCACAGGAGGCTGTCGATTTTCCGCACGAACTAAACACCAAAAAATGTTTTAAGCTAAAATCATTTTCCAACAGAAAATATTTTACATCGGAGCCTTAGCTAGCTTTAATTAGTTCAACATTTTAACATAGCCAATGAGAAAAACTAGTATACACATCATAATTAAGGATTTATGTCAAATGCTTGTTCGAATATAACTTGAAAATGAACCAGCTGCATAGATGGACGAGTAGTGGGTTTTAATATATAATATTTGAACTTCCATTTTTTAATTACATAAATTTTATGGAAGTTGTTTATAAGAAAAGCATGTCCCATAATTTAAATGTTCACAAAATTAACTAGAATGTTAATTAAACATGATTTGATATTTGAGACTATTGAGAAATCCAAAGCACCATATGAACACACGATAATTTAATTGTCTGGATCTTACTTCAATTCAGTTTTTAAAATTAAAGGTAGAAACTGGCCCATTTAGTTGCCAGCAAAGAGGACACACATAAACACCCATGGCCTTAGAGCAACCCCGTAACTTTCCCCTAGAGGTAACATTAATGTACTGCACTTAGAGCAATCACAACAGTTTTTTAACTATTTTTCTTAAATATAGGAAACAAAACTACTTTTTACTTCCCTATAAAAAAAACATCACACAATACCTGCACTTTACCTTTCCCAATATCAATTAAATATTATTTATTTACTCTTTCTTTATACTTTTTTAGTTATAATTATTTAGGTAAGAGGAGAGACAATTTTTTATATGAATATAATAATGCATTGGGAAGCACTGTAGCATTTCCAAGGAATAGAAAAATATAGGAAAGTTGATGGCATTTAGGTCATTTTTAAAATTAAGTTAGGGTATTTAAGTCTTTTTACGAGTTAGGCTGACAAAAAGGGAGCAAAACATGTAACTGTGGTAGTTGAATGCTATTTTTGGTCAAGTTGGTAGTTCATGGGGGCATAATGTATTTTTTTGTAGTTGATGGGCAAAAAATGTAATTACCCCAAAAAAATTTTAAAATTGTACGAAAGTTGTTTAAGAAACATTACTCATGAGTATAATAAATTGTATATAATTTTTTTATCACATGATACTTTAATATATATATGTTACGATATTATTGAAAAATTAAACAATTCAATATCGAGTATATAAATAGATAGATAGATAGATATGTATGTATGTATTCGCAAGTGCGCGTACAAGATCAAAAATTAAATTATATGAGTTTATAAAAGTAAAATCAAACTTATATGAATTTGACTCATGTAATAAACAAGCTTTAAATTTTTGTTCAAATTCAATTAATTTAATAAACAAACCAATCTCTTTTAGGGTTCATAAAAGTCGAGTTTCAATTATATATCATAAAAAACTTGATTTATTTATAGCGCTAGATATATCATAGCATTTGCTTAAATTATGAATTCAATTTTTTAAATGGAAAAATATAAAAAAGTTTTCTTGAACTAACAACCAATTTTAAAATGAGAAATGCTAGAATATCTCCTGGTGTTCTCCTAGTGTTCTCCTACAGTGGCATAAATGTAATTAAAAAATTACATTTATGTCATTTTAATGGCATAGATATAATTTTTTAATCAAAAAAATTACATTTATGCCATTGCAGGAGAACACCAGGAGGACACAAGGAGATGCTCTAGCATTCCTCTTTTAAAATAATACCATAAATTTTCAAGTATGTTAAAGTTATCCATCAAACTACTAAAGTCTGCAAAAAAAATGCCACTTTTTATTATATCCCCATGATACCCGTATTCTCTTTAAAAACTAAAAATAACTAAAGTAAACTTTTTTTTAAAAAAAGAATAAAAATGATTAATGAAAAATTAATTATTGTGATTAGCCTAAATTACGAATCGCTCACTGTGAAATAAAAAATAATTTAAGGTCTTCAAAGTAGGCAAAAAATAACAATTTAGTCATTGTAGTCAAATTCCGTCAAAATACTTGATAGATTCTGTTAGTGTCAACGTCAACACCAATAAAATGATGACATGTGTCACTTTTACTAAAAAAAAAAATCAATATATTAAATCACTCTGACCTGCAGTCAAATTCTGTCAAACATTTGACGAATTTCATTAGTGTGCCACATCAGCACCAGTAAAATGAAAAACAAGTGTCACTATTAATAATAAAACTAAAAAGTTAAAGAAATTAAAAACTTAAAAATAATTTTTTTTTAATTAAATGAAAAAGAAGAACAAAAAATCAAGGGGTGGCTGCCGGGTGACCCTTGAATCTTGATTGTTCCTATCTTCTCTTCCAAGACATATTCCAAGTTTAATTTCTTTAATTTTTTTAGTTTATATTAATAGTTTTTTTTATTAATTTATTTTTTGTTTAAAAAATAGTTTTTTTTTATTTTAGTTTTTAAGAAATCGAATAAAGGTATTATAGGAATATAATAAAAAATAGCATTTTTTCACACTTTAGTAGTCTGATAATTACTTTAACACACTTGAAAATTTAAAAGCTATTTAAAGCCACTGTTTCAAGAATTATATATATTCCTTCTTCTTTTTATTTATTTATTTTTTATATTTAAAATGACTGGAAAGCCCTTCACCTGTATGGCTACTCTAGTAAGTCTACTACGTACGTACTCCACACGTTTGGCCTCACCAGTCTGCAGTCACCGTATTTAATATGTGTATATATATATATATACACACACACTTGGTGTTGAATTTTTTCTGAATTAAAAAATTAAAGAACGAGATGAGTAAATGATACTCATTAATTATATAACCCTAAATTGATATCAGAATGAATACTCTATTTATGTAGTGTTTAATTTTCTGGTGGTTCATGGCCTCACCACTCACCAGTCACCATTGATATCAATGATATGTTCGGTGCTGAATATATAGATCGGTCGAGCATTTATTATTTCTTGAGGTTTTTTTTTCTTTCTTTTTTCTTTTTTTTTAAATTAATGAACGAGACGATCGAGTAAATGATACTCGTTAAGTGTAAACCTAAATTCGTATCAAAATGAATACTCTATTTATTAAGTTTTTCATTTTCTGGTAGTTCATAATTTTCATCTTATGCTCAGTACTAATCATTCAACATCCTGGCCAAGGTCTTT